>OZ014477.1:25243079-25803737 GCA_963965965.1 Trididemnum nubilum | reverse complement strand
AAAAATTAAAGCGCAACGCAACTTCCGCAATTGTGTAGTTTGCGGAAGTTGCGCTTTTAATTGCACTTTGCCCACCTCTGATCAACTGTCATTGTGCAGTTAATCTTATAGATGCTAGACAAGAGGCAGAAATTAACTTATCTTTGGCTCAGTCTTTGCGAAATTTTAGAAAAGGACAACTTTGCAACATTTCTTGGAGAATAAGAAATGCGATGTATATATAATGAATGAACATTGTGTCCTTACCGGTAGTTATTCTGCACTGTGCAAGAAATTTTGAAAGTCTTTTGTTTCTCTTTCTAGTGTGACAAAATTTTGAAATGCAGGTTGCCAATGACATAAAGTCAAGTGGATCAAATCTATTTTCACGGACGAGGGATATAAATAGTGGAACAAGGTTTAGGGCACCTCTTTAACATATACCTCAAGTAGTTCTCATTTTAATGAAACCAATATCGAGCAGTATCTCTTTAATAAAGCATCGACTCAGAATAGCAGTCAGTGAATTTGAAATAAGCCTTTATCCTTCTAAGTACTGGTACTATCCTCAGAGCTGTCTTGCCCTAACTTTCACGTTTTGGCAAAATCACTTTGCGATAGAGCTGGCAACGAAAGATATATATCCTGCTTGAGATCAGTTTTGTGAAAACTATTTTTGGTAAAAAAAATGTTTCCCAAACCTTCTTCCCTTATTTCCAGATCCTATTTATCTGCACAAATAGGTTAGATTTAATCTGCTTGATTCTGCACCATTGACAACTTGTGTTTTGAAATTTTGTGTCATCAGAAAAAGATACAGTAGCTTTGCAAAATCTGCTGAATAAAGAACACAATATTCAATTATAGAGCATCACTAGAAATTTTGCAAATTATTTGCATTTTTTCAAAGCGATCTTTTTTTGATGTCATGAATTTCAAAACAAAGGGTTGCAATTGTACTGTGGCAAACAGATTAAAAGGACATTCCCATCAAAAATGTATTTGCTGGGTTTTCTTTCAAAAAATTTAGACAAATTTGAAGACCAGTTTCACCACATTTGAGCTTTTAATGATCTTTCGTTCCCAAGATATGACAGTTTAGATTTCCCCTTAGAAAAGCCTTTTTCTCTTAGAAATTTTGCCAGGGTTGCCAACAGGGATGTGGAAGCAGTCAAATTTTTAATGCTTCAGCTTCCAGCTCCTCTTGAAGTTTTATGCTTCTGAGTTCGCTTCCACTTCCTCACTTTTGGAATTTTTTTGCTTCCTGCTCTGGATAGAATTAGTCACTTACGAGTTCGCTTCTGCTTCCAGTCTTTTTCATCAAAGTGCTTCCGCTTCCACAAAAAATCTGAAATTAACCGCTTCTGCTTCCATCTTCCGCTTCCACATCCGTGGTTACCAACTACAGACAAAATTTCAAAAAGTTGCTCCATGTTTGTTATCAGTAATTTTCAACGATTCTTGTTCAGTAAAGTAGTTGCCAAAACAAAGTTGAGGGTCCAAATTGTAAATTAATTGCTTTTCGAGTAAATTCAAGCCAACTTTCCAAAAGTTAATCTTCTGTCACAAATTGACAAAATAGCAACACTGAAGTAAGAAAAAAATTGTTAACTTTGAACTGCAATATCTTGAGAAGTAGACATAGGATGTTCTAATTTGTTGAGGATGCATTTGAGGCTTTTCCCGACATTTTAGTCAAGAGTGAACAACTTGACTGGAATACCCTTGGACAAGGAAAATAGTGGAACAAGATTTGGGGCACCTATTTATTACCTCAAGTAGTTTTCATCTTAATAAAATTGATCTCAAGCAATGTCTCTTTAAGGCTATCATACCTCACAGTCCTTTGGCCACTAATTTAGTAATCAAAACCCAAGGCTATCTATCTCCATATTATATACTCCTTATGGTATCAGTAATCATACCCCTCACCTCTCTAATCACCATACTTTATAATCGGTGTTGGGCAAGTTAATGAGAAACGTTAACTTCTGTAAGAGTTAATTTGCTAAGAATTTTTTAACAACTTTTTAAATAAGTTAAAGTTAAGTAGTTAACTGAAAAACAACAGTAACGCAAGTTAAAGTTAATTGTTAATTCATAATTTTTTAAAAAATTCTATATTAATCCGCTGTTGATGCCCAATAAGATGATTCCATTTCCATACAAGATAAAAATTACTCCTGATTTCTGTTACTACGGTATTTACTATTCTAATACAGATAGACAAAGTGGAAGCCTTTTTTGAATTCATTTTTTTTTTTTTATATCTATTATTATGGCAGTAAGACGCATGGTGTAGCCTAGAAGTTTAACGGATTAACGTCAAAACATTAAAGTAGTTTAACAAAAGTTGTAGTTAATTAGTTAACTCACAAAAACTTTTTAACTCGTTAATGAAAAACTTAACTTTGTTATTAATGAGTTAATGCCCAAAACTGTTTATAATCATCATCAAACCCAGGGTGCAGACTCAATAGATTTTTATTTGAATTGAAGTACAGTCCATTCTGACAAGTGTGAGTTTTTTTGTTTTTTTAAGTTTAAATACAGCAAAAATATCAAGTTTTTCAAGTTTGGAGTTCATTCTGACAAAAATGCTAAGTCTACTTTTCGGCTAATTGCTCTCATTTTCTATACAACATGCTGTGTTTCTATGTTGCCACAGCATAAACAAATGAATGATAATCTTAATTTACCCTGCATAATTAACAAAAAAATTTTTTCTGACATTTTTTTTAGGTTTATGAGGTTCTTTTCAGTGAACTCAAACTCGATCAGTTTTATTTGAGTTCGAGTTTAGACAAATTATTTTTTTGAGTTCGAGAAATTGATTGTTTTTATTCGAGTTCAAGTTTGAGTTTGCAACCCTCATCAAACCCTTTATTAGTGCCTTGTTATTTGAATTCAATGACTTTATTTTTGTGATTTACTGTATTTTTTGAACTATAAAGTGCATGATCAATACATGACCTTTATTGCTATTATTTTCTTATAGAAGGTGCACTATATATATGAGATGTTACTTAAAGAGGTCTAAAAATTGTAAAACTCTAAATAGCTCTGATTTGAATTGTAGAGTGAAAAAGAGTATAAACTAATTCATATCAGGGTTCAAAATTAACATTTGCCCGCTTGCTCAAGGCAAGTTGAAATCGCCTCAAGCAAGTTATTTTTCGGCTTAGCTTGCCTGATGGGCAATCTGACAAAATACAGCATATTAAACAACATCACAAAGATTATTCACAGATGCATTTTAGGTCTGCTTTTGCTGCAACAAAGTAAAATATGCAAGTAGAGAAAGCTGTTGCTTCCTTTATTTTAGTTAGCACTTTGTAAGTGTCACAATTAACACTTTGTTGTAATCTTACGCACATTATTAATTGCAGTTAACTCTTCTTAATCGCAAGTACATTTTTAATACCCAGACACGTTTGGGAACTTTTTGGCACAAAAAAGTTACTTTTTTTTTAAGAAAAAATTTACCACGCTTGCCTCATAAACCTCTGTATCAGATATCACAAGCGCTACACTGCGCTATGTGAAAGCAACGTCAAGAATTTTGCAATTTTTTTGTTATGATTATTTTGAAAATACTTTAGCTCCTATTGCAAAAAATTTCGGCTTTTTAGCTAGTGTAGTTTCCACAATATTTGAATTAAAATTTGTTTGCGAAAAACTGCAACATTAGTCAATATCACTGTATGTATCGTAATGATTGAAATAAATACAATCAAAAAATCAATTTTTGTGTAGTGCATGATTGGAAAGAGTTACGTACTGCATCATATTAACATAGCATCGCCTACAAAAACTTGATTCTCGAAATAGGATATGCAACTACGTGTATTTTGCAAATTCACTGCTTTTTGCCTAGAACTGAGAAGTACATTTCACAAATTTTTTTCTAAAGTTAAACAACCTCTGAACTTATTGCACCTATTTTTTTCGAGCAAGATGAAATTTGATATCACTTGCTCAATGGGCAAGTTGTTACAAAAGTTAATTTTGACCCCTGCATATATAAGGGGATCACGTCTTTTCAGTGCGACCATTTTGGCACCACTATTTTGTTGCTGTTTGTTTTCTGCACAGATCGTTTCAGCACCAATTCGGTGCTCTTTGACAGTTCACTTATTTAGGGTTTGGGTTAGGGTTAGGGCTTTGGGTTAGTGTTAGTAAAAAGCACAGAATGTTGGCGCGGAAAAGTCGTGGACCCATATATAAGGCACAACTGCAGTTTTTTGAAAATTTTAGTAACGGTATTTTAAGTGTGCCTTATGGTCTGAAAGTTATGGTATTTTGCTACAGTTTGGTATTTCAATTGCTGAATGTTTAATGTGTTTTAGATATTCTAATTCTATGGTTATGTTTTCCAGATTTTGTAATAAGAAGAAATTTTATCATTTGCATAATCTATAATATGTCAACGGTATGTCAGTAACATGCATTTTGTGCTTGAAGTGTTGCATGATTTAAAAACACAGTGATGTATAAAGTCAAAAAGGCTGTTTGTAATTTTGAACAATTACAGCATGAAGTAGAAGATGGAATTTGGGTGATTTATGCAATGTTCTGTGTTTTCAAGGATAGATTCTACTTTCAAGAATAAACAATACAGAATAGTAAAGATGATACTGAAAAGAAGTAAACATACTATTAAAATAATGCTGCACAAAATAATAACGTCAAGAAATTTCAAAAAATATACAAATGTTCTCGACCATGTTCCTTTAGTATCTGATCTAAGAAAACAACAAATGGCCACAAAATTACACAAGTGGCCCAGTGGTGCCCCTAAATGACAGCAACAATGACTGAACGAGTAACGAGTCATCAAATTCCTCAAAGATTCATTCTCAAAAACTGTGAAAACTTCTACAGTAAGTACTTTAAAAATCTGTTTATGTTATACTACACAACTTATAGTATCATTACCAACTAATTTTGTGTGAGAAATCATTGTGATTGTTTAAAATGTACTGCTACTTTCATATCACTGTCGGCACTCTTTAGTTACCAATACATGCAGCATTTAGGGTGATTTGTTTAAATAATGAATAATATTTCTGGAACACACTACAAATAAATAGGAACAAAAGTAGTTAAACCTTGAGTAAAGTAAAGAAAAGGTTTTTCAACATAATTTGATGGAAGTCTAGTTTAAAATACAGTAATAGACTAAGCTAGCCAAGCCAACTCAACTGACCGCTACAAACTGACTGCAAGCCAACGGTTTCATCACAAAGTGAGGGTTTCTGGGGCAAGATGGCTCTGGGGATAGTAAAATATTTTCATGATCGCCCTTCTTAGCCAATCGGCATCATTTGATTTAAGGTCAGTTTGTCATGGTCAGTTGTTTTGGACCCAAGGCTAGCATGAAAGTTTGTCAATTTTATCTTTGCTGATGTAAAAAGTCGACAATTTGCCGACTTTCATAATTTGTTACTAACATTTATAGCCATTGGTTGTAGTTCAGATAATATTGTACTGCATTACTATAGCATTAAAAGTTGAAAAAGATACATAATGCGTTGGTGTAAACAGACTTCACCATTTTTGATGATAATGTAGTTATTTATTTGCTAAATATTTTTTTAGAAACAGCGGATATGAAAAAGAATCTGAAGTTATCTTGCATCATGGGAAGAAAATGTAATGCACAAAAAAAGGCTACGCTATTTCAATTAAACCAATCTTCCAAATGAAGAAGATGCTCTTCTTCGCTGAAAAGGGAGCTTTTAAAACCACGCAATATTTTAAAGAGATTTTGTTGTAAAATGGTTTGTGATATTTCACTGTCAACTTTTGATTTACATCATTGAAAAGTTGAATTCTTCTAAATCGTGTTTACCTCAACAGAAGCTACGAGTTTATTTTTTAAGCATGTGATGTATATGCTATACAAACATGCCGGACCGATTTATGTATTGTGTTAGCTATCATCATTTGCTCATTCATTTTGGATGTTTTGTGAAAACTAAAAGGCCATTCAAGTTGTCTTGACTAAAACGTTGAGAAAAGTCTAAGCATGCATTCTCACTAATTTTGAGCTTTCTATTTCTTACCGTTTTCAAGATACTGTGTTTTAAAGTTAACAATCTTCTTCTTGAGTTGCCACTAATGCAATTTTGTCAGGGTTATGATGATAGAAGATTAACTTTTAGAAAAGTGAGACGTGCTTTTACTCAAAAGACTGCTAATTTGCAATTTCTTCTCAATTGCATTTCGACAGCAACGCTCTCTTATAACACTTGTTAGTAGTTGAAAACAAGTAGTAACTTTTAAAATTTCGCTTTTAATGCAACTTTACAAAATTTGCAAGGGGAAAACCTTACATTTTAACTTTCATGTCTTGAAAATGGCTCAATGGAAAATTGTGGAAAGATGAAATTTGGTGAAAATATTCTTAAAATTTCTGAATATTTTGAAGAAAAAAAAAAGAAAAACAAAAACGTCCGCCTTGATCGCATCGAATGGCCCAGTCTTCATTATGCATAAAATCATCAACGTACGAGCGTATCCTTAGTTTATTTTCGCCAACTGGAATCTTGTACGATAGCAAGGCGGTACGCCGCGCGTACTAAATTCAGTTTAAAAAAAAAAGGCTACGGTCGTACGCTCACGATTTTACGCCCAGTGTAGACCTGGTCTCAAGCGAACTACATCATGGATTTTACTAGTTTGGGCCCACACGACAGAAGTTTTCTCGTACACATTAATTGCGAAAATTTTTTAAGGTAGGCTACCGAACGAAATACTCGTTAAAAGTAAGGGGTTGTTTTTACACGTTTATCTGGAGCTCTGAGAGCTGGCTAACATCATTTCGCTCGCCAAGTTGTTTGGATCGATTGCGAGATATAACTTGAGTAAAAATACGTCACATTTTTTCGCCAACTTAACGAAGATTTTAAAGCGCTCTTCAAGCGTGCGAGTAATGTTTTTTGGTTCCCAAAAATTCAATGGCGAAATGTTGAAAACTTCTACCTAAAGCGAATTTTTGCTGAAAATTACTTAAATCGTCGCCATGTTCGCAATTAGACTGCTGAGAAAGCGAATTGCATTTAGAACCTAGGCGTAGCCGGGGAGGGGGGCGCCCCCCCCCCTTAATTGAAATGCTACCAATGATAAAAATATCACAAAAAAGACTATTGTTTCTTCAGTTTCTTTTAGCATCTTCGCGTACAACAGTAATTAACAATAGTATTGATTTAGGGGGCTCGAGCCCCCTTTAATTGAAATTAATGCTACCCCTTAATTGAAATGCTACCAATGATAAAAATGTCACAAAAAATATATTGTTTCTTCAGTTCCAATTTTTTTTAGCATCTTCGCGTACAACAGTACATGCGTACAACAGTAGTTAATAATAATATTGATCCAGGGGGTCCGGGCCCCCTCAATTTAATTTTTACCAACCAATTTAAATGGGCCCCCAACAATAATATAGTTCCAGGGGGCCCGCTCAATTTAATGTTTGCCAACCAATTTAAACGTATAGCCAGAGTAGCATTAAGGGTTTTTTCCTAAAAGTTGCCAACTGAGGCCCTCATCTAACCTTTTTATGAACGCAATGCAATACCATTAACCAGGGACGGATTTAATATATGGCTCAGTGCCAGGGGCCCCGCACTCAGATTGGACTTTTTGGTCTTCACCTGTATTTGGAAGAAAAATATTGCAAAAATCCCAAAGTGCCAAGGGCTCTACTCAATGTAAATCCGACCCGGGCTATAACATGGTTTGTAGGCGTAACTATCTGCTGTACATTTTTCAATAACAATTCACCTTCACCTCGCCAGTTTTTATGCAACAAAATACTTTTTAAAAAAAATAGCTACAATAAAGAAAATGCTCATTTAACACATTTTTGAATTGAGGGGGCCTGCGCCCCTTGGCCGTATACGTACTCCTATAACTGGTTGTTTTCATGACAAAACAATCTCTAAGGAAAATATTTGACTGGATTGTTATGTACTGCTAAAAAACTGCAGGATGCAATGCAATTTACTTCCTCCTACTGGGCCAAATCACTTACAAAATTTAACACCAAAATGCAGGATTTTAGACGTGTTTTGGACTTAAATTGCAAGCAAAAGGAAAACTGAACAACTTAATTTTTTCAATTGGCTTTCAAATGTTAGAAATCCAGTTGTACTTTCAAAAGGCTATGAATACGTACGAAATGTGATCCAATGGTATTAAAATAGCTTTTTTTCCAAAAAATTACGAAAAATTGCCCAGCGTCTTTGGACTTCGCCCCAGACTCCATAGCCTCCGGCGGCAGAGGGCTCCGCCCCCAGACCCCCGTCTGTGTTACGTTTGAATTACGGTACACTTCTTTACTAAAAGACGACTCCCAATTTAGACATTTCCGCATTTTAACTGTTGGTTTAAGCCCTCTCCCATGAACGAGTTCCTAGTTACGTGCCAACACCAGGCCACGGCTTCTGATCTTCTATTTTACGATATCTTTACCCCCACAAAAAATTCTCTTTCGAAGTTTCTAATGACGTCATTGCATGTGATTTGTGGTTGCCCCCCTTCCCCCAATGGAAAATCTTGGCTACGCCTATGTTTAGAATCATTTGCTATTTCGTCTGATAAGGAAAAATTGCGTAGCACCAGTTGACAAAATTAGCATTACATACTTTTTATAAGGAAAAATAAGAAAAACAATGCCAGCCTCGGCAGCAAAATAAAAAACAAACGAAAAAATTTGAGTGATTTTGTGCTTGCAAGCAAAATTGCAATTATTCCAAGATTATAGAGTGCTGTTGCTCTGTGCAAGCAATTGAGAAAATTTGTTGGCAATTCAACTTGAAAAAAAGCTTGTTTTTTCTCGTTTGCAAATTTACGATGCCGCAAAAGCAGTGGAGAAAGCTTTCACTTAAAGCAGACAGAGCAATAGGAATTAAACCGAGTTACAAACATGGCCGCTGAAATTGACATCGAGGCTCTCAAAATTTTTACAAAATCAAGAGCAAATGAAGCTGAAAACCTGCAAAAAATAAAAACAGCCAGTATCGACTCAAGATTTACCGGTTCTAAAAAAAGTGTACTTCGACTTGGTCACGTTTGAAAAATTTTGAAATCAAAAGTTACTGTTAACATATAAACATAAGTTAAACCACCAACAACCTCAAGGGCGCTTCACGTCATTTAAAAAAATTCTAGTATGGAAAAAAATTGTTCTTTTTTAACATTAATCCAAACCAGCCCCCCCCCCCATTGGCTTGTGAAGTATGCAAAATCGCACGTTTTTGTTGCTGTTTAGGCCGATTTTTGGTGAAAAATTGAAAACAGCCCCCCCCAAAGGAAACTGGGTGCCGAAGTTGTGATGTAGATGTCGTGATTCGGTGTGAAAAAGTGTCTGAATTTCCGATTCTGGCCTAAAAATCAGACTCAATTTCGGTGTAGACCTTTTTTTCTTTTTTTTTTTTTTTTTTTTGGAGACCACATGTTTTTGGGCTGAAAAATTGTTTGAATTTCCGATTTTCGCCGAAAAATCAGACTCAATTTCGGTGAAGACCTTTTTTTTTTTTTGGAGACCACCTGTTTTTTTTCCGAGAAATTCCGTCTCAAATTTCGGACAAACCATGTGAAACTGATTCAAGAATAATGAAAATTCGGGTTAAATTCCTTTGCACTTTTCACACTCTTTCAAAAAAGCCCCCCCCCCTTTTCCAAATCCTGGCTACGCGCCTGATCCAAACATATAATTAAATTTTTTCCTTCATTAACTAATTTAATCTAAACTATGACTGAGTCGTTGGCATTAAAATTCGAGTTGAATCTTCTACAGAAATGCAGCTTGAGTTGTTTCAAAAAGTCATAAAATGCGACTCTGGTCAAAGCTCTGACTAGAGTCGTTTCATCCCTGAATTTAAATTAAATGCACACTTACCAAAAGGTGTTAGAATCGGAGATAAAATAATTGTTTTTACCTGACTATGTTTTGTATTGTTTGTTTTTAACTGATTTTTATTAATGTGCGAATTTGGAAATAAATTCTACTTATACCGTTATAAGATATTTTGAAATACTTGTGTACTAGTGTGTTTTCAAGTTTGGGTTAATTTTGTGGTCAGAAACCTAACTAGTGTATTTGCAGTAGTTAGAAAATGTAATCAATAAAGAAAGACATTGTAATTTGATCATGGTTTTGTAAGTATAGCTCATGGCCAAAAGACAACGAGTTACAGCGTTTGCCAACCTCTATCGTCTATATCGGGGGTTCTCAAACTTTTGGTGTTATGGAGCCCTTGAAGAGGTTGACCATTATTTTCGGAGCCCCACTATAAATTTCTAAACTAAAAACAAAGTAAACGAATAGGTTGCGGAGACCCTAGGTTTTTTTAGCGCAGCCCTGGGTCTCCGTAAGGAGCACTTTGAGAACCTAAGGTCTATGGAGTCGAGGACACAAGGCTCGAGGCCAAGGACACAAAATAAATCCGAGGCCAAAGGGGAATGCTCAAGGATACAGGTGCAAGTGTTCTAAAAAAAAAAGGTCTTCAAGAAAATTTTTCAGGCGATCTCCAAAAAAAAAAACAAAAAGAAAGGTCTTCAAGAAAATTTTTCATGTGATCTCCCAAAAGAGGAAAACAAAAAAAGTCTTCGCAAATATTCCGCGAGGTTTCTGGCGTTTTCCAACTACATTTTAACTGTTCAAAAAAAGAATAGTGCTGTTCAAAAAAAGAATAGTTCAGATTTTCCAACACACACAATACAAGATCATCTTCTCAACGTTTAATGTTACCTTACTACTCAACAAATAGAGCCCAAAAATCGATCAAATTTCAAGGGGCTAAACTATGGAATTCTTTGCCTAATTCAATGAAACAACTATCGTATCGTAAATTCATTAAAGAACACAAACGATGGACATTTCAAAATTACAATATACTTCAGTAGTTTATTAGATTACCAGAACTTACGGATTGGGCATTGTGGTCTCTACTAAGAGGAATAAGTCTCGTATTTATTTTACCTAAATATGTACCAATAGCTGAAAGCACCATTGACTTCGAGCGTATTTTCTCGTCTGAATTTTTTTTTCGGGAATCGTTTGACTTGAAGACTTCGCGTCCCTTCACGATTCCTTGTCGCATTGTGAAATTTTTTGTTCTCTCTTGCTCTTCGGTTATGGTGAAATTTGTTTCACTTCATGTATTTTTTTTCTCGAAATGTCGACTAAACAAATAAATTCTGATTCTGATTCTGTCCTTGAGCCGAGGACAGAAAAATTTTCTAGGACTTGAGGCTTCGAGGCCAAGGCCTTGACCTTCGAAGCCAAGGACTTCAAAATGTGTCCTTGAGTCTTTCACCTTAATGACTTCACTTCAATAATGTGTCCTTCACCTCTGGTATTTGAGATTCCCTTCAATCAAAGAAAGCTGTAGCCAGTACATTTCAGCTCTCGAACACTTGCTTGTTTGCAAATATTCGTTCTTAAGAAATGTAGTTAGTCTAGTGGCGAACCTTTGGCAGCACTGTTTTAGTAGAGGAGGTTAATGGAACAAGATTTAATCAGATATAGCTAACACAAAAGTTCAAATGCACAAACGTCGTTGGTTGTCGGTTACGCAAGTGTCGGTTTTAGCACTTGGGTGACCGGCGATACGCTTCAATGCTCATCGTTATGTCTTGGTTTATTAGCGCCATTTGTGAGGTATCCATCAGAGGCTTGGATGGTCGAGTGGTAACGACTTCGGAGCGTGAATCATCAATGCGTTGGGATTCGGGTTCGAAACCCGTGAAGATCGAAGGTGAGTTCACGTAAAAGTTGGAAGAGTCGAGTGAAGCCGAGAGAAAAAGCTAAGTGAAGCCGAGAGAAAAAGTCGGAAACGAAGGAGGTGACAACAAGTAAATAGAATACAGTATCAAAAGAAGAGCAATTACAGATGAGAGAGAAAGACAAAAACTCACGTATGAAAATGAGAAAAAATTTCAAATAGAGAGAACAAAAATTCAAGTAGAGAACATAAAACTTTGTTTTTCTCCCCAAACATTTTTCGGCTACCCAACTATTACAAGTGAAACTACTGTAGCCGGAATATTCGGTCACCGTAATATTCATTTTCCCACTTGCGTAACCGGAGTTTGTGACCTTATAAGGTAATATTTTCGGTTACCGTAATACGACTTTTCTCGTTGCGTAACCGGTTTTCGGTGAAATAAAGCCTTCCATAAAGTTATTTGTGCCCACCTCTGCAGCTGGCCGACAAACCTGGTTCTGTGTAGCCTACTGATAGATCTTGTCTAGGTTATCTGTAGTGTGCGCTTAGATCCAACTCTGAAAGAAAAGTACCGTAAACTACCGGTAGCCTACCACCTAAATTGTGAAAATCCATAGAAATAGAACTATTGACCTATACATGGTAGGCGACTCTAGCCTATAGGCCTAAATATGTGATGCCTGTAGTGTACCTAACGAGCAAGTAAGGCAACAAACAATGCCTGATGAGTGATGCTGCACTTTCCTCAGTAGCCTACCTGTCTACTTCTGACTTGTAGGCTAGCCTACTGCAATAGTGTAAATCCGTAACTCAACTGACTGCGTAGGATATCTACTAGGCCTACCGCATCTGCTAACTTGTACTAACACGCAGGCAAATTACCTATACGCACGACAGTTATACCGGTTGTACTGTTTATACTGTACAGCACGAATAAGCTACCGGTACTTGTTTACCTGTACCAGGTTTATGCTTTCCCTTCAGCTTTCCTAATGGTTCATGATTATCATTCAATGCGTATTGCCTAATCGCTGCACCACTTTGGACAACTGCACGTCCATTTCTCATTTTTTGCATTCTAATTTGACAATATCTCAGTTATTTAGTTAACCCTACAGCATCGGTTACCGTAGTGTTGGTTTGAAACTTCTGTAACCGAAAAATCGGTTACCGAACTTTCAAAGTGATACTACGGCAACCGTAAACGGCTACCGAACTGTTACTTTTCGATCTTGCGTGACCGACCGCCGGATGCCGTAGTGCTGAAATGAATTCTTCCGTGACCGAAAGTCGGTTACGCAGATGTGACTTTTCCACTTCGGTGACCGATCTCCGGTGAAATAGTCACTTCCTAGATTGTATGCTACAGTAATTTGAGTGCAAGTAGCTTGATTGGAAGGCTTGAAGTATTGCAGGGTCTTCAATAATGACTTGAATCATTTGGTTTAGACTACATACTATGGTGCTTTATTCGTTAACCTGGCTAGAAATAGCCTACATTAAACTGTTAAATTTGACACAAACTGTGGTTTTACTGAGTGAGGGCTAATTTAATACCAAAATGATACGGAGTGTTATTCTGAAATTTAGGATTCGGAATTCTGGATTCGAAAAAAAGATTCGGAATTATTCTAGAATACCTAATTATTCTGAAATGGCCATCCCTAATTCCGAGACCATTAAGTACTGTTGCACACTGCGCAGGCAATTGAGAAAACTTTTGGCTGGGGTTCAAATTGAAAAAACTCGCTTTTTTTCTTTTGCAATATTACGATGCTGCAATAAAAACAGCAAAAAAGTGTTTACTCAAAGATGACAGAAGATTTGGAATTAAACAATTTTACAGACATGGTCCCTAAAATTGACATTGATGCTCTCAAATTTACGAACAAACGAGACAGAAAAGTAGCGAAAAATTAAGATCGGCCAGCCTCAACTCAAAATTCACTGATTCTTATAAAAAAGTGTAAATTGACAAAGTTCACCAGTGGTTCTCATTCTCAAACTGAGGTCCGCGAAGCAATATTTCGCAATCGCAAAGTATCTTGAACTATTATCTTCAAAAATACTGCTAACAAAGTATCTTCAAAAATATTGCAGCAAGTTGATTATTATCAGAAATTAACTTATAACCAGTACTTAAATTGTACGGGGGGACGCGTCCCCCCATCGAGAGTTAGCGTCCCCCTATCGAGACTGAGCGTCCCCCCATCGAGATTAAGGTGTCCCCCCATTGAGATTTGAGCGCTGGAGGACCAGAGGAAAAAGACCTACGAATTCCGGTCGAATATAGCACCAAAGTCTGCGGGAAAAGTGATTCAGAAGGAGGAACACTTCAACCGTCGGCGAAGACCTTTTTTTTTGGTCTTCACCTAATTTCGACGAAAAAACACTTCGATTTTCGGCGAAGACTTTTTTCTTTTTTGGTCTTTCTTCAATTTCGTCGACGGAATTACGTAATCTTAACTAAAGTTTGGTCAAGGCAGCAAAAGCGTATCCCCATGCAAAATTTTACAATTTAAGTACTGCTTATAACCAGTGTTGATTACTAACATGCTAAGCTTTTTCTGCGACAAACCTTTTATAAATTTTATTTTGCATTGTTTTCCAGTATCTTTACATTGGGATGAGTGATTCGGCATTTTGAAAAGCGGACGTGTTTTTTTTTCTCTTCAAAACAGCTCTGGAAATTCGCTTTTTGCGTTAAAAAAACGTAAGTTGCTCTTAAAATTTTTTGATATTAACGTCTAGCAGCTTGTTAAGTTTTATTTGGTTAAATTTGGAAGCCGGGCATCAAGTAGAAATTTTAGAATTTGCAAAAAAAGATTAGGTAATTTCAAACTTGCTTCTGCAGTTTCAGTAGGCTAATCAGTTCTTTTCGTTTTCAGCCATTTGTACTTTATCACGTCACAAGCTAATACAATGCCGAATCAAGATAGCCCAAAAATATCTAAGAAAGACTTGAGAAAGATAGAAGACAAAATTACCAAGCGAGTGATGGAAAACATTGGAAGTTTAGTGACAGAAAAATGCAAGGAAATATTGGAAAAACACTGCGTCAGCGATAGCCTTAGTGTACCTGCAACATCAGATTTGAACGCCATCAGTATTTCGATAGAATCGCTAAAACACGAACTCAAAGTTCTGAAGAATAGTACTGACCATACCATTGGAAGCGTGTCGTATCTCGCTCATGAGTATGACGACTTTTTGGAGAAAATTTCAAAAATATCAAGTATCAACGAAAGCCTGGCCAAAGAAATAAAATCTATAGAATGCAGACAGTTAAAATCAGAACAGCAACTGGATTAACTAGAACAGTACGGCCGAAGAGAAAATTTGGAGATTCATGGCATACCAGTAATGAGAAATGAAAATACCAACCAAATAATCAAGGCTGTTGCTAAATCCGTTAATGTTGAGCTGAATGACAGTCAGATTTCCACTTCACATAGGTTAATTCAACCTCAATCGTCCTCTTCAAATTCCCAGCAACAAGCCAAAAACCATGTAAATCGTCAACCCCCTCCAATAATTGTCAGATTTAACAACCGAGACAAGAGAAATGAAATTTTTAGAAGAAGAAAAATGCTGAGACGAAATCCTGAAATGAGATCAATTTTTGCGTCAGAAACTGTCACCATCAAAGAAAATCTGACCACGTATAGAAAAATGATTTACGATGCGGCGAATTCGGCAAAGAAAGACCTAAATTTCAAGTTCTTGTGGACTTCCCAGGGCAGAATCCGTCTTAGGCGAGACTCGGTAAGTGAAGTAATAAATGTATCTTCACTTTCCGATCTTGATAGGATTGGTTATTCTGGTTCTGGGGGTCGAGTTACGTCAAAATTTTTGTAAAATGTTTTTTTTTCATTCTGTAGGCTTAGAATGTAACTTAACTCAAAATGGAGTGCCGTAATTTATGCTGTGACTGCGACTGTACGTGTTGTATTGCCAGATTGCTACCCTTTTCTTCCATAAGTGAACTGGAATTTCGTATATTAGGTAACAGCGTGGGTATGGATGACATAAATTATGTTGATTATTTTTCTCCCTCTAAATTAATCAAGATAGCTTCTGATTTACATAAAAATGATTTTTTTCTCTTACATTTTAATGTTCGAAGTTTGCCAAAAAACAAAGATAAAGTTGAAGAATTTTTTAATGGCATGAGTAGAATTCCAGACGCTATTGCTATTTCTGAAACGAAATTAAATGCAAATAGTGTGACTAATGTAAATATACCCAATTACACGTTTCTCCGTAAAGACTCACCGACTAATGCTGGTGGAGTTGGTCTTTATATAAAACAAAGCATGCAATTTCGCTTACGTAATGATTTATCTCTTAGGGTGCGTTTAGACTGGACGCGAAGCAACGCGAAGCGACGCGAAGCAACCAAAATTTGACGTCATCGACAGCTCGCGAAAGCTAGCGAAAGGTTGCAACCGGTTGCAACCTTCGCAAGCAGTTGCGCAACAGCGCTTGCTTGCAGGCTGTAGTAAGATAACCTACTAAATCACTGATTGGATTTTTACGATCGCAGTTTGCTAGAAAATAATGTAAATAGTATATTTGTATGGTTTAGCGCCTATTAGTCAGTCCAAAGAGTAGGTTGTTGGAAAAGTTAGATTTGCGATAGCCCTAGGCTAGCCAAGTTAATTCGGATCTAGACAGCTAAGGCTGTAAATCCTAGAGTGATTTTTCATAGCTATGCTGGATCTCAGAGCTTCATTATAATGAATACAACAAAACAGTAGGCCTATCCCCACGACATCTAGCTTTTAAAACAAAACTTTTTTTCTGGGCAGCATAGTAGAAGCTATTGTATCAGTTCAGTGGTTCTTTTGGCTGAGCAGCTCTAGCTTTTTTGTCTTAAAGTAAACTTAAACTAACATAATGTTGTTGTTTTTTTTTCAGAATATAAAATAACCCACCAACAGGCTAGTTTTGAATGTGTTGATAGTGTTTTAACCCATTGTTTGTTAGCTTGTTGTTTTAAAAGTAGCCTAACCACAATTGAACAATTCCTTGAATACTGGAAAACTCGCAAAAGTTTTTTCACTGTCTGCTTGACCAAGCCAACTTGGTGAATAAAACTGTATTTAGAATTGGTTTCAAGCTACACTGCTACATACAATAGAGCTAGAAAGATACAAAAAATCGAAAAATTCCTATGAATTTTTGGTTTGGCCAATTAGTAGTCACTTCTTTGAATAGCTACAAACATGGAATTTTTTCTTCTGAATGTCCTCTTAAAAGTCTTCTTGTTTCTGAAGGTTTGTGACAGAGATCAAGTTGAACTGGAAGCAATGGTTTTGGACTATCCCAAGTTTTATGATCATGAATATTGTAGTCTGGTAGTGACTTTTCACTCCAGTTCTATGTGATGAAAATAGAAGTGTCAAATGTGTTAAATGTTCATTTACTGTGTCTTTGTGTAATATCTAAATTTAGTTGTTTGTGAATTTCAAAACATTTTTCTGTTTCTTAAAATTTTTTACTGCTTTACATGGTGAATAAAGTGACAAAGTAAACAATTTTAAGTCTGAAGTTCAATCATTACAATTACAGTCAGTGTATTTAGATGAACTAGAAAGCCAATATATATCTAACCAGTAGAAAGTGAGTTCTATTTTTTTGCTGAAGTTACAATTATTGGTAGAGAAGTACCCGCCAAGCAAGTTCATTAATATTGTTCCATTCTCATTAGTCACCACTAAACAAAAAACTTGATAAAGCATTTATAGTGAAAATAATTGGACTGGGGAAGGAAGCGTCAGTTACATGAAAATGTGAGAACTAACAACACTTTTATTCAGATGCTTGAGTAACAATTTTCACATAAAAAAATCTAAATGTTTTTTTTTATCAGGGGAATAACCAAAAACTTGCCTAGAGGGGGCTTGACCTTACAGCTATTAATTTGTCTATGTCTTACAAACGGTGGTTTGGAGCGAAGCCCTTTGAGGTAAACGCGAGAACGTAGCCTACTGGTACCGCAAGAAAATGCAAACTAATAAAATGCTCTCAAAAGCATTTAACTTCGCACTAAATATCGATAAGCGCTCCGCTAGCGAGTAAAACACCAAACTTAGTTTTAGAAGCTGACTTTTCCTCAAAGCAACTGCTAGTATTACTGTGCTAAATTCTTGTCCTTCGATGATAGTGTCAAATCATGCAAAAACTGCAATGTTTTTTTGCTTTCTCCAGCAAATCAACACTGCAATCCATTGCACAATAAGCAAAAAATCCACTACATAACTGATGACAAATCCAGCTTTCAGTTTCACTCATAGCGTTAACATTGGGAGTCTTCATAAACAGCACTAAATGACACATACCAACAACTGTTTAAGCTTACTACAGGTATCATAACAAGCTTGCCTGAAAAAGAAACATCACATCAAAAAAACAACATAGTTTATGCTTTAAATGTACCTGTAGACTAGCCTATTGGTTTACACTCTACAAGATACCGGTTGATCTACCACTACCATATTGAGACATGGATGGTGAAAGTGTTTAAGGATTTGTTAATTGAGTGAACACCTAAAGAGAACTTTTGACATCTGCTACCAGCTTTTTGCGTTTCTGCATTAAAACCCAGAACTGTCATCGTCAAGACAGATTATGGCAAGTTTTCAGTTGAAGGATCTAAACATATCATTGATAGCTAGTAAATAGGCTAAGTACTGTACTACTACGTTTTTGAAGAAAAGACTAGTCTTTTCATTACCAAATTCGATCTACTGTACTTCGTTTTTCACTTAAACTTTACAAACTTTTTTCTCAAGATTGTTTTGTAATCTGAGCTATTAGTCTAGACTCTTCTTCACGGTTATTGCATAATAACACAATATAAACTCAATTTTCGTTTTACCGGTAATTCCAGCGCTCTATGACGAAACAGAACCTGTGAATACTATAATAGCGCTTCAATAATAAAGTACACAAAGCTTTCTGCTCATTGAATACATTTTAAAAGTAAGTTATTGAAATTAGCCTATGAAGCGACCAGTCGCGAAGATTAGCAACCTCTCGCAAAGACTCGCGAAGGTTGGCAACCTTCGCGAGTGACGTAATCGACCACTCGCGAAGGTCGCCAACCTTCGCTTCGCGTTGCTTCGCGTCCAGTCTAAACGCACCCTTAATGTCCAACACTGTGAAGACTTATGGATAGAACTAGAAACTAAACAAGCAAATATTATTCTCGCTGTGATATATCGACATCCTAATAAAACAATATCACTCTTTCAAAACAAACTATGCAATACCTTAACTGATCTAGAAAACAAAAACTTCAATTATATTGTAAGCGGTGATATAAACATAAACTTCTTTGCAAAAAACAATGATATCATAGCTGATTATATAAATAATTTAACCATGATTGGCTGCAAAATGAAAATAAATAATCACACTAGGTTTGCTGATAAATGTAGGCCATCATTGCTTGACCATATCTACACAAACATAGCCAATAAAAGCACAAACAGTGGGGTAGCGTTATACGAGTTATCTGACCATTTGTACAAAACAATAATTTGATTTTTATTCTCTCTAGCGCACCACTAAAATCACTGATGCGCATAGCTGTTGATTTGAAACGAAACTTTGAGGAGTTGGCTGGCTGAGCTGCCGCTAGATTTTATGTGATATTAACTGGTGTGTTTTAGACTGGGGACCTGTTCCTTTTTTATAAATAAGATAATAAGATATTGTAAACGAGTAAAGCAACTGGTTACGATTAAGTTTACTGTACGATATAGGTTTACTTGCAGTGTAGTGAAGGTTGGCTAACCCCTGTACTGGTGTAGTAAGTTTGCTGATTTTACAGTTTTATTAAGTACCGTAGTGCCAGTCGGTTTTTGCTTTTACCTTCTTGCCGTAGTTGAGAACTGCTGTTGCTGTTTTTATTCTTTCGTGTGAGTCCTGTCCTGTACTGTAGTGTTGTGATTGTGAATTATAGTTTTACCGGTATTTCTGGCTGTTTGGAGTTTGAGCTGGAGGTTTCGTTAGTGGCCTGGATTCGTTTAGGTGGCTGCTGTCTGGTGTACAGCCCTATCTTGCGCTCCCGTCGCTCTCAGATCCTTGGATTCCGGTCTCTAGACTACCAGATTCAGGAGGATACACGACTAGCTATCTTATTAGTAAAGTATAGGTCCTTAAGTTATTTAGACTACACACCGCTAGGTGCGCAGAAGAGCTGTTCTGTGTACATTGGATTTATAAAAAAAGGATTAGTATAGTTGCTGTTTGTATGAGAATCGATTTGTTTGAAAGAAATGAATTGGTTAAGTGGATCCGAAGAAGTCCGACTCTTGGATGAGATTGAGAGTAATGATTCAGCTTCTAGACGTGCTGATATCAAGAAAGCACTTTCAAAAATGGAAGTTAAATGCAGTGCACTATTTCGGCAGCTGAAACGAGCCTCATCCATGGAGCAAATTAATGTAATTGAATCAGAATGCTCAGAGGCATGGAATACAGTAACAGATATTCACGCAGAGCTGCTTGAATTTCCCAGTCCAGCTGTGACACTCAAGCTTCAAGCGGAACGATTGGAAGATAAGTTGACGGACTTAAGAGCTGAAGCACGAAGAAGTAAAGAAGCGTTTTCCTCGTCTTCAAAAGTCATCAAGAATGATGAAAAGACTGACATGATACCACCAACAAAGTCCAAGACTGAGCCAAAGTTTGTGGATCCCTGGAGGGAATCAGAATCGCAATGTGGCAGAGGTAGAAGTGAGAAATTTTCTGGTTCTAGTATGGGGACTAGACCTGAAAGAGACTACTATGATCATGAACCGAGAATTAGTCCTTCTAATCCTTTCTTGCCACAGTACAGTGTGCCTCCTCCTAGTCCTATGATGCCAATCGATCCCTGGAGTGGTGGGAGATTTTGGTCTCCATATGATCATCAGCAATTTGCTCCCCCGGGACCAAAGTTGGTCATAAACAATTTTGATGGTGACCCCACAAAGTACTTGGAATTTAAGCGTAAGTTTAAACACCACGTCGAAAATGTTTATTGGAATAATGAGGATCGCATGTCGTTTCTGGAAGGAATGTGCACAGGAAAGGCAAAGGATGTGATAGCTGGATTGTCTTGCCTACCAGACCAGAACTCAGCTTATCAGAAAGCATGGAGTCGTTTGGAAAAGAGATTTGGAGATTCAAGAAAGCTGATGGAAAGACTACAAGAACGACTAGTAAATGGCCCTACCATAAAGGAATGGGATGGAGAGGCTTTAATCAAGCTTTGCGACGAAATGTATAAGTGTGAAGTCAGTTTTGAATCGTGGGGAAAAGACTGGATGTTGAACAATCAAGAGCTAATGCACAAACTCTTCCAGCGTTTGCCTTACAAGATCAAATCAGAGTTTGTACGGATTAGCAATGAAAGCAGTTCAGGTGGCACCTTTCATGAACTACGAGTATTGGTAGAAAAGGCTGCATCTGCTGCAGATAGTCAATACGGAAGATTACTTTGTGGCAGCAAGATGTCAAATCCAAAGAAGACTTCAATCCCTGGAAACCGCGGTGGAAAGATTGTGTGTGCTACCCAGCAACCAAACACAATAGTAAAGTCTCGCAACGAGTGCAAGGTATGTTCTGAGACCCATCAACTTTGGAAGTGCCCGGAATTCAAGAAAAAATCAATTGAAGAAAAACGGAACATAGTCAAGGTTCACAACCTTTGTTACAACTGTTTGATTTCTGGTCACAGGGTGATGAAATGTGAAAACAGAATTAGATGCAGACAGTGTGGACGCAAGCATAATACTATCTTGCATGTAGAAGATTCTACCCCAGAAAAGGCTCAAAAGGAAAAAGAGAAGAATCATCGGCTCCATCGTGTAGTGACTCAGAAAAGTTGGATCAGCAAGTAGAAACAAGTGGAACATGTTCGGCTGTGGACTCTTTGCAACCACACAAGTCAGGTCAGACATATTTTAAGGTTGTGCCGGTAAAGGTTTGGGGTCCTGACCCTGCAAAGGCAGAATATACCTATGCCTTTATAGATGAAGGTTCTAGTGTGAATCTTTGTTCTCAAGATCTTGTTAAACGTTTGGGAGTTCCCATAACAAAGACCATGGTGGAACTACAAACATGTAATGCTGCTTCCATGATAAACGAAAGAATTGACACCTTAGCCATTCAAGGAATTGGAGAAGAACCAGCATTTGTGGTTAAAGATGTTTTAGTCATGAATAAGATTGTCGATGTAAGTGACAGTATTCCTACTGAAACTGTTGCAAAGGCATATTCGCACTTACAGGATATTGACTTCCCAGAATTGGAAAATCGGAATGTAGAGCTACTTCTTGGTAGCAGTTTACACCAAGCCTTCTTGTTGCAAGAACAAAGAGTTGGAGTTCCAGGCGAGCCAAGTGGGCTTCACACTGCTTTAGGCTGGGTCATATATGGCAAAGATGAAGAAGATCAATCATTCTCTGTGCCACCTCGATTTGTGGTCAACTTTGTGAACACAAAGACTGAAACCAAGCAATCATGTCAAGAGTTGCTTAAGATTATGAACCATGATTTTCAAGATGTGGAAATGGATGTTGGTGAAGTAGCAATGTCTCAAGAGGATAAGCAAGCAGTCTCAATTATGGAAAGTGCAGTGACCAAGATAGGTGAACACTATTCAGTTGGTTTGCTCTGGAAGCAAAATCCTCCAAAGTTACAAAATAATCGTCCTTTGGCTGTAAAGAGAATGGAGGGATTGAGAATGAAGTTTAAAAAGGATCCTTCTCTATTTGACAAATATTCTGCAAAGATAAATGAATATATCGACAATGGATATGCAGTTCAAATACCTGAAGAGTCTCTTGAAGCTACTGAGAAGACCAACTACATTCCTCATCATTGCACCTCTGTTCTAACCAAGTTTAGAGTAGTTTTTGATTGCAGCGCTAGGTATAAAGGCGTTTGCCTCAATGACTTGCTGTTAGGTGGACCAGATCTGACTAATAATTTGGTTGGTGTGTTGCTTAGGTTTAAGCAGTATCCTACTGCGTTTGTAGCTGACATAAAACAGATGTTTTCACAGGTTTTTGTAAATGAAAATGATAGGGACGCTTTACGTTTTTTGTGGTTTGCAGGAAATGATTTTTCTCAACCTTTAGTTGAATATCAAATGCAGACTCACGTGTTTGGAGCGAAGTGTTCCCCATGCTGTGCAGCGTTTGCACTACGTCGGACGGCCACAAACAATGCTGTAGGAGTGGATGATGATACCGTGAGAACTGTCATGCGTAATATCTACGTGGATGACCTATGCAAGTCGTGTGCAACTACAGAGGACGCAAAGCGTATCGTGAGCCAGTTGAGGAACTTATTGGTAAGCGGTGGTTTTCACTTGACTAAGTTTGTGTCTAATACTAGAGAAGTGTTGGCTGATATACCATCCGAAAGTCTTGCATCTTCAGTGGAGCTTGGTAATGGTAGATTGCCCCCTCACAAGACATTAGGTGTGTTCTGGGACGCTGAGACGGACACCTTGAACGTGCATGTAGATATTAAACAGAAACCTCACACTCGGCGAGGCCTGTTGTCGATGATCAGTCAGACGTATGACCCGCTCGGAATCTTGCAGCCGTTCTTGCTTCCTGCTCGGTTGCTCTTGCAGGAAGCATGTCGTGCTGAGCTGGGTTGGGACGAACCTCTAGACCAGTTACCTGGGATAGAGCCAAATTGGGGTGCTTGGTTTGCGCAATTGTCTCATCTTGAGAGTATTAGTATGAGACGTAACTTTGTGACTCATGAAAAAGGTCACCTTGTTTGGTGCGAATTGCACACTTTTGTTGATTCTTCGACTGTGGGCTATGGAGCATGCTCTTATTTACGCTGTGTTTATAGTGATGGCTCTATCGAAATTAGTTTTGTTATGGGGAAATCAAGAGTCACACCCCTTAAGCCTATGAGCATGCCCAGGTTAGAACTTGTCGCTGCAGTGCTTGGTGCAAAATTGGGCATGAAAATTTGTAATGAACTTGATTTGCATGTGAATCGTGTATATTATTGGACGGATGCTATGGTTGTATTGCATTATATCCATAATGTGTCGACTCGTTTTGAGATATTTATTGCTAATCGGTTAAACGTATTGCATGCACTGACCTCAGTTGACCAATGGAGGCATGTACCAGGTAAGTTGAACCCGGCAGATCTTGCATCTCGTGGAATGCAGCCCTGCCAGGCTAGTGATGCTGACTTATGGTTAAATGGGCCTAAGTTCTTAATGCTCCGTGTTTCTGAGTGGCCCGACCAGCCGGATTTTATTGACATGTTAGTTAAGGATTTATCGTCGTGTGATATTGCTTGTGCGCAAAGTTGTTGTTTTAACGTGTGCTTAAATCCTGCAAATCCTCTGTATCGGCTGTTCGCGCGCTACTCCACGTTTGAAAAACTGCTTACAGCTACTGCTTGGATTTTGCGTTTTAAACTCTATATGAGAGTCAAATATTTGAACACTGAACTGACCTTTCGAACTGAACCACTGCGAGCTGAAGACTATGATGCCGCCAAGCATGCAATTCTAAGGACTGTTCAATATCAGGTTTTTCCAGGTGCAGCAGACTTTCTGCTTTCACACAGGAAAACAGGCGACGCCATACAAAGAATAACGCAGGAAGACGCCAATCGAGTTGCTGTGTTGAAAGACATTCGCGATCTTTCTCCCATACTGTTGAATGACTTGTTGTGTGTTGGAGGAAGGTTGCAAAATTCGTCTCTTCCGATATCTGCGAAACATCCAATTATACTTCCTTATGACCACCCAGTGACTAATTTGTTAATTCAATATCATCATGAAAAAGAAGGACACTTTGGCGTTAATCATGTACTAGCTGACATGAACAAAGAGTTTTGGATAATAAAAGGGCATTCTGCTGTTAAAAAAGTGTTAAACTCATGCGCCACCTGCCAGTTTTGGAAAGCAAAGGCCGGACAGCAGCAGATGGCTGATCTACCTTTTCAAAGAGTGAACAAAACAGTGCCGTTTACTTCTATTGGGACAGATCTTATGGGACCTGTGAACGTGAGAATTGGACGTAACAACGTAAAACGTTGGATATGTATTTTTAACTGCCTAGCTACAAGAGCTGTTCATTTTGAAGTATTACAGTCGTTGGATGTCCATGCCTTTATGCAAGGATTCAGTCGATTTTGTAGCAGAAGAAATGTGTTTCCCAAAGAAGTCTACTCGGACAATGGCGGTAATATGGTTGCAGCTAAAAAGGAACTTGACAAGCTATACGGTAGCAGCGAATGGCGATCATCGAAATTCGGGAAGACCATACGATGGCACTTCAATCCTCCCCGTGCCTCCCATCACGGTGGGTTTTATGAAATATTTTTCCGACTGTTTAGGAAGGTCTTTTCCTCCATTGTAAAGAACTCGACACTGGATGAATTTGACTTGTTGACGTACGTTGCCGAAATTGAGCGTATATTAAACAATCGTCCTATTACAGCACTTGCTTCGACTCCAGATGATCTTGGCGCTCTGACCCCGAGTTCAATTCTGACTGGAAGTTGGTGTGAAGACGCGGCAACTGACCCCTTTCTGAAGGGTGAGGCTTATCGACGCTCATGGAAGAAGTCGCAGTTTCTGGCTGACCTCTTCTGGCAGCAATGGTTAGATCTTTATCTCCCTCTGTTGCAATCTCGCAGAAAATGGTTTGGTACGTCGCGAAATTTGAAACCTGGTGACTTGGTTCTTATTGTGAATGAACAGACAAGGAGAGGACAGTGGCCCAAAGCAATTGTTACCGAAGTGTTTTCCGATTCGAATGGACTGGTGCGCAGCGCAAAGTTGCGAACAGCTGATTCTTCTGAACTTATTAGGGACGTTAGAAAAATCTGTTTACTTGAAGGTGATCTAATGTAAGATAAGTGTTGTTTGTGTTAGTGTGATGTTATTGTTACCTTTTTTATCGAGTATTGCGTTTTATTTGTACAAGCTACTGTTATTTAAACTGTGCAAGCTATAATGAATGTTATTTAAATGCATGTGTTTATTAAAATCATATGAATCGTTATGTGACACTGCAGCGACTTAGATCCCGCTATCCTTAAGTTTAGTTTACCACCGTATTGTGAAATACTGAGTTGATTTGTTTACAAAGCTTTGCTCTGTACTGCCGTTGTTTAAGTAAGGTAATAGTATTGAAATGATTGTGGTACAGTATTTCACGTTTATGACTGCATTCGAAATATCACTGTGTAGATGAAGCGCTGAACTGTTTTGAACTTCGTTAATGAATTTCTAGTTTACTGCTTGTAGTCACGTAGTTTCTGAATAGTCTCAACTATAAGTTACAAAAGCTTAAGGTTTGTGCAATTGTTTGCGCTGAGATATAAACTTGTTACTGTCTGATACACGTTCACTTTGCAATATGCGGAGATTAACTTTTATGCACCTTTGTTCACGTAAGTTGTTTAAAGTGTTACTGTTGTAGTGAACTTACAGGTTGTGTAAATTATTGTTTTTTCTTGTTGTGTAAAGCCTACGTTTCTTGACAGTAGCCTTTGGGGCTGGGTGTGTACAAAACAATAATTTGATTTTTATTCTCTCTAGCGCACCACTAAAATCACTGATGCGCATAGCTGTTGATTTGAAACGAAACTTTGAGGAGTTGGCTGGCTGAGCTGCCGCTAGATTTTATGTGATATTAACTGGTGTGTTTTAGACTGGGGACCTGTTCCTTTTTTATAAATAAGATAATAAGATATTGTAAACGAGTAAAGCAACAGGTTACGATTAAGTTTACTGTACGATATAGGTTTACTTGCAGTGTAGTGAAGGTTGGCTAACCCCTGTACTGGTGTAGTAAGTTTGCTGATTTTACAGTTTTATTAAGTACCGTAGTGCCAGTCGGTTTTTGCTTTTACCTTCTTGCCGTAGTTGAGAACTGCTGATGCTGTTTTTATTCTTTCGTGTGAGTCCTGTCCTGTACTGTAGTGTTGTGATTGTGAATTATAGTTTTACCGGTATTTCTGGCTGTTTGGAGTTTGAGCTGGAGGTTTCGTTAGTGGCCTGGATTCGTTTAGGTGGCTGCTGTCTGGTGTACAGCCCTATCTTGCGCTCCCGTCGCTCTCAGATCCTTGGATTCCGGTCTCTAGACTACCAGATTCAGGAGGATACACGACTAGCTATCTTATTAGTAAAGTATAGGTCCTTAAGTTATTTAGACTACACACCGCTAGGTGCGCAGAAGAGCTGTTCTGTGTACACCATTTACCTATATTTTTTATTGTAAAAAACACCTCATGTAAGCTGAAATCTGAAACTAAATTTATTCGCTGCATGAAACAATTTAATCTTGAAAATTTCTTAGTAGATTTGCATACAAAAATGTCAAAAATTGAAATTAATTCTACTACAGCAAACATTGATGATGATGTCTCAAATATTACACTGGCGTTTAAATCTGTGCTAGATATTCATGCCCCTCTAAGACCTCAAACTAGGAATGAAAGAAGGCTAAGTAAAAAGCCTTGGATCACTCAGGGAATCCTTAAATCAATAAAAACAAAAAACAAACTTTTCAAAAAACTTTTCAAATCCAATAGTAATGAGGAAAAAATATTTTACAAAAAATATCTGAACAAATTGACCCATGTAAAACATGCTGCAAAACGCAGTTACTATGAAAAACTAATTAAAACTAACTCGAATAACTCGTCGCAAGCGTGGCCAGCTATAAAAGAAATTATTGATTGTAAACAACCTAACAAAAAATTGCCTTCGACTATATCAATCAACGATCAACAATTTGATACACACTCCAAATATTTTTTAGACCTACTATGCGATTATTTTGCTAATATTGGTGCTTCCATGTCCAACAAAATTACACAAAATGTTAATTCTTCCTTCAAAATTCACTCCAAACACTGCGTTCATTCTTTTGCTCTACATGAAGTAAATGAGCAAGATGTAAGTGCATGTATAAATAATATTAAAATAAACTCCGCACATCGTATTGATGAAATTCCTTCCAAATTTGTAAAAATGTCCAATTGCGTCTTGACACCAGTGCTTACAAAATTGTACAACAAATGCATAAAAATTGAAACTTTTCCAAAGTGTTTTAAAATGGCGTATGTTATTCCAATACCTAAAATTTCATCCCCTTGTACATTTGGAGATTTTCGACCGATCTCATTGCTTCCGGTATTTTCAAAAGTATTTGAAAAATTATTAGAAACCAAAATGACACAATTTGTGAACAAAAACAACATACTATCTCCTTCACAGTTTGGATTTAGAGAAAACAGCTCTACTGATCTAGCAATTACAACTTTTTATGATAAACTATTAACCAATATGAATAATGGCAAAGTCACTTGTTCAATTTTTCTTGATTTGAAAAAAGCCTTCGATTCTGTTAATATTGATATTTTACTAAAAAAGCTTCACCATTATGGTTTTCGAGGCCCTTCATTTAATTTATTGCAATCCTATCTTACAGATCGTGTGATTTGCACTAAAATAGGAAACAACGTATCTAAATTGTGTCCAGTTGAATTTGGAGTACCACAAGGTTCCGTTTTAGGCCCACTTCTATTTTCACTTTACGTTAATGACCTTCCCAATGCGTCAAATCTAAAAACCACATTGTTTGCGGATGATACAAATTTACATATCTCTCATAAGAATATCAATATTCTTCAAGATAAAGTATCGGAAGAAATAAAAAAAAATTGACCAGTGGATGAAACTAAACAAATTGACGATCAACTATCAGAAAAGCTGCTATATGCTGATTCGGAAAAAAAGTATCAAAACAACAAATTTCCAATTAAATATAGATCATCATCCTATTGAATTAAAAAATAGTATTATGTATCTAGGTGTTCAATTAGACAAAGAATTAACGTGGAAGACTCACATTGATAATTTAGTAAAAAAACTTTCTAAAGTATGTGGAATGATTTATAAATTAAGATACTATGTTCCCTTATCAACATTACGAATAGTTTATTACAGTATGTTCCACTCACATGTGCAATATTCGATATTAAACTGGGGAAGAGCGGCCAAAAGTAACTATCACAAACTCTCCATTTTGCAAAACAAAATTTTGAGAGCTTGTCTTTTCTGTCCACGTAGATATGACACAAATTTATTATATACCAGATTTAGAGTTTTAAAACTTGAAGATATGATTAAAATGGAATTTGCTAAATTTATTTTTAAATACAGTAACGATATGCTACCTAAGTCATTCGATAACTATTTCACCAAAATTGAAAATGTATATTATCACAATACACGACAAAAATATCGAAATGAGTATTTTCAACCTTCTGCTGAGACCGAAGCAGGGAAAAAAACCCTGCAATATATTGGCATAAACATATGGAAAACTATTCCAGAGGACTTCCGACATTGCTCGTTTACAAAATTTAAAAAATATTGCAAAAATTATTTTTTAGACAAATATTCTTGAACATGCTTTAGGTATAAAAACTATTGTTGTTTTGAATATTAGATGTTTTTTCCTTTGCTTTTAATTTCGTAAACTTACTACTAGTGAAACGAGTAGAACATGATTAATGGATTATTTATTCTTCTTTTTCCTTTCGTATGTTCCATTTTTTTTCGGACAATATATGCAGTAAAACAATAAACCAACACCCCACGTTGCTACCTTTTATGCATTGCCTTTAAGGCATCGATAATTTAAAACTGGTCAAATTTATGTTTCGTAATGATAACTTTTTTTTTTAATAGAACTATCCGCTGTAGCATGTTGCAATAGCGCTATTATTAAGACCTGTTGTAAGATAAACGTTTTTATTGTAAGATAAACATTTTTATTGTTAGATATTGGCTTCAGCTATTGATTGTATTTGCAGTTCTGAGTTGTAAGCTATTGTGCTGTGTAATTCTGATTGCGGATGTTCATTGTTTAATGCCCAATTTTGTATTTTTACGAGGATTTTATTGCCAATAGTAGTTGCCCATAACCGGCCTTTGATTCGTATTGCTATTATGGAAAATCAAATTTAGTTGGATGTACGTTCTGAGATCGGGTTTATTTGTCTTGGGTCTGATTGGCTGTAGCTGTGGTTTCAGAGTAGCAGCCCGGTTGTAGCTTTATTTGCTGCTGTAAAGGCTATGGCGGCAGCCGGTTAAGGTCGGGATGAATGAATTTGATTTTGGAGCATGTACTAGCAACCGAGCATTGTTATAAAACTAACGTTTCAACTTTGTATCTTCTGTGTGCTTCCCTTTGCCTAACTGAGGTGGTTGTTGTAAATGTAAAGTGTCTTTTCCAAGAACTAGGTTTAGCACTGGGTGTGCAATGTGCGGGTTGTTCTACCGCAAACTTTTCTATTGTTTTAGACTACCGGTAGTACAACTATCTGTCAGTGCTTGTTTACACAGCCCATGCATCCCATGCTCCCAACAACTAAAAATTGATTTAACAGTTAAATATCTGAAGCTGGTGATAGTGTTGCCTAATAAAAAACTTTCTCTCATTGGTAGCAATTGGTGTTGAGAACCGAATCGAGTCCTCAACGCCAAGGACCAGTAAAAAAATGTAACTGAAGAGGCGACCTCGCGTTCGTCAAATCGAATAAGATTGAGTGGTAGATGATGCGTAGTCGGCCGAAGGTGGGGGCCGGTTTTTTGTGGGATTAATTTTTATGGTGGATTTGGTTTCGGGGCGTCGTCGGCTATCGTGTCTTATTCAAGTAGACTATCATATCTATTTGAGTGAGATATGATGGATGGCGATGGTTTGGGGTCGGTTTTGTCGTGGGTGGGTTGATTTTGCAGAGGGTTGGCTTTTGTTTTGGCTGGCTGAGCGTTATTTGCCATTCAATCTTATTCTCTCATTGGTGTAACAAAAAATTTGCAGTTTTATTGTTATTAGTGCTAACATTTTTCTATTTATGTATATTTCCTTCTTTTACAACTTTTCTCCTTAAATTGCTTGTAGTTTTAAAGTGTATCTTTCATAATAATCGGTAGATTATAATAATTATTTTTTTTTTTTTGCGTACCACTGAGCGCTACACACATTCCAGAAATAAAATTTTGGCGTCTAAGATTTTTTTTTAAAACGTACTGTACCCCAAACAAGTCTTATTAATTTTGAATTTACAACTTCAAGTCGGCAGCACTGTCTAGTGTTTTTTTTTTGTTTCCTTTATGTGTTGTGTTATTTATTTTCATTTTTTCAAATTAAGTTTACCGCCATAAGTGTAGAAGTATTGCCATAAAGGTGCAGTTGACCTAGATGACCTGGTGGTCTTTTCGCTGTGTCCTTCCTGCGTATTTTTGCGTATGGTTAAATAAATAAACTTGACTTGACTTACGGACGTACCACAGGCATTTACGCAAACATAGAAATTAGTTTTGCAACCAAAGGATAGTGCTTATTGAAAATATTGAAAGAAGTGTCTAATCTATTTAACAGGGACACGAACTGGATTGAAAGTTTTTTCAGCTTTTTCCGGATTCGAAAAAATTTCGGAGTTTTTTTTCTATTTTTAAGTTCATGTTCGAGTTTTGCAAAAAGCAAGTTTTTCAGCAAAGGTCTCATGATTGATAAATTTACTAGTAAGCTTACACACTTTAGAAACGTGTATTATGAAAATCTTAATTTTCATCTTTCGCGAAAAATGGATTTTTGTTTTGTGCATTAGATTCTTTTGTGAAACGTAGAAATTTAATCGTAACACAAAGTAATTGTTTCATTTAGCATGAAATACACTGCACATAACTAATAATGTATACTGCAGTACTGCACATCACGTAATAAGCCATTATCCACAGAGTGACGTATAAAAACGAAAAAACATGTTTACAAAATTATATACGGTAAAGCAAGAATAAACTTTTACATTGTCGGGTGAAATAAAAACGACTGGATAAGTCGCGGGCCAAACTTGGATCTTTTCTTGAATATTAGATTGTGATTCTGGCGGGCGCGCAACCACGATGTAACAAGGGAGGGTTGAGGCCAGGCGTTTACGTGCATTAATTTACAATAGAATGAGGTTAATACGGGTTACCTTATAGCGGAACTCCCAGCGTTTGACAATTTTGTGATGTTTTTAAGTAACGTAGTTTTAGGCCTATTTTGGTCAAAATTTTTGTTTAGAAAATGCTGCATGTTAATTGGCACTACATAAAAAAAAAGGTCTGAATCGGCTTCATAAAATAGGTAGATTAATAACGCGGTGGTAATAACTTATAATTTCAAAATTCAATTATATTCTACCACACTATTCTAGTAAAAAAAATCTGGAAAATTTTCAGATTTAGAGAGTCTCCAGACTAGAGCAATCTTTGAAAAAAAATTAACTTAGAGAACCTTTAATGAAAAATTGGCGTTCTACCAGCTATTACTACTTTTCAGTTATTCATGATTTCGCATAAAACCTATGCGCATCGACCACAGGGATTGGTTCCTTCAAAGTGAACAACGCTAATAAAGAAATTTACTTTTGGGTATGTATAGATTACTCAATTATTCACAAACATAAAATTGTTCTGCAAAATTAAAGTATATCCTTTATCAACATTGAGAGAATTACTATGAAAATTATGGTTAATCAATGAATAAATTTAAACTAGTCAATAATTTTATAAGTATGCCTATGACTTTTTTAAAGGAATTTCGTTTTTTAATATCATCATTATAAAACCTTACAGTTTTTGACGTACAAAGAAGGACTCGCACAAACCCAAATGTGCAATTAATTAATCTGCACCAAACCTTCATTTTTTTGGTAAGTTTATCACAAATTCTATGCATTATTTTTTGACACATTCACCCCTCTTAGTCTCTTACTTTGCCCTATTCTTAACAATTGAGCATGAAAGCCAACAGATCACGCCCACGGCGGTTTTTACTTCAAAAGTTTTAACGCAAAAATGTCTCCTAGCAAGTTAATACTCGTATAATCGTTGAAAATTTACATTCTTTCTTCAATGTTTTGTTTCAGACAAAATTAAAGCGCATCGCTTCTTATCGCTAACATCATTAGCAGCGCGCGTTAATTAATGACTAAAGCAATGAATGCGAATTTGACTTCTTTTTTGAAATTTGAAAACTGAAAAAACAAAGTACTGTACTTTCATAAAAAATAAATCAAGTTCGTATAATTTGCAACATTATCTCATAGAAACTTATTTAAAAGCTTACATACAATTAACACTATGTTATGCTGGCAAAAGACTTTCTTATCTCTACTGTACGCCTTTGTATCTGCAGTACATTATGTTCGTACTATATACTGTAATCTTTACAAAATTTAGTTTTGTACGCATCAATAAATCATATTTGTAAAACGTTTGCCACAGACGCAAGTTTGGCATCTTAGTATGTTACACCGGTAATAATTTCCGATAACTAACTTGAAGCAATATTTTTTCTGATGATAATTAACTTGAAGCAATATTTTTCGAAGCACCAAAAATTTGGTGCAGGACGCAGGATTATGTCTCTCTGTGCCCGTATGTCTTTTCTTTTTTGTCTGCATCCTATGTCCTGCGCGCTTTTTTGTTCGCCCTTATGTCGGGTTTCGTCCAAAGAATGTGCTAAGTCCGAAGGACCCTTCCCTGAACGCAGAATAAGTTAAATTAGAAACTTCCATGGGGAGCACAAGACCTCGTCCCCAAGTTTTTGAACCTTATGTAAATATACGAATGTACGATACCATTTGACAGTTCTCTTTCACCTTGTTGTGAAAACAAAAATAATAAGCCTTTTCTTTAATAATACGTTGAATTTCTTTAAGTCGATCTTTTTTTGAACATGGAAAAAGTACGTGTACAGTCAATCAAAGTGCACACAAACGTTTGATAGTGTTCAACTTAGCGATCGGAACAAAAGTTCAGGAGACTATGCTTCAGTTTTTCTGAACACGACGTTTCTTCTTTTGAGTGATTAAAGTGTCCAAATACGATTTAGCATTATCGGATCCAATTTCCACAAAGAAACGCAGCTGGAAGACAAAAATCTAGCTGCGATATGCCGTTGATCCAATTTTTGATTAAAATCCCAGCCATGCAAAACTGAAACCAAAAGGAAAGAAGTAAAACAACGTATATGATCTCGAGAACTTATACATTGCTGCTGAGCGCAATTTTGAGGGCTTAATTAAATTACGTTTGCACAGTTTTTAATTTTTAATAGAAGCAAACGTTACTCAAGTTAAAAAAAAGCTTTGCATGTTTCCTTTGCTAATTCAAGTCAATATCAAGAACAAATCAGCAGTGATGGATCTAGCATTTAGGGGGACCAAATTAAGGCTAACTATTAACTCGGTAGTCTAAATTAAGTAGGACAGACGGTTATATAAATTTCTTTCCAATGTTATTAAACTTCTTTACAAATGGTCGCCTAAATGTATCTATTCTAAAAATTGGTAAAAAATTTAAGACAGCAAGCTTTAATAAAAAATTTATTGGTTTTTCTACCCAAAAACAAAATTTCTGTAGCTGTAGTGTATTTAATATCAAGTTGAAACTATTTAACAGCTGAGCTAATGTGTTTTAAAATTATAGGATTATGAACGTAAGCAACTGATTAGCCTCAGCGCATGAAATCAGATAAAACTTCTGCGTTTAGAATCTTGTTTACGAGTAGTCTCTCACGTCTGCATTGAGTGTGTTATTGGAATCTTTTCATTACTTGAAAAGGACATTTTAAAGATCACGAGAACCATATCAGCTCGCCAAACACCACAATTTGTTTAAATTTATACTCAGTTAAAAGATTGGCAAAGAGTAATACCAATCGTTCGACGCACAGTGTTAAATTCATATCAATTTTGTAGTGTTAGTTTAATTATGAGAGGCTGCAGATTTGACCATCTTGCCAGTCTTTTCGGACTTGCATTTTTTGGCACAAAAAGCAAATTGAAATTTCTGTTTTTTCACCTTTGCATTAGGTGTAGTATACTTGAATTTTTGACTTCCCAAAACGACGAAGAACTTCTTACTTTATCATCATGTAAACAAGATGAACTCGCTCAGCTCCACAGTGTTTTCTGAAATACAAAATTATTTTACAGTAACTCTAAATTCATGCACAGTAAGATTGGCAAAGATTAAATTCAATTGTCTAATGTACAATGTTAAATTCATATTAATTTTGTTGTATTTGTTTAATTATGAGTAGCTGAAATACTAACAATCTTGCCAGTCTTTTCAGACTAGGATTTTTGGTATTATGAAGCCTCTCATAAGGAAATAGCTTCAAGGCTATTGCATGCATCTAATTTGCTATTTTATGCTGTGGGCTGTATTTTGGGGTCCACGGCAAACTGATCGCTAACAAACAGACCATAAATTAACCGAACCCAATTGATTGAGAAGGGCAGTCATAGAAATTATTTTATTATTCTTCTTTCCCAGAGAAAGGTTTTACAGTAAAATAGTTCTGTTGCAAGTACCAGCAATGTGCTACACCAAAAAAAAAACTTTATTAACCTGTGTAGGCCACTGCACTATAAACGAACTTGAAAAGCTTAATTTTTTTAGCAATTTGAAACAGGGTGTCGAACCCGAACCATAAACCCGAATGAACCGTTTCATTTTGGTGAACCCGAACCGAACCTGAACCAGCAAAATTTTACTTCAGTGAACCTGAACCAAACCTGAACCCTCAAAATTGTGCTCAAGTGAACCCAAACCGAACCTGAACCCCTAACAAAAGTAAGAATATATTTTTCCATATCCGGATGCCGCTGGCGCTGGTACATGCACTATAAGAGCAGTGGTGATCATCAACAGGATCAGCAGTGGCGTCGCTAGGGGGGTGGGCGGCCCGCCCCGGGTGTCACCATTTGGGGGTGACACCATTTGTTTTTCTTTTCTTTTGAGACCCGGAAACCCACTGATTGGTAGGCAAAGACCCTTTTTTTTTTTTGTTTAGTCACCACATACTTTCGGATTGAAAACCAACTCGTTTTGCAGTGAAGAACTTTTTTTTTTTTTTGGTCTTCACCTATTTTTTGGCCGTTAAAGGGCGCCACCACAAAATCCCGCCCCGGGTGCCACCATTCTTAGCGACGCCTCTGAGGATCAGCAATTTCTCATTTTTTCTCCTGGACAAAACGAGTAACGACAGTTAAATTTTAAGTCAATGAATTCGAACCGAACCTGAACCAGTTATATTTTACTTGAGTGAACCTGAACCAAACCTGAACCTCGAAAATGGTACTCAAGTGAACCCGAACCAAACCTGAACCGCTAAAATATTTTGAGCAGGAACTAAACCTGAACCCGAACCGTTATCTGAAATGGTTCGACACCCTGATTTGAAAAGTTCAGTACATTGAAAATCAATATAAGATCATTTAATTTATTACACAGTGTTTGTCACAAATAAAATTTTTGCATTTTTCTTCAAAACTAGACATATTGAAACCACGTTTATTTGTTTTCATTTCAGTAGACTTGGTATTGTATACCAATATTTCTTGATATAACATTATACATATTTTGGCCGAGCCAGAGTTGGTTTAAATTCATTTCACATTATGCAACCATGTCATAAAAATATGGGATTAAACAATATGATCAATAGATGACCAATCAAAAACAGCCATAACAAAAAACCTGGTAACATTTTACTAGCTCAATGATGTCGAACTAAATGGCATTTTTTGTCTTTAATCTGTGAATTCCTTGTTTGCTTTTTCAAGGATCAAGATTAAAATTTGAGTTATATTAAATGGTTATTTTTTCGAGTTAGGATTTCAGTTTGGTCAGATTTAAGCCAGAATTGATCACAAAAAAAAGTAGAAGTTTCTAGAAGTTTCAGGTGAAATAAACCTTCCTAAACCATTAACTAAAATTGATATTTTAAAGCTCTTGAAGTTAATTTTTACGCTGAGATCACTACATTACTCATTAGCACCATATGTTTAGCATTAAAAGCAGCAGTGTGAAGCATCCACCGTGTGTGGTAGATAGGTGGCAGCTCAGAGCTTGAGTGGAAGAATGCAAGGTCCCTTTCTGTCTCCTGGTCAAGGAAACTTGATGAATAAAACATAATTACAATTATTTCATGGAAATTAATCAACATCAATTAGATAGGTTCAACATAATTGCATAGATTTACCTAAGCAATTTATAAAACACTACACATTTTACAAGCAACCACGCAACAATGCAATTTAAAATTGCACTCATACTGTGTATGCAAACAGAAATTCAAACACTTACTTCATTCTTCATCTGTTTATATCAGGTATTGAATGACAAATACCAGTACTGTGGATGATAACATAAGAGATAATTCAAGATAAAAACCAGCTTCTGTACCACTACCATCACATATTTTTGCCACTACTGCATCATTTTTGCCATTACTGCATCATTTTTGCCATTACTGCATCATCGAAATTAGTGATAGACAGAATAGGATATGAAGAGACTTATTCTGCATGCATACACGTTTGAATGAGTTTCATTTTGTTTGGAAAGTCTTTCTCAAACACAAATATCTGATAATCCAGATTGATTTGCTTGTTCCTGAACAGCCATTTTGCATTTGCAAATATACTGCAACTCTGTACTACAGTAGGCTTATGGATTTTTCAGGTACACAGCTGCATGAATTACTGTACTTTAACTTATTAAACACAAAAATCTGTAAAACATTCCAAAATTGAAGTGTAACGTTTGAACTTGTACTGTCCAATACTGGAGATAAAAACTTATAAAAAAAAAACACTAAATTTGAAGAACAATTAGAAAAACTGGAAGAACAAACGAGCTGTTGTGTAAGTTTAACTCCTTTCTCACGGTTTAATATAGCTTACTTCACTTTTACAATCTTGTTTGTTTACAGAAGACCTATTGCAAATTGCCATGATTCACTGTTCACCGAGAACGTGCTTGCTGATTGGATTGGCAAATTGGGTTTTCCCTAAGCCTAAAAAACACTGCTAGGGTGCTTAACCTACTATAGCAATAGTGTAGGCCTAGTGTACTAGGCCTACATGGTCTACTCAGCCAGTCAGCTAATGCTAACTTGTTGTGCGCACTACAATGCAGCCTGCAAGCTGCTGCCACTGCCTTCTGTCTCTAACTGCACAACTGCCATACATTCTCACACAGAGGTGGGCACAGCGCCGCTGTTCAGTAGCGGCGCTACCAGCGCCGCTGTTTTTTTAATAGCGGAAGCGGAAGCGCCGCTGCTTTTTTCTGCTAACAGCGAAAAGCGGCAGCGCCGCTATATTTGAGGCCCAGTAGCGAACAGCGCTTCAGCGCTTCTGTGAAAGCAATAAATCTGCCGCTTCCGCTACTGCAAAAAAACTTTAAAGAACATTCTTTTAAACTGCAATTAAGAAATGTAAACAATAAAATAAAGCTTTTGTCTTCGATTCTTTTAATCCGTAATGACACTTGTTGCTCTGAATCCAAAACGACAAAATAGTTCTGTTTTTCTCAAGTTATCACTTAACAGTTTTCGTCGCTGTCCTCGTTAATCCTGATTGACAGCCACAAGCACTGGTTGCTCTCGTTATTGGTAATCAAAAGACAAGGTTTTAATTATGCATTGTGCAGTACTGGCTTTTGTTCCTCGCGTTCTATTTTCTTTGATCATTTTTCTAATTAACTTAATCGTACTGTTACAGTCCAATAGTTTATTTTTAGTGATGAATAGCGAAGTTTGTGTTTGGTATATAGCCATTTGTTAATGCTACGATAACTGCAGTACAGGTTTAGCAGTAGGCATATCGATGTATAGTACACATAGCATTAAATTTGCAGTAAAGTAAAATTTGCAGTGAAGTAAAATTTCTGCAGAAAAGTAATCAATTGCGAAACTAAAAGATAGACAACAGCAACCAAATTTAAGGTGCGTTTAGACTGGACGCGAAGCAACGCGAAGCGAAGGTTGGCGACCTTTGCGAGTGGTCGATTACGTCACTCGCGAAAGTTGCCAACCTTCGCGGGTTTTCGCGAGTGGTTGCTAATCTTCGCGACTGGTCGCTTCATAGGCTAATTTTAACAACTTACTTTTTAAATGTATTCAATGAGCAGAAAGCTTTGTGTACTTTATTATTGAAGCGCTATTATAGTAATCACAGGTTCTGTTTCGTCATAGCGCGCTGGAATTACCGGTAAAACGAAAATTGAGTTTATATTATGTTATCACGCAATAACCGTGAAGAAGAGTCTAGACTAATAGCTCAGGTAACAAAACAATCTTGAGAAAAAAATTTGTAAAGTTTAAGTGAAAAACGAAGTACAGTAGATCGAATTTGGTAATGAAAAGACTAGTCATTCCTTCAAAAACGTAGTCAGGTACTTAGCCTATTTACTAGCTATCAATGATTTGTTTAGATCCTTCCACTGAAAACTTGCCCTAATCTGTTTTGACAATGACAGTTCTGGGTTTTAATGCAGAAACGCAAAAAGCTGAAAGCAGATGTCAAAAGTTCTCTTTAGGTGTTTACTCAGTTAACAAATCCTTAAACGCTTTCACCATCCATGTCTCATTATGGTAGTGGTAGATCTACCGGTATCTTGTAGAGTGTAAACCAATAGGCTAGTCTACAGGTACATTTAAATCATTAACTATGTTGCTTTTTTGATGTGATTTTTCTTTTTCAGGCAAGCATGTTATGATACCTGTAGTAAGCTTAAACAGTTGTTTGTATGTGTCATTTAGTGCTGTTTATGAAGACTCCCAATGTTAACGCTATGAGTGAAACTGAAAGCTGGATTTGTCATCAGTTATGTAGTGGATTTTTTGCTTATTGTGCAATGGATTGCTGTGTTGATTTGCTGGAGAAAGCAAAAAAACATAGCAGTTTTTGCATGATTTGACACTATCATCGAAGGACAAGAATTTAGCACAGTGATACCAGATACCAGCAATTGCTTTGAGGAAAAGTCAGCTTTTAAAACCAAGTTTGGTGTTTTATTCGCTAGCGGAGCGCTTATCGATGTTTAGTGCGAAGTTAAATGCTATCGAGAGCATTTTATTAGTTTGCATTTTCTTGCGGTACCAGTAGGCTACGTTGCGACGGTTGTGTTTACCTCAAAGAGCTTCGCTTTAAACCACCGTTTGTAAGATACAGACAAATTAATAGCAGTAAGGTCAAGCCCCCTCTTAGCATGTTTTTGGTTATGCCCCTGATAAAAAAAAATTTAGATTTTTTCATTTGAAAATTGTTACTCAAGCATCTGAATAAAAGTGTTGTTAGTTCTCACATTTTTATGTAACTGACACTTCCTTCCCCAGTCCAATTATTTTTATTACAAATGCTGTATCAAGTTTTTTGTTTAGTTTAGAGAATGGAACAATAGTAATGAACTTGCTTGGCGGGTACTTCTCTACCAATAATAGTCACCTCAGCAAAAAAAACAGAACTCACTTTTTACTAGTTAGATATATATTGGCTGTCCAGTTCATCTAAATACACTGACTGCAATTGCAATGATTGAACTTCAGACTTAAAATTGTTTACTTTGTCACTTTATTTACCATGTAAAGCAGTTAAAATTTTAAGAGACAGAAAAATGTTTTGAAATTCACAAACAACTAAATTCAGATATTACACAAAGACACAGTAAATGAACATTTAACACACTTGACATTTCTATTTTCATCAATTAGGACTGGAGTGAAAAATCACTACCAGACTACAATATTCATAATTATAAAACTAGGGGTAGTCCAAAACCATTGCTTTCAGTTCAACTTGATCACGGTCACAAACCTTAAGAAACAAGAAGACTTTTAAGAGGACATTCAGAAGAAAAAATTCCATGTTTGTAGCTATTCAAAGCAGTGACTACTAATTAGGCCAATCCAAAAGTTCATAGGAATTTTTCGATCTTTTTGTATCGATCTAGCTCTTGTATGTAGCAGTGTAGCTTGAAACCAATTCTAAATACAGTTCTTTTCACCAAGTTGGCTTGGTCAAACAGGCAGTGAAAAAACTTTTGCGAGTTTTCCAGTATTCAAGGAATTGTTCAATTGTGGTTACTTTTAAAACAACAAGCTAACAAACAATGGGTAAAAACACTATCAACACATTCAAAACTAGCCTGTTGGTGGGTTATTTTATATTCTGAAAAAAAAACATCATGTTAGTTTAAGTTTACTTTAAGACAAAAAAGCAAATTCTGCTCAGCCAAAAGAACTACTGGACTGGTCTTCTGCTATGCTGCACAGAATAAAAAGTTTTGGTTTAAAAGCTAGATGTCGTGGGGCTAGGCCTACTGCTTTGGTGCATTCATTATAATGAAGCTTTGAGATCCAGCATAGCTATGAAAAATCACTCTAGGATTTACAGCCTTAGCTGTCTAGATCCAAATTAACTTGGCTAGCCTAGGGCTATCGCGAATCTAACTTTGCCAACAACCTAGGCCTACTCTTTGGACAGATACATAGGCGCTAAACCATACAAATGAACTATTTATATTATTTTCTAGCAAACTGCGATCGTAAAAATCAAATCAGTGAATTAGTTGGTTATCTTACTACAGCCTGCAAGCAAGCGCTGTTGCGCAACTGCTCGCGAAGGTTTCGAGCGGTCGCAACCTTTCGCGAGCTGTCGATGACGTCAAATTTTGGTTGCTTTGCGTCGCTTCACGTTGCTTCGCGTCCAGTCTAAACGCACCCTTACTCTAATTTCATAATTTAGGCAGATGAAGTAACCTTTCGTGAAATAGCATTAACTGCATCAACTTGTGCAGATACCGTGAGGAAGCATTGCTGTAAAAACGAAGCAGTATAACTGATGTAAGAGATATAGAATTTTAAATTACCAGGATTGATCAAGCTGGCATATACTGTATTTTAAAATATGGTTTACAAGTATGACGGTATACTTTTGTGATTTTACGTGACGGTATACTTTTGTGATTACATTTGGTTTGTAACTTCAGAAAAAAAAAAATGTTTTGTTTTGTTAAGTAGCGGCAGCGAATAGCGGCAGCGCCGCTGTTTTTGAACCCATTAGCGGCAGCGGAAGCGCCGCTGCTTTTGTAAATCAAGCAGCGGTAGCGGCAGCGCCGCTGCTTTAAACGTCAAATAGCGGCAGCGGTAGCGACGCTACTATTCAAGTAGCGGGTGCCCAGCTCTGTTCTCACAAATAAAATTTGTCGTTAATAGTTTAACCCAAGCTTTCGAGATTTTACCGACTCGAACTTGCATATACTCTAGCGACCCCTACATTTCCAACATGACCTCGAATATACGCTGCGCAGTCATACCTGAGCAGTTTTTCTATTGTGACGTCGCAGTGACCTGGGGTTAAATAGCCTTATGATAATAGACGTCGCAGTGACCTGAAACTTAATTCACATAACTTTATTGCCTCGTAATTTGACACAAACATACAACTTATTAATCTCAAACTGCAGTCAAAATTTCATGTGGCTAGACTTAACCGTTCTCGAGTTATCAGCAAAAGTCTGAAACTTCGTACTCGTTAGTTTCAAAATGGCTGAGTAAAAACAAAGGAACACGCGACGCGAGCGTCTGTCGTTCCAATGAGTGAAAAGCAGAGGTGGAGTCGAGGACACAAGGTTCGAGGCCAAGGCCAAGGACACAAAAAAACATCTGAGGCCAAGGACAGCCTTTCCGAGGACAGACCCTCTCGAGACCAAGAACAGGAGTGTTCGAGGCCAAGGACCAAGGACACAGCCGCAAGTGCTCTCCAAAAAACGGTCTTCAAAAAAGTTTTTCAGGCAATCTCCAATTTATAGGCGTAGCCAGAATTTTTGATCAGGAAGGCCTAAACCACAATGCAATGACTAAACCACAATCCTAAACCACAATCACATGCAATGACGTCATCAAAAATTTGCTTGTTGGCACTTAACCAGGATTTTGCAAAGGAAGAGGGCTTAAACTAATATAATGGAAAAGTGCAAAGACGTTACTTTGGAGACGTTTTGAGAAAGCCAGTGTAACTCAAACGTATCACAAACGGCGGGTCTGGGGGCGGGGCTCACCGCAGCCGGAGGCTTTGGAGGTCTGGGGGCGAAGCCCCCAGCTGTTGGGCGATTTTTTGGAAAAAAAAAAGCTATTTTAATTCCATTGAATCACATTTCGCACATGTTTAGAGCCATTTGAAAGCACTAGATTTTTGACATTTGAAAGCCAATTAAAAAAACTAAATTGTTTAATCCTCCTTCTAGTTGCAAAATTTAAGTCCAAAACACGTTTAACATCTTGCATTTTGGAGTTAAAGTTTAACTGTACGTGATTTGGTCCAGGTAGGGGGAAATAAGGTGCATTGTCTCTTGCAACATTTTAGCAGTAAATGAAAACCACTCGAAGATTTTCCTTAGCTTTTTTTCCTTAGCTCCTTAGCTTTTCCTAAGATTTTTGTTTTGCCATGAAAATAACCACTTATAGAAATGCATGTCAGGCCAGGGGGCCCAGGCCCCCTCAATTGAAGTTCAACGATTTGTTCAATCAGCGTTTTCCGCGGCTAATTTTTTTTAAGTATTTTGTGCGTAAAAATTGGCGAGGTGGAGGTGAATTAATGAATTGTTATTGAAAAATAGTACAATAAATGGTTACGCTTACTAACCATGTTATTACGGGGCTGGATTTACATCATGCTGGGCCCCTGGCACTTTGGAGCTTTTTGCAACATCTTTCTGCCAAATGTAGGTGAAGATCACAAAAAGTCTTAAGATTTGAGCGCAGGGCCCTTAGCTGGTACTGCGCCATATCGTGGTAAATCCGGCCTTGGTTAATGCATTACGTTCATAAAAAGGCTAGATGTGATCCTGAGATAGCAACGTTTAGGACGAAAACTATCTATTTCTTCGGGTTTACGTTTAAATTGGTTGGCAAAAATTGATTTGAGGGGGTCTCGGGGCCCCTGGTCTTCAATATTGTTGTTCGCTACTGGTGTAAGCGAAAAATACTAAAAAGAAACTGAAACAACAATAGCTTTTTTGTCACATTTTTGTCATTGGTGAAATTTCGATTGAGGGGGAGGCCCGCTTGGCTAAGCCTATGCTCCAATTGCGGAAAACAAAAAAGGTATTTGCAAATTTTTCGCGAGGTTTCTGGCGTTTTCCAACAAAATTTCAACGGTTCAAAAATAGTGCTGTCCTCGAGCCGAGGACAGGGCAATTTTCGAGGACGTAAGGCTTCGAGGCCAAGGCCAAGGACTTGAGGCTTCGCGGCCAAGGCCAAGGACTTCAAAATGTGTCCTCGAGGCCAAGGACGTCCTCAAGGACTCCACCTCTGGTGAAAAGTAACATTTTTTTTGCGAAATCTCTGATATCCAACTTAAAGCAACTATCTCATGCTTTGGTTTAGTTATTCAACTCAGTGCTTTTCAACCTTTTTGTCGCGGTTTACTTTTAAAAACTTTCAAAAACTTGGTATAGGCCCACCCCAGTGGCGTAGCGTGACATTTGAGACAAGGCATGCAATTATGATTGATTATGTCATCAGCTTTGACTACGTCATTGGTTATCACGCAATAAAAAAAACTTACACTGCTAATTGTTCTAATATTGGAACTAGGCCTCCCCTTCCCAGTACACATCATTGCGTACAAGTTTAAGTCTATCTTGTGTTATTGAAGACAGTGACAGGACGGTCCAGCAGTTTGTGTATGCACCAATAGCCCAACACCATAGGCTATTAGGCTAACAACAGTAAAGTAGGTCTAATGCCATTAAAGTAATAACATTGATTGTCGAACAAAGCTGAGCAAACTTGCTGAATAACAAATACATAGCCTAATTTCATAGTCTCTTTTCCTAATGTCACTATAACATATCGTATAAGCTGGCAAAAGCCAACGATGCTATGCAAAATCAAGCAGGCTGATAGACTGAAGGCTAGTCCAATGCATGTATGCTTAGACCTGGCTTTATCTAGTTTATTTAACAACCAGTAAAACAAAAACGAAACAACCAGTTGAACGAATTATCGGTAGTTTATTGATAGCCCTATGAACTCTTTTACAAATCCGTACTGCAAACTCTACAACTAGGCAACTCGTACTATAAGAACTAACCGGACTAACTACCGGTAGCCCTTTGTTTACTTGGATTTCATTGCTTGCTCTCACTCTCATAGGCTAATATTTAGCCTAAATAGTGCGAACAGTACCATATCAAAAACTCACTCCAACTTATATTATCTATAGCTAACACCTACCGATTAGCACAGCCTCGTTTCACCGATGAGTTATTTGTTTTAGCATATTGCTTAGATAACATAAAATAAACGGCAACACGCATGCCTTATTTAAAATTGTATGCCTTGGTTCAGAGTCTATGGCCTGTTTTAAGCTTATGTACTGCTAGAAAACTAAAATGAAAACAGCGACTACATTATGCTAAAACAAGAAACTAGACATAAAAGAACTTTTGCAAGAAACTAGACATAAAAGAGGTTTTGCTGCCCACAATGCACCAATCAAAGTTTTCAAACCTGTATAATTTTGTTCGTAATCTCATCGAAACAAAGCGATTTTTCGAACCGCTAAGAAGAATTAAAAAAATTGTGTGCGCGTTTCCATTTATTTTTTGTAATATAGCGATATGCTGAAAAGCAAGCTAAAAGTGAAATCAATGAATTGAGCGAGACTATTTAATGCTATTTTGAATTGAAAGCTAATGCCTGTAACTGTGGGAACTTAGCTTGATGTTGTTTTAAACTTTTACATGTACAGTACATGTTTGAATTATTATTTTTTTGGCTGAATGACTAGGCATGCAATGCATGCCTAGCATGCTTGGAGAATACGCCCCTGGCCTACCCCATAAATAGCAGTATTAAAAATAACAAAATACTGCTCGAAATCGGTTTTATTGAAGAAATGAGAACTTCTTGAGATAAAAAAGAGGTGCACCAAACTTTGTTCCACCATTCCCTTATCCACGAAAATTGATTTGTCCTTTTGATTCCGTACCATGCGTTGGTAACCTTGCGTTTCGAATTTTTATGACGTCAGAAAAGAATGACTGCAAAATTTTTTGCAGAATACCGAACATTACGTTGCTTATTCTGCAAGAAATTTTGTAAATTGGCAGTGTCTGGCAGAATAAGCAACGTAATGTTTAATTGTCGAATATCGCTCTGCTTAATCTGCGAGAAATTTTGCACGGTCATCCTTATCTGATGTTACGAAAGTTCTAAATATAGGGTTGCCAATGGTACGAAGTGAAACGAATTAAATTTATTTTTGTGGAGAAGGGGAATAGTGGAATAAGGTTTGGAGCACTTCTTTATACTTCAAGTAGTTCTCATTTTTTTTATAAAACCAATTTCGAACAGAATCTCTTTAAAACCAAAATATAAAGAAAAAGTAGTGGTTCAAATCATTTGAATTATGAAATTAGTTTTATTCTGCAAACGGTCAATTAAGAGCGCAGGTGTGTAATAAAAACGTTGCTAGGATCGTTGCTAACGTTTTAAGGCAAATAAATCGCTACCTATACGATCACGAGTATACAATATAATCGTATAATACGTATGTAGATTATCATAATTCATCTCATACCCATAGGCGTAGCCAACGAGGGGGGAGGGGCAAGGAGCTCACCCCCCACCAATTGAAATGCCACCAATAATACAAATTTGACCACAAAGCCTTGTTTCTTCAGTTTCGGTTTCTTTCAGTATTTTTGCGTACAACAATACACGCGTACAACAACAATTACCAATAATATTGACGACCATGGGGCCCAGTCCCCTCAATTCAATTTTTGCCGACCGATTTAAATGCATAACCCGGGTAAAATTAAGGGTTTTTGTTCTAACAGTTGCTACCTCAGGCCCTCATCTAAGCTTTTTATGAATGTAATGCAACAACCAGAGCCGGATTTACTATATGGCACAGTACCAGAAGCACAGCGCTCAGATGGTAAGACTTTTTTTAGTCTTCACCTACATTTGGCAGCAGTAGCGTAGCCAGGGGTGGGGGGGACATAGCCCCCCCCCCCATTGGCATATCGACCAAAATGTAGAATGAAAAAAGCTCAACGTTTTAAGCACTTTTGAGACCGTTAAAGGCAAAAATACGCAATCAAATTTGATCGCAAGTGTAAAAATGCTAAACGCAGGTGTTGTCAACAAATATACTACAAACCAAGGAATAGGGGGGGGGCTATTTAGTATTAGTTATTTACCGGTTTCTCTCAAATTTCTTTTCATTAGCCCCCCCGCCAAATATTGTACCAATTTTCAATAAGAACAATTCACCTCCACCTTGCCAGTTTTTACGCGACAAAATACTTTGAAAAATAAATTAGCTAGGGGAAATGCTCAATGAAAAAATCATTGAATTTGAATTGAGGAGGCCTGGGCCTCCTGGTCGTACATATACTCCTACAACTAGTTATTTTCATCACAAAGCAAAAATTTCTAAGGAAAATCTTCGAGTGGATCATTATTTACTGCTACAGTATTGCAGGAGGCAATGAACCTCACTTCCCCCAAACTAGCCAAATCACTTACAAAATGCAAGATTTCAAACGTGTTTTGGACTTAAATTGTAAGTAAAAGGAGGATTGAACAATCTAATTTTTTCAATTGGCTTTCAAATGTTGAAAATCTAGTTCTTTTAAATGGCTCTGAAAACGTGCGAAATGAGATCCAACTTAGATTTTTTTCCAAGAAATTACAAAAAATCGCGCTGCGGTTGCGGGCTTCGCACCCAGACCTCGTTTGTGATACGTTTAAGTTCCACTAGTTTACTCAACACGTCTCCCAATTTTGACGTTTTCATTGTTTAAGTTTTGGTTTAATCCCTCCACCAGTAGCAAAATTCTGGTTAGATGTCAAACCAGGCCACACAGCTTTTGATCTCCCATTCCACGATGTCTTGGCCCCACAAAAAGCTCCTCTTTCAAAAATTTTTGATGACGTCATTGCACGTGATTTGTGGTTTGGGCCCCCAATCAAAAATCCTGGCTACGCCTATTCTCACACCGAAAGCTTAGTCTCGAAAGCCCGGCCTAAACCCGAACTAAATCTGGCCAGATTAAATAAAGCTCCGACCGAAAAACCTCTACATATCAGAGTTTTGCAGAGCCCAACATTATCTGCTACTAAGTGTATGAAAATGTGTTAATTTGCTTTGACTAAGTAACTAGAGTTTTTAAACGTAAAAACTGTCCTAAGCCAGTTATTGTCAAAAACTGTACCGAAGCAAAATTAATTTGACAATGCCTTCAGAGACCAGAAACGATGCAATACCTTCGAACAATCATGTTAATTGTTTCAAATGCTGGCTGAAACAATTATAACAGCAAGCAGTGTTGCAAACAAGATTTTGCGGCGGCGTGTTAACGAACAAGTAGTAATGCATCTCAGTGTATCACAGATGGGGGTTAGGCAAAGCCCCTCCTGCCTCTGGGCATTTTTTTGTGAGTTTATGAAAAACATAACCTTTTCAACGCCCTTTAAATCATATTTTTAGAACGTGTTCAAAGCCATTTGAAAGAACCAAATTGATCAAATTTAGAAGCCATTGGAAAAAAATTGAATTGCTCAGTCCCTTTAGCCCTCATTACTACTGGTCAAATCCAAAGCACGTTTTAAAGCTTGTATATTTGAGTTAAATTTTTTAGAGGATAGCTATAGCCACCTTTCTTGGTTGTGCCACAGCAAAGATTTTTTTGTGATGAGCAGTTATTTTGGGCATTTTGGGGCTATGCGCGCGCTTGTAGGCCGTTTGTTTTTACTCGGTCATTTTGATAGCTCAGCAATATCATCAAAATTTATTTGATTTGTTTATATAACTAAATAACAGTTTAACCTAGAAAGTTGAATTTTGGACTCAACATAAGAATAAATGAAAGCGTCACGTATGCTGATTTTGATCAAACGAAATGAACAAGGCACATTCATTATATCAGTTTGCAGAAAGCCAACCAACAGCAACATATTGGTTCCCAAACTTCCGGTCTGACAACCTTATTGAAATCTGTTGTGCGATCATTGGTTGAACAGGCCAGCGCTCTTTGCTTTACCACGAAAAATCGCCGATCTGAAATTGAAGATGTAAAAGTCATTTTACAATTGAATTCGTTCCCGAACATGACTCTTAAAAGTAAGAATCCCTTAAATCGCACAGAACAACAATTCAAAGACTTCCCAATAATTCCTACAATCCCTTATTCACAGAAAAAAAAAACGGCGTTGTTTATCTCACCACATCGTGAAAATTGTCCTAAAACCGTGTAACACCTTATTGGCTTGAAAGTCGCTAGTCACAAAAACATACAGTATACCTAAACATACGACAAGGAGCAATACGATATATCAAATTTTTTGCCTTGACTGTGACTTCACTAGTGGTGTGAAAAGTATTTTAAAACTGCTTACTTAAGTGAAAGTCTCGTAAATGACGATGAAATTACTTGAAGCAAAAAGTATTGACCAAAGAAACTACTCGAGTAAAAGTAAAAAAGAAATGATGTTTAAACTACTCAAGTAAAACTATAGCATTCTCAAATATTAATGTATCAACTGCACACATGCCAATGATAACTTGCACTTGAAGGTGGCATAGCGGAATATCCTTATATAATAGCCCATAAAAATCGTAAGATTATTATGGATTCGACTCTTTCTGCTATTCATTCGATTCTTTCTGCTATCGTGCATACAAACATAAGAGTCTAAAATGAAAAAATTAAAGTTTTAGTTCTACTGGTGGTACTGCTGGGGAGATCTCTGTAACTTTGAAATGAAATGTCTCAAAAACCATAGGTCGTATAATGCGGAAATTTGGTGAAGATATGTTATAGAGCAGGGTGCCCATACTTTTTGAGGAACGGGCCGCACAATCAAAGCCAGCCCGAAATAGAGAACGGTTTTTAGTGAGATTTGATGCAAATACTGACGAAAATTTAGGTAAAGAGCAAAAAAAATGTCTTCAACTTCACTGTGTTTTGATGTGTGCCGCATTTTGAATGGCGACCGAACGAAATAGGAGATATTTGATATTTCATTTGGTTACTTGCAAAATTTATCTGCTCGGTCATTTCGAAACCACTCGAGGGCCGCAAAACTTTTGTACGAGGTCCGCGATAAGGGGTTTGGGCAGCCTTGTTGCAATGGTTTCTTTATCCTGTGGTCATATTTCTAGCTAATTGCTTTACCCCTTTTAATTTAAATGACAGACGTTTTGTGACGTAATCATCTAACTATCGCGGACATTTTATGATTCAGATTCGAAAAGACAAACGTACGTGCAAAATTTGAACCGCTGCCAGGGCCGTAGCCTGACGCGTTGTTTAGGCTGGGCTCAGCAAATTCATGCACGGCTCAACGCATTTCGTCAATTTTGAGTTAAAACAAAAAAATTTTTTCAGTAAAATTTTGTGGCCAATTTTGTCAAAATGTACGATAAACACCAAGAAAAAAGAAGGCTTCAGTAGGATCTATTTCAGGATAATTGATAAATGAGACGTTGTTTTTGCTAAAATATAGTATTCAAGACGCAGTCTCTATACAATAAAACTAAGCCCCGGATGTCTACAGACGTGACAGCTACATGATGTTATTTTAGCAAAATATCGCTATAATTACGGTACAGCTGGGTACAACCTATACGTATAACAACGTCATCAACTCAAAACTATTTCTTTAAAATTTTAGTAAACACCATCTTACGCCAAATTTGGTCTTTTCATGACTTCTGGTTTAGGACTTTCTGGAGTTACGAAACAAAAATATTCCTTCGGTCCAAAGTACGTTGGACAAATAGTTTGAGTAAAATAGGCCTAATACGATTAAAATAAAATAAACAATCAACAATAGAAGGAGAAGCGAAGATTTGACAAAAGGTGGTCATACAAAATCCTAACTAATGCGAATCTAGTTGCTTGATTATTTTCATCAATACTGATCTAAATCCAGCCTTTATTCGAATATAGTAAGATGATGTTTAACTGATGGTGTCTTTAATTATTTTCAAAATAAAACTCTTATTTCCTAACTGCACATACAGTTTGTGGCTGAATGAAACACTTGATTTTCGCTTTTATTAGTTGGGTCGTAGTATACTATAACCATTATTAGTACAAAAAAAATCAAGAATCACTAATCCGTTGATTGTCGGTTAAGTGCTATTGGGACGGATGAACTTTTTTTCAAAACTTGATTCTTCTTCTGAGCTTCTTCGTACGAAGGTGGAGCTCTGCTGGTTCCATAATTTCGATTCTACAAATAAAACAGCAGAGACATAATAGGACGCATCCCGAAACTGAAGCAAGATTAGCCGCTGAGAAAAAATTAGAAGCAAGGAAATGAAAACGAGTGAAAAAAAATTTTCATCACTCAAACCATACATTAGCGAAAATAGAGTCTTTCATTGGCTAACTTCCAACAAAAGCTGAAATTAAAGGCTACAATGTTACGTAAAATGATGTTTTCCCCCAAAATTTGGCAATAAATACACTGAATATTTGTTTATTAAAACTGTCGTGTACATTTTATGATTCAGATTCGAAAAAAAAACAAACCTACGAGCAAAATTTGAACGGCTAGCGGGGTCGTAGGCTGACGCGCTATTTAAGCGAGGTTCAACGCGTTTTATACAGTTAAATAAATTTGCGTTAAGAGCACACACGGCATTTAACTGCTTTTCTTTTACCTATCAGATAACTAAAAATCTAAAATATGAGTACCGTACAGTACGTATCTAGTAGTACGTCTTTTTAGTAGCATTGTTTTCTTTTATTTCTGATTGAAAAACAACAATCATTATGACTACAAGCAAACATCAGTAAAGCAGAAAAGGATACGGTATATGGGCAAACGCCCCTACCTCAAAGAGATGGATTTATAGAGTGGAAATTTCTTTTTTATTTGGGGTTGTAACTTGATGCGTTTTTTTGAAAAAAGTTTTTCTCTTTGATATGCTGCATTTGTTCGAGCTTAATCTACACGCAAACTGTACAACAAAATGTTTAACGATAAAATTAATAGTTTTGTGGTTTAGATGCTGTCTTCTTTTTTCCGATGTAGCAAAATTTCTCATAGAAAGCTGTTGTTGACTCTCCGGCACTTTTCAGTGGATGAGACCATGGTGCAACAGAATATCGCACTATAAAATTCCAGCGAAATGCTGGAGAACTCGGGAAAAAAGTGGCTTTTTCAACACCGGGCACCTCGCTTCTTACGACCCATTGGATCGGCGTTAACTAAGTACTCGTTTTATCTAGTAAGTGTGCGTTGTTTTTTTATTTGTCCTTTTTATACTTCACTCAGGAGGAAACCATCATGGCGAATTTATTTTGGACAAATCGTTCCCACCCGCTCAGGAGATGGCCACATTTCTAGCTTTCCAGTTGACTTTGTGATATCTTTCAGGTTTAATTTGCAGTTTGTTCGAAACCACCAAGCAGAGATATTAGTCGAAAGCGCCTTTATCTAAGAACGCAGCCACGTGATCCGTGTGGGAACTGAACCAAGGTAGTCGGTCATGGTCTTTGTGTAAATGGCGCTTTAGCATAAAAGAGTGAAAATGATTCTTTTGGGGAAATGGGGAGTTTGCCTATAAACCCATTCATAGAAAGGACTTTTGTTACACTTAGTTTTATAACAATATTTTATTAGACAAGCCTAATATTTTGACCATAATTTTACAGTAAACATCCTTTGCATTTTTACTAGTTTGCTCAATAGATTGCTGCGTGTCAAACCTATCAGGCGTCTTGTTTGACGAAAGCTGATTATGTCCAAAAATCCCTGGAAAAAGAGGAGTTAACAAATTGTCTCAAAGTTGGTGTGTTATAAGGTATGCATTATGCATGGAGTCCAAATTTGAGTGTGAACTTAAAAGTTTAAAAGTATAGCATTCTCTAGCACATTTTAATAACCAATTGGCTACGTGTACTTACGGAAGAGGTTGAATATTCAGGCAAAGTTCGAAATAACGTCGATGTAAAAGGAGTAGACGCTGACGCTTTACGCGATACATATTGATGCCTACCAATGCTGATACAGACGCATATAGTTAAAATGCACGTTAAACCGATGACCCAAAAATCTAAACAAAGTTAAAAGTTAATCATTTCTTCAATGCTTTTTTACCATTATACCTCGTAATCATTCAATTTTTTGTTTTACTTGACGTGCCGATGGCAACACAGTGTTTGATTTCACCAAATTTTCACAGCTTCTTTCTCGCTCCAGAGACAAAAGCGTTACCGCTCGACCAACGGGACGTTTGTTTTTTGTTCAATCTTATGCTAAAAACGGACTACTTTTTTTTAATATAGATTTTCAGAGATTTCAAATATTGAAGGCCGATTTTGATGCTTCACTTGGACATCGCAACAAAGTGTCACTTTATATTCTCTTCTGGCTAAGGCAATTATTTAACTCTGCAGGCAGATACATATCTGGACTTGCAGTATCACATATTTTTTCATAGTTGTAGTTGTAGACATTACTTCGAATTTTTAAACCACAATTCAACAATTATAACTATTGCAACCCTCAGTTTCACAATCCGAAAGTAAATGTGGAATTGTGGACACAATATTTATTATCAGCAAAAACTCAACTCGGTTTTGGTCACATTTCTGGAGTCAAAAATAAGTGGCATTTTTTAAAAATCATTTTGTAACGCATTGTTTACATTTTACAGTGCTGCTATCGCATCATCAGGTCCTACGGTATATTTCCGAAAAGCAATTCCCAAATGAACAATCGTCAGCATAAATATCAAGCTCTACTGTACAGTTCTATTATGGGGCGCCGTTTGTGTACTCTAATTTGTGCAATGTTTTTTTACATATTTAATTAAATAGTCATTTTAATTAAATGTACAAAAATAAATATACAAAATAACACATGTAAAAATAAATATGCAAAAATTTTTAAACATTTATTACACCATAATTTGTGCGACGATTTTTGGCATATTTAATTAAATAGTCATTTTAATTAAACGTACAAAAATATATGCCGCAGAATGAACCGTTGCAAAAATAAATTGACAAAAAATTGTTACACAAAAATCTTTTGGGCAAAAGTTTTTGACACAAAAATTGTTGTTGCAAAAATAAATCCACAAAAATTTTTGCATTACAATTGTTTGTGTCACAAATATTTGCACATTTATTTTTAATCGCAAAGAAACAACACACGCCGAAATAAATATGCGAAATTTTGTGACGCAAAAAATGTTGACGCAAAATTTATTGTGGCAAAAAAACGCGTGCGAAAATAAATCGTCAAAAAAATTTGACTGTTTAGTTCGTGTCCATAATGATAAGGAATTGAATTATGTGGGCGGGAAGATATCAGCAAGGAATAAAACTGGAACTTCAAGACGAAAGCTTCGATATGTACTGCAGCCTATAGTAAGATACTAGTTTGCTTATGAGACCTCTCCTTAGGCTGGGAAATGAAGGTTCATTCACGCGTACTTTCCCGCCCGCATAATTCCATTCCTTTAAAATTATGGACACGAACTAAATAGTCAAGTATTTTTGACGATTTATTTTTGCACGCGTTTTTTTGCCACAATAAATTTTGCGTCAACATTTTTTGCGTCACAAAACTTTGCACAATTTATTTCGGCGTGTGTTGTTTCTTTGCTATCAAAAATAAATGTAGAAATATTTGTGACACAAACAATTGTAATGCAAAAAATTTTGATGCAAAAAATGATGTTGCAAAAATAAAACCACAAAAATTTTTGTGAATTTATTTTTGCAACAGCAATTTTTGTGTTAAAAATTTTTGCCCAAAAGATTTTTGTATAACAATTTTTTGTCAATTTATTTTTGCAACGGTTTATTCTGCGGCGTATATTTTTGTATATTTAATTAAAATGACTATTTAATTAAATATGCCAAAAAACGTTACGCAAATTATGGTGTAATAAATTTTCAAAAATTTTTGCATATTTATTTTTGCACGTGTTTTTTTTGTATATTTATTTTTGTACATTTAATTAAAATGACTATTTAATTAAATATGCAAAAAAACATTGCACAAATTAGGGTACACAAACGGCGCTCCATTCTCTATACAACTCGTAGCTCTAACCTTAAAAGCAATGCTAATTCTTAAGACCGCAACAATATATTTGAGAAAACTCAACACAAGCAAATGTTTCTTCGGTAAAAATTTTGTTTTGGAACTTCATTGAAAATTTTTTTTCAGATTTGTCCACTTGAATTTTGCCTTTTAATCAGAGAAATGTCCTTTCTGAAAAATGTTCGCTTTGGAAGATATCCTAATCATAAGTCCCGTTTTTGTCGCGACAATACCGTTTTGAAAACCTTGTCCCCGTATCCCCCCGGCATAGGCGTAGCCAGGATTTTTGTTTGGGTGGCGGGGGCCCAAACCACAAATCAGGCGCAATGACGTCATCAGAAGTTTTTAAAAGAGGAACTTTTTGTGGGGAAAAGATATCATAGAATAGAAGATCTGAAGCCCTGGCATGGTGGTTCGTAACTAACCAGGATTTTGCTAAAAGGAGAGGGCTTAAACTAATAGTAAAAAAGTGCAATGGTCTAACTTGGGAGACAAGTTGAGCAAACTAGTGGAACTTAAGCGTATCACAAACGGGGGTCTGGGTGCGAAGCCCCAGCCGCTGGGCGATTTTCTGTAATTTTTTTGTTTTGTTTTGAAAAAACTAGCTATTTTAATGCCATGGGATCATATTTTGCAAGTGTTCAGAGCTATTTAAAAGAACTAGATTTTTAACATTTGAAAGCCAATTGAAATTAGATTGTTCAATCCTCTTTTTATTTGCGATTTAAGTCCAAAACACGTTTAAAATCTTGCGTTTTGGAGTTAAATTTTGTAAGTGATTTGGCCCAGGTTGGGGAAAGTAAGGTGTATTGCTTCCTGCAATATTTCAGCAGCAAATAATAATCCACTCGAAGATTTTCCTTTGAAATTTTTGTTTTGTCATGAAATTAACGAGTTATAGGAGTGCATGTTCGTGCAGAGGGCCCAGACCCCCTCAACTCAAATTCAATGATTTGTTAAATCAGCATTTTCCCCGGCTAATTTTTTGAAAAAGTATTTTGTGCTTAAAAACTGGCGAGGTTGTGATGAACTCTTTTTGAAAAATAGTACAATAGGTGGTTACGCTTACTAGCCATGTTATTCCCGGGCTGGATTTACATAGCTTGGGGCCCTTTGGCACTTTGGGAATTTTTGCAAAATCTTCCTGGCAAATATAGGTGAAGACCAAAAAAAGTCTTACGGTCTGAGCGCGGGGCCCTGGCACTGTGCCATTGGGTAAATCCGGTCTTAAGTATTGCATTACGTTTATAACAAGGTTACATTAGGGCCTTAGGTAGCAACTCTTAGGACAAAAACCCTTAATTTCAACCGGGTTATACATTTAAATCGGTTGGCAAAATTGAACTGAGGGGGCCCGGGCACTCTGGTTGTCAATAACTTTGTTAATTACTGTTGTACGCGAGTAGTGCAGTACGCGAAGATGCTAAAGAAACTGAAATTGAAGAAACAAGGCTTTTTTGTCACATTTTTATCATTTGTATCATTTCGATTGAGAGGGAGTCCCAGGCACCCTGTCTCTCCCTGGCTACGTCTATGCACCCAAGTTAACCACTTCGCTCCAAAATTCTTGATTGGTCCTAGAATTTTCGATACCGGTATTTCAACGATTTCATCGTAGGGATTCCCTGAAACGAAGACCTTATTTTAGCTTCATCTAAAATTTGCACAAAATTGTTGTTTTCTTACCCAAGCCCGCTTTTTTACTTCAAAAGTTTGAACCTTCCAAACTTCAGAAAAGTCACAAGCTGTTTTTTCATCTGGCTACGTTACTGACGTGACAAGATATACATCAAGCAACACTATCATGCATTTAAACCCATAAATGCATAATTGCATAAACAGTACAAACTTACACCAGAGATTCCACAGTCCAACATAATAACAACACTGCATATTCGTTGTTGCATTTCGACAACAATACCCCACAGAAATTCCAATATCTAAAAATATTGGTCATTTCGAAGTGAAGAGATACGTGTTCCTTTCTTTAGAGTTTAGACACAACCATTTTTCTAGTAACGGTGAAAACGGCTGAAACTTCATGTAGCCTGCAAGTTTTATGAAAGTAACAAGCGAAATAAACATCGGAGCAGATGCTGCTCTATTTTGTAATCAGCGATAACAACATATAGTTGCACCAATTGGGTGGCTAACGGATGCGTTTATCTTTATCATCTACAGTTCTACAATATTAAGAGCTTTAACAGGGCTATATACTATCAGTTCAAGCAATTCACGTTTGAAGTCCAATGGTTCCAGATAAAAAATAAAATATTTTAGTGTTTTTTAGATCATTTATAAGATTTATAGCTATTTTTTGCAAAATTCGAAGCATTTAAATTATATCACTTTTGATTTTTAAATTAAAGCATTTAAAATGTTAAAAATTTTAATCATTGGATAACTTGTGATTTTCTGAAACTAAATGAAAGTAAGACCAAAATTACTCAACAGTAATGTTAATTTCTGACATACAAACGGTTGATAGCTGTTCTTTGTCTATGCCTAATGATTTAGTTAAAAGTCTCAGTTTAATGTTGATGACAGGCTGAACTTTGGAAACATGTTGATTGAGCAGTTAGTAACATGTTATGCCAATTTACGTCATTTAGGCAGAATTGAATCTAAGCTTTTTAAGTTAAGCTAGTTCATTCTTTGGCATTGTCCTTTGTTCAATAACTCACTTAAATATTTATTGCACAAGTTGACAAAAATTGTATATGGTTCAGTGCATAGGCGTAGCCAGGATTTTAGATTGGGGGGAGGGGGCCAAATCACATGCAATGACGTCATCAGAAACTTCGAAGAAGAATTTTTTATGGGGGCAAGGATATCATAGAATGAAAGATCAGGAGCCGTGGCCTGGTGTTGGCACGTAACTAAAAACTCGTTTAAAGGGGAGGGCTTAAGCCAATAGTTATAATACAAAAACGTCTAAATTGGGAGACGTGATTGAGTAAAAAAGTGTATTGTAATTCCAACGTATTATTGACGGGGTTTTGGGGGCGGAGCCCCCAGCCGCTGGGCGATTTTTCGTAAGTTTAAAAAAAAAGCTGTTTTAACACCATTGGATCACATTTCGCACGTATTCAGAGCCATTTGAAAGTATTAGATTTTTAACATTTGAAAGCCAATTGAAAAAATTAAGTTGTTCAGTCCTTCGTTTGCTTGCAATTTAAGTTCAAAACACGTTGAAAATCTTGCATTTTGGTGTTAAATTTTGTGAGTGACTTAATCCAAGTAGGAGGGAAGTTAAGTACATTGCCTTCTGCAATATTTTAGCAGTGAATAACAATCCAATCAAATATTGTCCATAGAGATAATTGTTTTGTGATGAAAAGAACCAGATATAGGAGTACATATACGGCCAGAGGGCCAGGCCCTCTTAATTGAAAATTTTGTTCAATGAGCGTTCCCCTTCCTGTAGCTAATTTTTTTCAAACGTATTTTGTTGCACAAAAACTGGCGAGGTGGAGGTGAATTGTTATTGAAAAATGTACAATAGATGGTTACGTCTACTAACCATCAGAGGTGGAGTCGAGGACACAAGGCTCGAGGCCAAGGACGCAAAAAAAATCCGAGGCCAGGGCCAAGGACAGCCTTTTCGTGGACAGACCCTCTCGAGGACAAGGCCGAGGACCAAGGCGTAAGTGTTTTCCAAAAACAAAGGTCTTCAAAAATTTTTTTTTCTGGCAGTCTCCAATTTATAGGCGTGGCCAGAATTTTTGATTGGTAGAGAGACCCAAACCACAAATCACTTGCAATGACGTCATCAACATTTTTCAAAAGAGGAACTTTTTGTGGGACAAAGATATCATAGGATAGAAGATCTGAAATCATAAGATGCACACAGCTGGACAGCGCTGTTTCGAGCTTTTAGCTCTCATCGGCTGCCCTCAGCTTCTCTAACAAAGTTATTCCCCGGCTGGACAAAACTTTTGGCCGAACTGGACAAACTTTAAGGACTTGCACAGTGGCAGAGGGTTTCTAGGGTATAAACGATTTTTCACTTGTGGTACTTAAAGGCGGTGAATCATCCAGCCAATTCCAGTGGTTTACAATAGCTAAAATTGAACTATAATTTTTGTTATTTTTTGGTTTAATTTTGGGACTGCGGTTGCAACGATATTCAACAAATACAAAAAGATGTCCCCCCGAACAAAGTTTTTGGAAACTCTGAGTTTTGTTCTTCCCGCCAAAACCACAGTAGGCCTAATGGTTTAGAGAACTGTGGTAGGCCTAATAGTTTAGAGATAGTTTAATTTTAAATAGTTTAGGCCTAACTATCTCTAAACTATTAGGCCTAATAGTTTAGAGATAGTTAGGCCTAATAGTTTAATAAGATTACAGAAGACATAATAGTTTAGTGAACTGTGGTTTTGGCGGGAAGAACAAAACTCAGAGTTTCCAAAAACTTTTTTCGGGGGGACATCTTTTTATATTTGTTGAATATCTTTGCAAACGCAGCCTCAAAATCAAAACAAAAAATATCAAAAATTATAATTCAATTTTAGCTATTGTAAACCACTGGAATTGGCTGGATGATTCACCGCCTTTAACAAAACAAGTGAAAAAATCGCTGGACCCTTGTAGTAAGGACAGCCATAGGCTATCCCTACTACAAGGCCCTTGTGTGACCACGGAAATCATAACCGAAAAGTTTGACGTCCTTCGTGGTCGACTGCTGGGAAATCATAACGACGTTCACTGGCAATTAGGTGGCCAGATCAACCACCAACCCTGCAGCTGCAAAGCAGCTCGAGTCATAAGATGAACAGAGCTGGACAGCGTTGTTTCGAGCTTTTAGCTCTCATCGGCAGCCCTCAGCTTCTCTAACAAAGTTTTTCCCCAGCTGGACAAGACTCTTGGCCGAACTGGACAAACCTTAAGAGCTTGCACAGTGGGAGAGGTAATGATTTTTCGGTTATGATTTCCATGGTCACACAAGGGGGACCCTTGTAGTAAGGATAGCCTATGGCTGTCCTTACTACAAGGGTCCAGCGATTTTTCACTTGTTTTTTTAAGTACCACAAGTGAAAAATTGTTTATTCCCTTGAAAGCCTCTGCCACTGTGCAAGCCCTTAAGGTTTGTCCAGTTCGGCCAAGAGTCTTGCCCAGCTGGGGAAAAACTTTGTTAGAGAAGCTGTGGGCTGCCAATGAGAGCTGAAAGCTCGAAACAACGCTGTCCAGCTCTGTGCATCTTATGACTCGAGCTGCTTTGCAGCTGCAGGGTTGGTGGTTGATCTGGCCACCTAACTGCCAGTGGAAGTCGTTATGATTTCCCACGAGTCGACCACGAAGGACGTCAAACTTTTCGGTTAGATCTAAAATCGTTGCCGGTTGGCATTTAAGCAGGATTTTGTAAAGGGAGAGAGCTTTAAGTAATAGTTGAAAAATGCTAATATATAACTTTAGAGACGTGTTGAGAAAAGTAGTGTATCTCAAACGTAGCACAGACGGGGGTCTGGGGGCGGATCCCCCAGCTGCCAGAGGCTTTGGGGGTCTGGGAGCGAAGCCCCCAGCCGTTGGGCGATTTTTTGGAAAAAACAGGTATTTTAATGCCATTGAATCACATTTCGCACACGTTTAGAGCCATTTGAAAGCACTAGATTTTTGAAATTTGAAAGCCAATTGAAAAGATGAAATTACTTGATGTTTACTTGCAATTTAAGTCCAAAATACGTTTAACATCTTGCATTCTTGTGTTAAATTTTAATTGTAAGTGATTTGGTCCAGGTAGGGGGAAGTAAGGCGCATTGTTTCTTGCTACATTTTAACAGTAAATAATAATCCACTCGAAGATTTTCCTTAGAGATTTTGTTTTGCCATAAAAATAACCAGTTATAGGAGTATTTGTTCGGCCAGGGGGCCCAGGCCCCCTCAATTGAAGTTCAATGGTTTGCTCAATCAGCATTTTCCGTAGCTAATTTTTTTTAAAGTATTTTGCGCGTAAAAACTGGCGAGATGGAGGTGAATTACTGAATCGTTATTGAAAAATAGTACAATAGATGGTTACGCCTACTAACCATGTTATTGCCGGGCCGGATTTACATCGCGCTGGGCCCCTGGCACTTTGGGGATTTTCGCAAGATCTTTCTACCAAATATAGGTGAAGAAAAAAAAAAGTCTCACCATCTGAGCGCGAGGCCCTGGTACTGTGCCATAGAATAAATCTGGCTCTGGTTGTTGCATTACGTTGATAAAGAGTTTAAATGAGGGCCTAGGTAGCAACTTTTAAGAGAAAAACCCATGATTTTACCGGAGTTATACACTTAAATTAGTTGGCAAAAATTGAACTGAGGGGGGCCCGGGCCCCTGGTCTTCACTATTGTTGTTAGTTATTGTTGTAAGCGAAAAATGCTAAAAAGAAACTGAAACTGAAGAAACAATAGGCTTTTTTGTCACATTTTTGTCATTGGCTAATTTTGAATGGGGAGGGGCCCGGATCCCCTGCCTCCCCCTGGCTACGCCAATGCTCCAATTGAGAAAAACAAAAACGGTGTTCGCAAATTTTCCGCCAAGTTTCTAGTGTTTTACAACAAAATTTCAACAGTTAAAAAAATAGTGCTGTTCTCGAGCCGAGGACAGGGCAATTTTCGAGAACCTAAGGCTTCGAGGCCAAGGCCAAGGACTGGAGGCTTCGAGGCCAAGGCCAAGGCCAAAGAATTGAAAATGTGCCCTCGAGGACGTCTTCGAGGCCAAGGACGTCCTCGAGGATTCCACCTCTGCTAACCATGTTATTGCCTGGGCCGAATTTTCACTGAGTTGGTCCCCAGGCACTTTGGGATTTTTGCAATATTTTCCTGCCAAATGTAGCTGAAGATCAAAGAAAGTCTTATCTGAGCGCGGGCCCCCTGGCACTGGGCCATCTGTTAAATTCGTCCCTGGTTATTGCATTACGTTCATGAAAAGGTTACATGAGGGTTTGAGTTAGCAACTTTTAGGATAAAAAGCCTTAATTTCACTCGGGTTATACGTTTAAATTGGTTGGCAAACATCAAATTGATGGGTCCAGGCCCCTGCATCAATATTATTGCTTGGGGCCTATTTAAATTGGAGGGCATTTAAATATTATTGTAAGAGGCCCAATTAAATTGGTTGGCAAAAATTCAAAAGATCAATAGTATTGTGGGGGGCCCATTTAAATTGGGCGCCATTTAAATATTATTGTAGTGGGCCCATTTAAATTGGTTGGCAAAAATTAAATTGAGGGGTCCCGAGCGTCCTGGTTCAATATTATTGCTGGAGGCCTATTTAAATTTGGGGCCATTTAATTAAATATTGTTGTAGGGGGCCCATTTAAATTGGTTGGCAAAAATTAAATTGAGGGGCCCTGGATCAATATTATTGTTGGGGGCCCATTTAAATTGGGGGCCATTTAGATATTATTGAGGGGGACCCGTTTGAATTGCTTGTCAAAAATTAAATTGAAGGGGCCCCGGGCCCCCTGGATCAATATCATTGTTTGAGACCCATTTAAATCGGGGGCCATTTAAATATTATCGTAGGGTTCATTGGTCAGTTGGTCGTGGTTCACTGGTCAGTTGGTCGAGCGGTAACGCGTTTGTCTCTGGAGCGGGAGGTTCAAATCTCGGGCCGGTCAAATCGGACACAATGTTGCCAACGGCTCGCCACGGCTGCGACATTTTTTCGAAAAGAGTTGTGTTGCTCGGGCGCAATGACGCGGAGATGAGCCCCGCCAACACGTTACACGCTTCAGCGTTTTACAGGGAGTATAATGAAAGATTTAATTGATTTGACTTCGTGGTACTGCTTTGTGGATACATATACTACTTTTCTTGAAAAGCCTTGATTTTTCAGCAGTTAAATTTCGGATTCAGGTAAAAATTGCTTTCCTCATACAAAATTGCCAACATGGTTATGCTCCTATATGTTTGAAAATTTTAATCAACTCTTGATGCGTTTCGGCTAGAAATAGCTTACTTGTCAATGATAATAGTTGGCTCCTTCAAAATGTGACTAGCTTCAACTTTAGGAGATACCAATCCATGTTTTTGCACATTTATGCTTACCCAAGATATGGAAGTTATTGTCACTATTTCTGCGTGAAATTGAAATTTTGCTTCTTTTTAAGAAATGTTTGAAAACATTTTTTTAACCTTTAAAAATGTTACCACTGTGTGATGCCAGTATTTCGCTGCTTATTATTGTAGAATTAATACCTCTGTTGTGTACTGAGCTTCTTTCTGTAAAGCTACTTTCTTTAAACGTTGCTACGACCCCTAAGTCAGATGTATAAAGAACTGTTGGTGTTGTCTAAAGGGGGATATAGATCATACTTATTATTGGGACTTCCGCGACGCTTCACGTCGGAAGTCCTTATGTTTTTTCTGTGAAAAATTACGAATTCGGCAAGTATGTTTGAAAACGCTGTAACTTTGAAATCGAAAATTAGATCTTAGATGGGGCACATATAAATCATTCTTAGTGCAAATTTTGGGGGCAATCAGTCACGTGATACGGGTTTCAAAGCCAAAAACTGAAACGCCAATTGGAGGTTTAAACAGCTCTAGCTCGAAAACTAATCGAAAAACAAACGAAAACTAGGGGAATAAAACTTTTAAATTTAGAAGCGTCTGGGCATGCAGTTTCAGCTCTCAAAAATAAATTATAACAATTCCGACACTTTTTTTTTTCTTTCTTTATTTATTAAGCAAATCGTATTATGGTGACAAATACCCCAAAACCACCAAAGCTAGAAAGTTGAACTTGGGACAGATGATAAGTTTATGCATGAACTTGTGTGCCTCTAATTTTGGAGACGCTACGTCACGTGGTTTGGGGCAGATGCACCCTAAACTTGTGACAGCGAAGTTTATTATGTGATTTTAGTCACATACACGCGCCTGCTGCCGTCGCCAAATGGTTCAAGGCGCCAGTGCTTGAAACCTAAGACTTGAGTTCAATTATCTGTTTGGGCCATCGCTTTTATCACACCAAGATTATATTGAATCTAGCATATTAATTTTTTTTCCATTACGACAAAATTGTTTATAATATTTTTTGTTTGACACTAGATATGATCAGAGGGTATCAGGTTTCATTCTCTGTTAAGACGTTCCAAAAATAAGTTTTTTAAGACCTCAAGCTAGCTCGCTACTTTTTGTTTGCTATCAGCACAAATTTTAAAGACAAAACTTTTTTGACATAGTTTGGGGGTAGTCACTTACGCGTGCGTGCTGCCGTGGCCGAATGGTTAAAGGTGCCAGTGCTTGAAATCTAAGACCTGGGCTCAATTATCTACTCGGCTATCGTTTTTATCAAACCGAGATTATATTGAATCTAGCATATTAATTTTTTTTTTCGATTATAACAAAATCACTTTCAATAGTTTTTTGAAACTAGGTATGATCAGAGGGTATCAGGTTTCATTCTCAGTGAATATGCCCCAAAAATCACTTTCTTAACACCATAAGCTAGCGCACTAGTTTGTTTTGGTGTCAGTAGAAATTTTTAGGACAAAACTATTTTGACAAAATTTGGATGGACCAACTCCCCAAAACCCCCAAATGAACCCAAAAAAATATCAGTTTTTTTGACGGCTTAAGCTAGGGTTCTACATCTTTGATATCAGGGAACAATAAAGAGATAAATACCTGGACATAGTTTCGGGGTACCACCCTCCCGGGAACCCCCCCAAATGGACACCCCAAATATCTATTTTTCGAACAGCTTAACATACGGTGCCAGTGTTTTTTGATAACACATTTAGGAGAAAAATATTTTGACATGGTTTGGGGGTACCACCTCCCCTCGGGGACCTAAATGGACCCCCAAAAATCAATTTTTTGAACAACTTAATTTAAGGTGCCAGTGATTTTTGATATCAGTACATATTTAAGAGACAAACTATTTTGACGTGGTTTGGGGGTACCACCCCCCTCGGGGACCAAAATGAACCCCTCAAAAATCAATCTTTTGAACGACTTAATTTAAGGTGCCAGTGTTTTTTGATATCAGTACATATTTAAGAGACAAATACTTTGACGTGGTTTGGGGGTACCAGACCCCACGGGAACCCCCAAAAATCAAATTTTAATTGGCTCAAGCTAGGGCAGTAGTTTTTTTGATATCAGCACATATCTAAGAGACGAACATTTTGACATTGTTTGGGGATATTACCCCCTAGGACCCCCACAAATTAATTTTTTGATTGCCTCAAACTAAGGTGCCACTTTTTTTGATATCAACAGATACTAAACAGAAAAACATTTTGACATAGTTCGGGGTGCCAACCCCCCTTCGGGAACCCCCCCAATTAGACCCCCTAAACCAATTTTTTGGACAACCTAATTTACGATGCTAGTGTATTTTCAATTTTTATATCAGTAGATATTTAGAGGCAAATAATTTGACAGAGTTTGGGGGTACCACCCCGCTGAGGCCCCCTTCCAAATGGATCCCCAAAAAACAATTTTTTGAATGGCTCGAGCTAGGGTGCCAGTGATTTTTGCTGTTAGTAGATATTTAAGATACAAGTATTTTGATGTAGTTTGGAGGTATCACCCCCCTCGGGGATCCCCCCAAATCCAATTTTTTGAACGACTTAATTTACGGTGCCAGTGTTCTTTGATATCACCACTAGATATTTTGCAGACAAATATTTTGACAGAGTTTGGGAGTGCCATCCCCACCGGGAACCCCCCCAAAAAATCAATCTTTTGATTGGCTCAATTTTCGTCATGCACTAGTTTTTTTTTAATATCTGCACATATCTCAGAGACGAATGTTTTGACATCATTTGGGAATACCACCCCCTAGGGACCCCTCCAAAATGGACACTCGGAAAATTAATTTTTTGTTTGGCTCAACCTAGGGTGCCAGTTTTTTTGATATCAACAGATACTTAACAGACAAATATTTCGACATAGTTTGAGGGTGCCCCCCCGGGGACCCTCCCAAACTGGACCCCCAAAAATCAAATTTTTGCACGACCAAATTTACGATACCTGTGTTTTTGATATCAGCAGATATTTCATAGGCAAACATTTTGACAGAGTTTGAGGGTACCACCCGTGAACTCCTCCCCAAACTGACCCCCTAAAGATCAATGTTTTGAACGGTTTAAGCTAGAGTTCTAGTTGTTATTTGATAATACGAAATACTGAAGAGACAAATACTTGCACATACTTTGAAAGTGCCACCCCCCGAAAATCCCCAAATGAACCCCACAAAAATCAATTTTTGAACGACTTAATCTAAGGCTTCGTTTTTTTTTATATTAGTAGGTATTTAAGCGACAAAAGTTTTGACATAGTTTGGGGGTGCCACCCCTCCGGCACCTTCCCAAACGAACCTCAAAATTTAATTATTTTGAACAGCTTGAACTGAAACGCTAGATTTTTTTGGATATCAGTGGATATTTAGGAGACAAACTTTTTTACACAGTCTGGGGATACCAAACATCTATCCAAAAAATCACTTTTGAAAAGCTAAATTTAACAAAAACTCTAAAACCACCAAAGCTAGAAACTTGAACTCTGGAAATATGATAACTCTATTTATGAAATTGTGCACCTGCAGTTGTGGAGTTGCTACGTCACGTGGTTTCTGGCAGATGCACAAAAAACAATAAGGAAGTTTAATACATGATTTTAATAATTGATTTGCGTAATGCATACACATGTGCTACTGTGGCCTAGTGGTTAAAGGTGCCAGCACAGAAAACCATTGTGATTGAATAGATCTGGGTTCAATCATCTACTTGGACATCGGTTTTCTAATACTAAAATCATACTGAATCCAGCACATTTTTTGATTAAAACAAAATCGCTTTTAAATTTTTTATTTTGACATTAAAATTTTGAGAAAGGCTACGACAAGGGTCATAGTCAAGAGATTCCTAAACCGAGAGTGTTCAAACCACTAACACGGTGAGCGTAAATCAAATTCAGTTGAGTGGGTTCAGGACAAGAGCACTTGGGACTTTGTTTCACAAAATGAATGATGATTTAATGACAATATGACAATATACGGATTATGACAATAAATGGATTTAATAAGCGACGGCTCAAATCCATTTAATTTCATATTGTCATTAAATCATTATTCATTTTGTGAAACAATGTCCCAAGTGCTCTTGTCCTGAACCTCCTTACCTGAATTTGATTATTTTGACATTAGATATGATCAGAGGGTATCCGGTTTTATTCTCTATAAAAATCCCCCCAATTCAATTTTTTAACGACGTAAGTCAGGGTGCTAGTTTTTTTGATATGAGTACATATTTAACTGACGAATACTTGGACGTAGTTTAATTCCCAAACGTCATTGCGTTGAACGGCTTAAGCTAAAACTCCAGTTTTTTTGGACATAATATGGGGGTACCAAACCCCAGAAATTCCCATGTGAACCCCACAAAAATCAATTTGTTGAACTTAAGCTAAGACTCCAGTATTTTTTACATCAAAAGATATTCAAGAGACAAGATGTTTGACATAGTTTTGAGTACTCCCCTCCGGAATCTGCCCAAATGGACCCCAAAAATCAATTATTTTGAAGGGCTTGAACTAGAGCGCTAGTTTTTTTTGAATATCAGTAGATATTTAAAAGACAATGCTTTACATGGTTTGGGGGTATTAAACCCCCAATGAACCTCACCATAAATCACTTTTTGAAATCTAAATTTAACAATTGATATTAGTCAGTTGGGTTCATTTGCTGAGCTGGCATAATGATTAAAGGCGCCAGGGTTTGAAATTGTTGTGAATGAATTGAGCTGGTTTCAAATACTAAGTCGGACATCGGTTTTACCCAAACTACAAATGATTTAAAATCAACATTTATTTTTTTCATGAGCCAAATCACTTTGTTTGCATTGCATACGATTGAGTTTTACAGAAATATTGGTAACTTTCAAAGTGTGAAGGGGAGAATGATGGTGAAATGGAACTGGCGGAAGTCCCGTATTATTTCCCCCCGGGAAAATGAACATCTAGTTGTTATTGTTTTTATAAGAGCGCGAGGCTCATTTTTGCTCAAAATTTACGAGCAACTTAAAAACAAAGCCAGCCTCAGCATGAAAAAAACACAAAAAACATGAACTACTGCAACACATTTGTAAGTAATTAGCAGAGTTTTTTTACCAAAATTTATCTAAAGTTACCAACAGTGTAAGATAGGTCAGTGCTTTCAGAAAGTGCTCGATGATGTCTCAGAGCAATTAATAAAATAATAAAATACAGACCATAAAAAGTAAAAGTAATCTAAAACCCCCTACAGCCTGTTTCGTCTTTCGACTCGTCAGGAGGGTATCTTATTCAAATAGAATGAGATAGATAGAATGAGATAGATTCTATTTGAATGAGATAGATAGAATGAGATAGATTCTATTTGAATAAGATACCCTCCTGACGAGTCGAAAGACGAAACAGGCTGTAGGGGGTTTTAGATTACTTTTACTTTTTATGGTCTGTATTTTATTATTTTAAAGTTACCAACAAATCAAAAACAAATGAGGCTAAAAATTCGTAGAAATTTAGGAACAACCGCCTCAACCCAAAATTAGAGTTGTAAACGGGCCGACTGGTTTAAGCCCGAACCCGGTCCGAACCCGAATATATAACCCCGAGCCCGGCCCGAAAATTAATTTGAATCCCAAATCATGCCAGAAAAAAACTTAAAGTTCAGTTACGTCTTAAAAAATTTAGCGATGTTGCCAAGTTATTTTGAGTATATTTTAGAGCACCTAAGACAAAAACCGAAATAAGCCCAAAATTTTTGTCAACTTTAGGCCCGAACCCGACCCGAAAAGCACGGCCCAACTTACAACTCTGCCAAAAGTATAAAAAAGTGTAACTGTAATTTGCATTAGAATTTCTTATTTGGTGATAGCTGTAACTTTGGCATCCTCAAAACGCTTCTGACTTTCTTCTAAGTTATCACTCACCGTGGCAATGAAAACGGTTTCCGCAAGACTCATAAGCCTGTAAAAATAATTTCATAACCTGAAAATTATCTGCAGTAATTGAGACTAGTTGACAATAAAACCTTGAAAACAGTATTTTTGTGAATTGCATTTTATTTTAAAAGCTTTGACATTTTAACTGATAGTTTAGCAAACATAAGAAGGAAACAATTGCTACTTAATGCAAATTGATTCTTGTTTCGATTGGAATAATTGCCAAACTGGGTGCCTTTGATGCTTCAAAACATTAGCTTTTAGCCAACGTTATTTCATGATTTATGGCTTAACTATGAGTGTACATAAAAAGAATCTGCCAAAATTTGGCGACTTGAGTTTACGGGTTTACGTATATGGCTTTTAGTGAATCAACTTTTCAGGAAATTAACCAAGTGTTATGGATGCCAAGCTGCATATACCGGCACACAGTTATGCACTAAATCGAACAAATAACATGTTTATTATTACCAGAGGTGGAGTCGAGGACACAAGGTTCGAGGCCAAGGCCAAGGACACAAAAAAACATCTGAGGCCAAGGACAGCCTTTCCGAGGACAGACCCTCTCGAGACCAAGAACAGGAGTGTTCGAGGCCAAGGACCAAGGACACAGCCGCAAGTGCTCTCCAAAAAACGGTCTTCAAAAAAGTTTTTCAGGCAATCTCCAATTTATAGGCGTAGCCAGAATTTTTGATCAGGAAGGCCTAAACCACAATGCAATGACTAAACCACAATCCTAAACCACAATCACATGCAATGACGTCATCAAAAATTTGCTTGTTGGCACTTAACCAGGATTTTGCAAAGGAAGAGGGCTTAAACTAATATAATGGAAAAGTGCAAAGACGTTACTTTGGAGACGTTTTGAGAAAGCCAGTGTAACTCAAACGTATCACAAACGGCGGGTCTGGGGGCGGGGCTCACCGCAGCCGGAGGCTTTGGAGGTCTGGGGGCGAAGCCCCCAGCTGTTGGGCGATTTTTTGGAAAAAAAAAGCTATTTTAATTCCATTGAATCACATTTCGCACATGTTTAGAGCCATTTGAAAGCACTAGATTTTTGACATTTGAAAGCCAATTAAAAAAACTAAATTGTTTAATCCTCCTTTTAGTTGCAAAATTTAAGTCCAAAACACGTTTAACATCTTGCATTTTGGAGTTAAAGTTTAACTGTACGTGATTTGGTCCAGGTAGGGGGAAATAAGGTGCATTGTCTCTTGCAACATTTTAGCAGTAAATGAAAACCACTCGAAGATTTTCCTTAGAGATTTTTGTTTTGCCATGAAAATAACCACTTATAGAAATGCATGTCAGGCCAGGGGGCCCAGGCCCCCTCAATTGAAGTTCAACGATTTGTTCAATCAGCATTTTGCACGGCAAATTTTTTTTTAAGTATTTTGTGCGTAAAAATTGGCGAGGTGGAGGTGAATTAATGAATTGTTATTGAAAAATAGTACAATAAATGGTTACGCTTACTAACCATGTTATTACCGGGCTGGATTTACATCATGCTGGGCCCCTGGCACTTTGGAGATTTTTGCAACATCTTTCTGCCAAATGTAGGTGAAGACCATAAAAGGTCAAGATTTGAGCGCAGGGCCCTTAGCTGGTACTGCGCCATATCGTGGTAAATCCGGCCTTGGTTAATGCATTACGTTCATAAAAAGGCTAGATGTGATCCTGAGATAGCAACTTTTTGGACGAAAACTATCTATTTCTTCGGGTTTACATTTAAATTGGCTGGCAAAAATTGATTTGAGGGGGTCTCGGGGCCCCTGATCTTCAATATCGTTGTTCGCTACTGGTGAAAGCGAAAAATGCTAAAAAGAAACTGAAACTGAAGAAACAATAGCTTTTTTGTCACATTTTTGTCATTGGTGAAATTTCAATTGAGGGGGAGGCCCGCTTGGCTAAGCCTATGCTCCAATTGCGGAAAACAAAAAAGGTATTTGCAAATTTTTCGCGAGGTTTCTGGCGTTTTCCAACAAAATTTCAACGGTTCAAAAATAGTGCTGTCCTCGAGCCGAGGACAGGGCAATTTTCGAGGACGTAAGGCTTCGAGGCCAAGGCCAAGGACTTGAGGCTTCGAGGCCAAGGCCAAGGACTTCAAAATGTGTCCTCGAGGACGTCCTCGAAGCCAAGGACGTCCTCAAGGACTCCACCTCTGATTATCACTACCATTATTCCAGTACATCTCTTCTGCAACGTAGTGAAAATTTTCTCGTTCAAAAGTGATGAAAAACTTCATACCACCATAAAAGCTTTCATGCTACTTACCGTTGTCAAGTAAGAAGAGAAGAATAACAAAAACAATGCACAAGATACTCTAATAAAGATATCCATTGTTGTGATAGCTGCTAACAATCAAAATTTGATGCAGCTAATGGAAACATAAGTGGAACAAAATCACAGCAAGATCTTGCGTTTCGTTCTGCAGAGAAGGATGTTTGGGTGATTTTTGAGCATCAAAACTTGTTTTGGTTGTGGATGAAAATAGATCCAATAGCTTCAAGCCTTCAACTTACAGTTTCGTTTAGAGTTGCTAAGCTGTGAAATAGCAGTAAGTACTAGATAATGCTAGGGCTGCAAACTCAAACTTAAACTAGAAAAATAATTTTTCTGAACTCGAAAAAATAATTTTTCTGAATGCGAACTTGAACTCGAATAAAACTGTTCGAGTTCATTAAAAAGAAATTCAAAGATTAAAAAACTGTCGGAAAGAAACGTTTTTTGTTGATCAAGCCGTGCATATTGAGATTGCATTTTCCCCAGCAGCTTCCCGTCGTTTGTTGGTTTATGCCATAGCGACCTCAAAAAACAGCAATCGTACAAAAAGAGAGCGATTGAGTTAAAAGCGATGCGTTAATTAGGTAAGTGAAAAGTTTGTCTTAATCTCGAATTAAATAGTCGGAAAGAAGTTTGTCTCATAGCGAAAACTTCGTAATTATTGCATTAGCAGACAGTTGTTGTCTTCAGTTTGTAGAAAAAATAACTTGGTTAATATTTGCAGCTCAACTACAGTACTCATAATTTTGGAATAGCCTATTAACTTCCACGCATTCATCAACAAATTACGTCTGTTAAGTGTTAAAAGAGCCCAAATTTATTTCCGTGGTTGGCATTAATATTGATTCTATTTGCGCGTGTTGATAATTTTTAGTTGGTATGAAACTTGTGGAAATTGAACGTGAACAAAGAAATTAAATTGAATTGAATTGAATCAATAGAATAAACAAGCGAGTTTTGTTTTTGACAAAAAAGTTAGCAATTAAAAAATGATTTTGTGGTTAAAAAGATTCACGACATTAGAAATAAGCGGAGGTGAGCAACCGTTCCTTTTAAAGCAGCGTCACTACCGCTCCTAAAAATTAAAAGGAGCCGCCTCCCGCTTCTTTTGTCATTCTTCATTCATTCGTGTCTATTAATCGACAAAAAATAACAAACATTCGTAAAAAAAACAATATTGAAATGTCGACAGGGAGACTAGAATAGACCTCTCGGTCATCGAGTCGGCAGCCTCCCTTTTAAAGGCAAATTATGCAACAAACTGTTTCTGTCAAAGTTAATGATGTCATTATTAAAGTTTATCAATAAAGGTTCAGTAGGAATCTCTTGGGATTTAAACCGAAAAGTTGGTTGGTTTTGAATTTCGAGTGGAACAATATTCCGTATTTTCACTCCCTGGTACATACATTTTTGTAGTCTTGAGAGTGTGTAACGAAAAATATACAATAAGTTATTTAGATTTTTTAAGATCTGGTTATTCATCATGTTATCTTACTTTGTTTAATGAAGTAATTGATCATTTTGTGAGGAAGCTGTTTTGTGGAATGAATGTAAACAAATTTGGCAACTTCTAATTTATATATGTTCCAAACTTTGAAAATTTTGAGTTAAGAAAAGAATTTCGTGGGGTCATCTCGTGGTTGTCGCTGCTTTTGTCATATTGACATTAATGCATTAATGCATAGTCTATATAAGACTATATTATTGCTCTTTGGTATAGCGACTACAAATAACAGATTGAACTGGAGAGGATTTATTTCCCTTTATTTTGCTATCATCCGAAAACAATTGCCACCATTCGAAAGCAATCTCGATTTTATCCGCCAGAAATTATCCAAAATTATCCGAATTATTAAAATTATCCAAAATTCTGCTTAAAAAAGAAACGAGAAGCGACTGACCATTAGAAAAGCTGCGCGCTTTTGTTCATGTTACTTTTTTCAAAAAAGAACGGCGCTCCGCTATAATCTCCTAATAAATGCGCGCGCTCCTGCCCAGCTCTGGTTAAGTTGTTGACAATTTTGCTTTGGGAATTTGCTTGAATATTAGTCAAACTCAAACAGTCAATTATACTGCTAATAAAATAATTTCGTGTTTCACAACACTTAAATTAAAATATTTATGCAAAATTTTGATTTACGTATGTTGGCACAAAGCAGAAGTATGAAGTACAAACAACGCAACAGCTGGGGTGCAATCGCTAACCTATTGCAGAAGCGACATGGTTTTATCTTTTTATTTGCAATGAGCATCGTCAGTAAACAAGTAGATTAAGTAGTTTTGTCAGCCTGAACTCGAACTCGAAAAACTTGGTATTTTTGCCGAACTCGAACTTGAAAAAATTATATTAGAAATCTCGAACTTGAACTCGGACTTGCTAAAATAGGCTGAAATTGATCGAGTTCGTATCCCTGGTTAATGCAGGTATAAGCTTACAAACCTATCGTTAATTTATTCACAGTAAATTTTCAATACTGTAATTACCGAATCTCAAACCAGTCAGTTGGTCACGCATCCACTACTTAAGCTCAAAAGTCGAATGAGGTCGTTTGAAAAGGTACGATTTTGTGAATTGCTACCTTAGTGCAAAAAGGTTGTTACTGACATTTTATAGAATTTGAGTTACGGGTGATTTTGCATCTTCCATTGTTCAAAGAATCGACTGGCAAAAAGTTGAAACTGTTGCGTGCGGTGTATCTTTGTATCATGAAATGCAAAAATGGTGTTACTGCAAAAGTTGCAATACTGCCGGCAAAGAAACGTAGTAGTTGGTGTTGCTTTCAGTGGTGAAAGATTGTAACTGAAATTTTATTTCTGAAATAATTGCAATCTTATATTATGCGCAGGCAGTTAGTATGCTTTTTCTTGCTTTTCACGCAAAACTTTTTTGCTTTTGAACAGAAGAGACTTTTTTGGATTATTTGCATCATTTTTGACCAGAAACTAGACTTGAGAAATTCAGGTTTACCAACTGCAAAGTAAAAGTGAATGCTTTAGCTCTGCCTAGTGATGTAAATAAAAAAACGAAGATTGTTTTAAAAAACAAGTTCTCTTGTTTTTTAATTTTTTTTGTTTGGTTTGAAAACAACGTTTTTTTGTTGTTTTTTTGGTATAAAAACAAAATATTGTTTTTTTTGTGTTATTTGTTGTTTTTTTGTTTTTATTTTTAATTGTTATTGTTAAATAATATCGGATTGTTGTTTTGTAACACCCTTTACTAGTTCAGTGGTTCTTAAAACTTTTTTGTCTCGTTTACCCCTTGTCAAATGAAAACAGCAGTATACTCTACCCCCATCGTTTTAGATTTTGACCAATTCTAGATGTATAGCGGAAATCCCCCCCAAAAAAAAAAGAAAAGAAAGTTTTCAGTTCGGAGACCCACTATTTTCCGCAGGTGTTGAGGTTCCTCTGCGGGGTTTGTCGGCTTGTTAGTGCATTTTCGGGGCTGCCTTCTTTTTGGGCAACGAAAATACGCCGCTACAGCAATCCAGTGCAGCACCACCGCTTTTTTAATTCGGGAAAATTGAAGTTTGCTTTAGTTTATAATTCAGTAAATTTACCCCTTGCTAAGTGATTGATTGGTGCATCTTTATCCTCCTATCACGAGAAAGCGACGGTGCTCTATGCTTTGGACGAATCTGCACCCGCTTAGGAGTTGACCATTTTCCAAGCTTTCCTGTTGAAGTTTTGACTTCTTCCCACGTAAATTTGCTGCTTGTTCGAAGCCACCAAGCAGAGATAATTATCGTAAAGCGTCTTATCCAAGAACGCAACAACATGACCAGGGTGCGGGTTGAACTCATGATCCTGCGATCATAGTAGTCGTAAACACGACGCCTTCACCCATTCGGCCACGCTGCCGAATAGTAAACTTTACCCCCGGTTAAGTAAGTAAACTTTACCTCCAGTTAAGAACTGAGAGAGCCTGTTCTGAGCCCAGATGACAGAAATTTCCTCGTTCGCTTTAATTAACGAGTTTTTTTTAAGAGGCGCTACCGAATGAAATACTCACTAATCGTAAGAGGTCATTTTTGCACGAGCCTTGCGAAATCCATAACGTCATTCTTTCCTCGCTAAGTGGCTTCAAGCGATTTCGGAAAGCACTTCGAGTAAAAAAACGTCCTATTTTCCTTGCCAATTTAAAGAACATCTTGAAGCACTCTTTAAGCGTGCGAGAAATCTTTTTGGTTTAGAAATTTAATGGCGAAATGTTAAAAACTTCTTACTAAAGCGAATTTTTGCTGAAAATTAATTAATATTGTCGCGATGTTTGCTAGTAGACTGCTAAAAAAAGCAAATTGCATTAAGAACCATTTGCTGTTTCGACTGATAAAGAAATGTTGTGTAGTGCCAGTTGACAAAAATAGCAATACACTCTTCTTATAAAACCGATTTTCTAAAGCACGAGGCTCATTTTTGCTCAAAATTTAAGAGCACATTAAAAACAATGCCAGCCTCCGCAGCAAAATAAACAAACAAACAAAAATTCAAACTAATCAAAGAAACTAAAATTTGCGCTGATTCAAAACGATAAAATTTCAGTGATTTTCTTGTGTTTGCAAGCACAATTGCTACTATTCAAGATTATAAAGCTCTGTTGCTCTGCGCAAGCTATTGAGACATTTTTTTGTCGGTTGTTCAACTTGAAAAAGCTTGCTTTTTCGCTTTTGCAATTTTACGATGCTGCAAAAGCAAGAAAAAAGCCTTCACTTAAGCAGACAGAGCAATAGGAATAAAACAGTGTTTCACACATGCCCGCTAAAATTGACATCGATGCTCTCAAAAATTTTACAAAATCAAGAACAAATGAGATTAATCGATCGATGGTCAAGTGGATAGAGCGTCTGCTACTGAAGCGGTAGATTCGGGTTAGATTCCCGGTCGGGTCGAACCAAAGACTATAAAAATTGGTATTCACAGCTTCCCTGCTTGACGTTCAGCAATTAAAGGGACAGTGTGAAGCCTCCATCGTGTGTGGTAGACAGGTGGGCAGGTGGCAACTTGACTCGAAGACCGAAAGGTCCCTTCGCTGTCTTCTAGCCAAGTCAACTTGGTGAATAAAATGTAATTACTTGGAGACTGAATATCAGCAAAAAATTAAATACAGCCAGTATCAACTCAAGATTTACCGGTTCAAAAAGGAAGAGTGTATTTCGACTTGCTCTATTTAAAAAAATTTTGAAACCTAAAGATCTAAAGTTAGTGTTAACATATGAGTTTACCCATCAACAACCTCAAGGGCGCTTTACGTCATTTAAAAAAACATATAGTATGGAAAAAGTTGTTCTTATTTCACATTGATCCAAAAATGTAATTAATTCTGTCGTTCATTTACTAATTATCATCAGTTGAGGAATTAGCTTGCTTAGAATAATAACGCATAGCTTATAGTATCTTTTTCCATAACAATGAAGTACATACAGTACGCTTGAACGCATTATTTTGAAGTAAAAATACATCTGACGTTACAATGAGATATTTATTACGTACTAACACAAGTTACGAACATTTCGCAAAAAAATTCGAGAGAGCAGTTTTAACGCGCGTTGGGCGAGACGGCTCAGAAATGGCTGTTTGTCTACGAAGATTTTTTGTTCGTTAGGGCTTTTTAGCGAGCGAGAATGGTTTTTACGAGCTCGCTAGCACGTTCTGTCATGTCGGCCCTGAAAACGCTGAAAATTTTTAACGGGATGAAAACCTAAAAAAAACATCAAATCAAATATGGGTTGTTCCATTATATTTCAACAAACGCCAAATAACCTAGATTGGAAAACTTGCATAAAATGTTTGTAGATCATCTATATAGGATGGCACAAGCTATGTAAAAATTTTTTTTGAAGTCGGACTGTCCGTTAATGAAATATCAAAAATCACCAGTAGATGTCAGACGCGAGTATGCAAAAATGCAAAAATCAATTTTGAGGCCCATACTTATGGCAAAAAGTTGTTTTTTATGTCAAAATAGATGTTTTGGGGAATGGGGAATCTAAATTTGAGATTAAATTAAGACTAATTTTGCTATAAAATGGTGTTTTCATAGCTTCTTTTAGCTTTTTGGGGAGTAAGTTGGGGTCAAAAATTGGGCTGAAGGATTGAATAAAAGTTTGAAACAAAAAATGTTTTTGGGTAGTATAAAAGTTGTTCTTTCTCTTTGATGAAGAATTTAAACTGACAATTGATTAGCAATGCGAGTAAACAGATAAGTTTGTTTTGCTGTTATATTACAACCTGACTATTCAGCTGCACAGATAATGCAACAACAACAGCATATGAAAATTTTTTCATTTAAGTGAAATGAAAGTATGGATGGATATGCAAAGAAACAAATTTTGAATTTTTTAGTTTAACCATACAATGCAGCTGAACAAACAACAATACAGCTGCGGCTGCTGCAGCATGTAACATGTAACGAACATAAGTCGACGTTTTGGCCACAAATTATACACAGCATTATGTTGGTCTTGCTGATCAATATAGCACATGCTAGTCAATCGTGAGATTGGTGTCATTGTTGCAATGGTGTTTAGAAAATTTTTGTTTTAAAATAATTTTAATCATTGCAAAAGCTTCAAACAGGGTGTTTCAAAACCAACATATCAATATACTGCTATTATTTCAACAATATACCGGTATGTTTGTTTTGAAACACCCTATATATACTTTTTAACTAATTTAGCTTAGAAGTGTCATGAGCAAATATATTGATGCAAATGATAAAATACTGTGCACATGGGTTCATCTTCAAATCATTGCTACTGTATGTCATTTGAAAGAATAAGAACCTAGCTTTGCTAATTTATTTACATACAATTGCAATTTTACTAGGTATGAAGTTAAATGATAGGCCGGTTGGTCGAGGGAATTGCGTTTGTCTCTGGAGCGGAGTTCTGAAGTTCAAATCTCGGACCAGTCAAATCAGACACAGTGTTGCCAACAGCTCACCACAATGCCACATTTCTTCAAAAGGAGCAGTGTTGCTAGGGCGCAATGGACCCCGCAAACTCGTTACACGCTTCAGCGTAATGCAACAAGCATAGAGAAAAAATTGATTTTGATTTGATAAAGTTAAATGACAATTGAAATCTCATGCACAAAAGAATGTCAAGGTCCTGGGAGAAAACAGCACAACTAAGCACACTCAAAATTACTTAATACATGAGTAATGATCTAAGTGAGTAAGCAATTCAGATGTTTGATAATACGGTATTTTTAAATAATTGCTTTGTTGCAGCCTAAATCTTTTTCATAATGAGCACAATTAAAAAGTTAATCTTTATGACATTGAGATGCAAACTTTAATTGACCTTATTAATTAAATCAATCAGGCGCGTAGCCAGAAATTCGCTATGGGGGGCTGTTTTGGGGGTCTGGGGGCGGAGCTCGTAGCGCTCGAAAATTTTGCATTTTTTTGCAAAAATGACTTCATTTGGGGCTATTTTGATTAAAAAATAATGCTTTTAAAACGTGGCTTAGAAATTGGCAGTGCAAACATGATTAAACTGGTGGCATAAATGGACTATTTGGGAGGTGGTTAATGGTAGAATGCTAGTTCTCTTGTTTAGATGCTGGTAACTTATAAAATCGAATATTTCAATAAAACTCACACGGAGTAATCTATTTCGTATACAGTTTATAGAGAAAAATAATTGGCGGGGGGCTAATGAAAAGAGATTTGAGAAAAATGATTGGAAATTAACTAATACTGAATAGCCCCACCTCCCTATTCCTTAGTTTATAGTATATTTGTTGATGATACCTATGTTTAGCGTTTTTGCACTTGCGTTCAAATTTGGTTGCTTATTTCTTACCATTTTTCAAAGTTTTTATTTATTTGTGAGTTTTATTTTTGACAAATTAGCCCTCCCCCTGAATATATGTTTTAAAAGATGTTTTAAATCACTATTTAGTCCACTCCAGTGCATAAAACAGTCTCAAAAGCGCTAAAAACTTAATGCTTTCTCATTCTGCATTTTGGTCGACATGCCAATGGGGGGGGCTATAGCCCCCCCCTGGCTACGCTACTGAAATCAATACTATTAACTGTCAAGGTTTATTAATTCTATCAGTTATTTGATAATTTTTGCCTAAATTTTAAATGAAGGGCCAAAAAATTGAACATTTTACTCTGAAAATAACTAAAAAAATTAAAATATCTTGCATGCAAGCTCTAAAATAATGCATCCGAAATTGGTGAGAATGATCAAAATAACTTTGATTGATTTTAGTTAGCACTTTATACAGCCTAATTTACACAAATCATCACTAATTAATATCAGTTGGTGAAATATAATCAAATGAAAATCATTCATGGTAACTAAATTCATTATGAAGCACTGGAGAGTATATGATCTCTGATCATTGCTCAATAAGGCAAATTTCTTGATTCTGAAACATAGCCATATTCTTATTGAATAATTATGAAACAACTGTGCTTGTTTTGAAACAATCAATATTAGTAATCATACAGAGCAAGCAAAAAATTCAAAATTTGTCAAAAAAAGTAGGAATTTTTGGAAGCTTGTTTCAAAAAATGCAATATAGGTGCAGATGAAGACTACCATTGTCATGAAAAACGAAAAAGCAATGAAAAATGTTTATGATCAAGACTTTAAGGCATATTTGTTTTTTTTATTTTGTGAAATCCTTCATTCTCATTTTCGAGCCTCAACTTAGCCCCTAAAATTAAAAAAAACTTCAAATAACAGTCTTTCCAGAGAATTTATCATGAAAATAACCTGAAATTCTGATTTCTTCCCCCAAAAAACATGCATTTAGATACAAAAACCAAGTTGATACCCCTAGTAAAACTCCTAAATCTAAATTAAAAATTTTTCATACTCGCGTCTGCCATCTAGTGGTGATTTTCAATATCTCAGCAACCACTGGGCCGATTCGAAAACATTTTTTGAAATAACATGGAATAACCCATATTTCCTCATGCACGCTATATTACGCCGAAGCGTAATATAGCGAGTATAAGGAAAAATTTGATTTGATGTCTTTTTGGCTTAACCCTCTGTTTTACCCAACAAAAAAATAACATAAATCAAAACTCTCAATAATTGTTAAACAGTATATTTTTGGCTATTTAAACTCTTATTAGCTGGACCACAAGCTATAGTCTGCTCGTCTATCAACGCAACTAATGGTTAGTCATACTCAAGCAGTAGCAGAAATTATATTTGGTATACCATTAGCTTACAGTATTTTTATTATTGGCAATGTAAACTGACGAGTTAATCCCAGTCTTCTCCAACATCAACCACTAAGTCCTGGGATTACTTAGGATCAAAAACTAGCATGTTCTACTTCTGTTGAAAGCTGATGAAAAGAACTAATCGTTAAAACTTAGCAAAAATCAGTGATAAAAGATAATTACTGAGCTTCCAATTCAAAAGAATAATCCAAACTTTATATTTGCAAGGTAATAGAGCGTGCACGCACTGATGATCAATTTTAAATGATCGATTTAAAATCCTAAGTTAAATAGAGATGGAAAGCTTTGGAGATGCAAATCTGAAAAAATCTCTGAACCAGGAGTTCGGATTGCCAGTGGCGTCGCTACGGAGGGTGGGGAAAAGGCGGCGGCTCTCCCCGAGTGTCATCATTTTGGGATGACACCATTTTATGATATCAATTGAACAAATGAAAAAACAACAACATGTTTACAATCATTGGAAATGTTTAGCACACTGGATTGAACTAAAAAATGATCTAAAGCATTTTCTGAAACATTTATTTTGATGAGGGGCGCTCATTTGTCAATAATATAACTCACAAATCAGTAAAAACTTTGAAAAATTGCCAAAACTAAGCAATCAAGTTTGATCGTTAGTTGAAACATACTGAAGAGTGAAGATAGGTTTCATGAAAAAAGAATGTATATAAGCTCAGGAATAAGGGAGGTGTGGCTATTTAGCATTAGTTAATTACCAATCACTTCGACTCAAATATCGCTTCATTAGCCTTCTCCAACGAATTATTTTTCTTTATCAAATTTAGACGAAATGGGTTATTCCTTTTGAATTTTATTGAACTATAAGATTATATATTTTACGGTATCAGCTTGTAAATAAAAGAACTGAAATTTTGACATTAGCCACCTCCCACATAGCCATTGCCCATTTACGCAACTAGTTTAATCATGGTTTTGCACCGCTAATTTTTATGCCATATTTCAAAAGTATTAATTTTTATCAAAATAAGCCTAAAATTAAGATATTTTGCAAAAAAAAATACAAAAATTTCCAGCGCTGAATACAAAAATATAAAATCCCCAAAACAGCCTCCCTCCCCATTGCAGATTTCTGGCTACGCGCTTGTGTCTAATCATGTTTGTGCTCATTTCTATGCAACCAAAATTCTTCCTGATGCCACGTTTTAAAAGCATTAATTTTTATCAACATAAGCCAAAACTAAGTTATTTTTGCAAAAAAATAAAATTTTTTGAGTGCTGGCTGTTTTTTTTTTATTTAATGAGCGCCGGGGCTCTAACTCTGGACCCCCAATAGCCTCCGGCGGAGCTTCCAGACGTTGTAATCAGCTTCTCCCCCATTGCAGATTTCTGGTTACGCGCCTAATACTAAACATGTGCTGCTACGGTGCAGCTCATACTTCCAAGTTATAGAATCTTACAAGAAATTATTGAGTAAGCCAAATAACAACCGCCATCTACAGTAATGAAGTACTACCGTTATCGTCAAAATATAAGCTTTTGTAGCCTGCTATACATTATAAAGGGTGACACCACAAAATTCCACCCCTGGTGTCACCATCCCTGGCGAGCATCGCAGATGCCAAGCATTAAGGTGTCAAACAAAGTGAAGCCAAGAATCGCAGATGCGAAGTATAAAGATCTCCTCAAGTTGTGCAGAGAAGGTCACATTCCATCCAATCATCGTGATTTTTACGAGAATCGCCATCACCAATTGCTTATCAAAGGCTGTTTACCTGTACCAGATATTGAAGACCGTGAAAATTACGATGATGACGAAAAAAAGGCTCAAATACTGTTTAACAATGCTGAGGATAAGACTCTTTATAACAAAAAAATCTTCGGTTACAACCTTGTGATTATTATGATTCTTGACATTCCTTTAGATGTAAAGGGCTGTATCTGCCTTTGCCCAAACCGGACTTCTAATTCAAATAACTCTATTATGCAATCGTATTTCATTGTTAATCATAAACCTTTGTTGATAAACGAAGTTTGAAAATTGATTGCTTGCATTTCTTTTTTCTGCTCAAACATTAAAACCAGCTTTTCTCAGTTTCGTGTTTTTTTTCCACTTACAACCTTTCTGCACCATGGTAGCGAAATGTGGTTGCTTGCTTCTTGGATGTGAATTAAACGTGAATAAAGATTTTTGGTGTAACAATATTTAAAAAAAACTCTGCCTACGCGCAAAAAGTTTTTTTGAAACAGAGATTTTAAGTTAACTAAGGTTTTAAAATTTTTGGCAACGCTAACTGTTTTTTGTTTTTGTATGGATCAAAAAGGTTTTCGACCTTTTTACTTTTCTCGACGTTCTCAAAAAGCTACGTCTTATTAATGTTAATTCCAAGCATTTCACTTGTACCTCTCTGAAACCGACTTGTTGTTGTTCTTTGAAGCTTGAGCTGGCTAAAATTCTCTTTGAATTTTTCGTACATCGCTAGGCTTCTGCAAGCGAGAACAAGCGACGTATGCGTATACTTGTAATTTCCTGTCAAGATGCAATGACTCATATCGGAGTCGACTAAAATCAAAACAACCCGAAAATGTTTGCTAATCGCTATTATTCGACGAATTTGAACCGCAGCAAACTTTCTTCTTATTAAAACATTCTCATATAAACAAAAATACAATTCAGCAAAAAACTTGAGGATAACGATTTCATATCTGTTACTGAAACATATTTTCTCTAACATGCACAACAGTTTTGCGAACTAGAAATTTTTTGACGAAATCAAAAATAAGGCGACGGTCATCTTTCCCATTTAGCTAGGATTAAATGCAAAAGATAAAAGCAAAAAAAACATCTAAAACATTTCTTCACCAAATTTCAGCTTTCTACGGACAATCGTTTCGGAGATATTTTATTTTAAGTTAAGATATATCTAGAGTCATTTAAGCTGTATTCACATGGGCGACTTTTAGCCGCGAGAATCGGAATTTTGCTTTTCTTCTTTCTCAAATCGGGAAAGAAAGAAACAAGAGCAATTGAGAAAGAAAAAAGGCAAAATACCGATTCACACCGCTAAAAGTCGCCCGTGCGAATGCAGCTTAAAGATGCGTTTACACTGAACGCGAAGCAACGCGAAGCGAAGCTTGGCAACCTTCGCAATGATCTCTTACGTCACTTGCTCGAAATAGGCCAATCATTCAAAAACAATTTTGTCTAAGTGAAGTCAAGCAATCGCTCACAAAGTTTGCGACCCGTTGCAACGTTTTGTAAGTTGTCCATGACGTCAAGTTTTGGTTGCTTCGCGCCCAGTGTAAACGCTCCTTAACAGCATTGCAAGATAAAATCTAATATCCACGGAATTGGATACCTTACCCCGGTTACCTTACTTATAAAGTGTTTATGTTGTAACAAAAACTCATGCTGAAGCTTTGCATTCAGGTGCCTTCAAACCAGTTGTGACAAATACCTCAAACATTATTCTAGAAAGGATGAAATTTTAACTGGCAAAGCTACTTAAAAAATCCAACTTTCAAATGAAATATTTCAAAAACAATAAGTCGCAGAAAGCTGAAATTCGGTGAAGACTGTTTTAATATTTATCTTTTGCACATAAACCCTAAGTTCTAGATGAATTAGGCTTTACTTTAACAATTGCAACGAAAAAAAATCAAAAATTCTTGGATGTATTATTTTGAATTTTTTGATATTTTTTCTGATATATCATGAGCAAGTTTTATCCTTTCATAGAATCAAAATTTCCAGAAGGACAAAATAATATATAGTAAGTAATTACTTTGATTGAAAAGATTGACTGGATATTAAACAGTACTTAAATTGTAAAATTTTGCATGGGGGGACGCTTTTGCAGCCTTGACCAAACGCATTTGGCATGCGAAAGTACTTTAGTGAAGATTACGTAATTCCGTCACCGAAATCGAATGAAAACAAAAAAAAAGGTTTTCGCTGAAAATTGAAGTGTTTTATCGCAAAATTAGGTGAAGACCAAAAAAAAGAGGTCTTCGCCGGAAATTGAAGTGGTTTTTCGCCAAAATTAGGTGAAGAATTAGGTCTTTTTCGTCTGATCATCCAGCGCTCAAATTTCGATGGGGGGGACACCAAAATCTCGACGGAGGAACGCTGAATCTCGATGAGGGGACGCTAACTCTCGATGGGGGGATGCGTCCCCCCTACAATTTAAGTACTAATATTAAATCATACAAAGGTACAAAAAAACAACAACAAAAAAAACCAAAAAAAACAACAAATAACCTAACAAGATTGACCATATAGGCTAAATCAGCAACAATATTATGTAATAAAACGTTCGGAACGACCGATGCTTGCTTTGGGTGCTCCTTATTTGTTTCTACTCGGCCATTTTCCAGCTAACAAGTGCAAAGTTTAGACTTTTGCTCACAACTCAAGAAAGGTTAAATCTAGCATCTTGAAAATTGAACCACAGTTTAAAATATTAAAGATGTTTGTTTGGATCAAATTTTGAGGCAACCAGTCACATGATTTTGGTTTTAGAACTCGAAAACCGACTCAAAATACAGCAAAAAAAACGGTCCCATTCAAAAACCCGGATTTCGTAAACCATAAACCTTTACAAAGTTTTCTTTACAAATGCTGGTTTATCGAACAACGACTTTTTGCCACAAATTTTACAAAAATATTGCACCACATTTAAGTTTTCGTTGTTTGATATGAGTGGCAAAGCGGAAGTGGTACTCTTTTACCATTTCCACAAAAATTTGCCGCTTCCACACTCCTGATTTTGATGATATATGGTGCCAGCGTCCTGTTATTGTTCTCCGTCAAAACACATCTTTTATTTTCATCAACTTCGCAGTAAAGGACGAAACACTTCATTATGACATGTCCAGATGTCATAATGATGTTACCAAATGACACCATCCGCTATAAGCAATTAATGTTGACCAAAAGCTTTTTTGTTACTCGATCTAGTTAAAGCTTTTGATACTGTCGATTATGATATCTTTCTCGAAAAATTGCATCACTACTGTATTAGAAAAATAGTGAATAATTTTTCGATCTTTTCTGAAAAACTGAACTCACCTAGTATCTATATGTAGCAGCTCGGTCGATTGCTTGCCGTTGCATCATTTGTAATTGCTTTTTTATGACGTCACAGTAATTCATTCACCGTGCATTTGTTGTTGCGTGTTGCAATTCTGTTGACTTAAAACCGCTTTGTAGAACGCATGGCTAATTTAGCAATTCAGTTGCCTTTAATTATTATGAAAATGTAAAACGCATGGCTAAATTTTGTAATTAAACCGGCAATTTTAACCCGAATTTTTGGTATTTATGGACTCAAGAGGCCTGCAGGATCATTCGACGTGTATACTCAGTCTTGATAAAAGAGATATAACTTTACTAGCCTACAAGTCTACATCTGGTGCCCCTTGGTGAGGAAATTCTCACTGGTGAGGCGACGTCCTGCAGGCCAGCAACATCAGCGAAGACAAAAACAAGCAAGATAAACAGGAAAGACAGTAACACGCAACGAAGCAAGTCGTCAGCAAAGACAAAAAACAAGCAAGACATCAACAAAAGCAACTACGACAACAGCTTCAAGCAATCATCATGAGCAACAGGTTCGTGTGTGCTAGCGTTAGTACCGGTGCACCCTTTTATTCAAACGTAACACCTATATATTCTACCGGCCGTGGTAGGCCCATACCTTACCGAGTCGAAACACCTTCAAACAGTGTAGGCCTAGCGGAATGCAGCGATCGTTTTTTGCATAAGAAAAACCTTCAGGGCAACTCGATAGCCTCCGAAAGATCAGCCCCGAGCACTAGTTTAGCCTCCATGGGTGGGATAAGCCATCAGTTGACTGCTGCTTCGATGCCTTGCAGTTCTGGGGACCAACCGAGGCATGTGACCCTCCCGGCATTCTGGGACAGCGGTACAGATCTCTGGTTCAAGACCATCGAGAATATTTTTTCATTACTCGGCATAACCGATGAGCAAAATTGCTTTGAGCTTGCGCTGGGGTCCCTTGACCTCTGCCACATGCAAAAAATTCGACACGTGCTCCAAGGCCTACATCATGAATCCCCATATACACAACTCAAACAAGCATTAAGTCAGGCCTATTCTGTCTCTAGGCGAAAACAGATAGACGAGCTGCTCTACCACACTTCACTTGAAGATCGGCGCCCGACCGAATTGTTGGCACACATGAGAGAATTGGTAGGTACCCATGATTCACCAGAATTATTAGAAAAGCTGTTCTTAGATAGGTTACGTAGGGATGTGCAACGCATAGTTGTTGCCTGTCACACTCAGAGCCTAGACGAACTAGCTGCGAGAGCGGACCGAGTCTTGGCTGAAGACTCTAGTACCACTCACGGTCGTGACTATGGCGTTTAAAACCAATCCAGTTCCTCTGACATGACGCTGCTTAAAAGAGTAGATGCCCTGACGGAATCGTTTCACCAGTTAGCTCAAACTCGTGACACATTTTCTCTGAATGTTAGCCACGCATTGCAACACCGTAACAATCAGGGTTCGTACCGCACATCAGGCTCCACACCTCGCTTGCCACCCACACGCCCGCCATTGAACTTTTACAATCCCAACCAGAGTCATAACCAATGCCATGCTCGCCCATTTCAAGCCCATCAGGGAAGGTCGCTTTGCTTCTATCACTCTAGATTTGGTCCTGACGCCAGAAACTGCCAAGCTCCCTGTTCATGGAACTCAACTCCAAAACAACCATCAATCACGCGACCTTCCCCCAGCCAACCAACTCTTCATCCACTCTCGGACGATAACGGGCCTTTTCCTCCCGAGCTACTTTTCCTTGAAGATCCACTAAACTCTCTTCACTTTTTGATCGACACAGGCAGCTCTAGGAGCTTACTGCCATGCAACCTTCCTTCCAACCACGCAAGCGCTAATGGGAAAATGTTTGCAGCCAACGGCTCGGAAGTTTGTCTTTTCGAGACAGTTCATCTCACTGTGTCCCTGGGTCTGGAACGCCTCTTTCCCTGGCAATTTAAAAGAGCTAGTGTTCGATTCCCAGTTATCGGAATGGACTTTTTACGCCACTACGGACTTGCAGTGGACACTGTGGGTAAGTGTTTGCGAGATGCCACCGCATTCAGGAAGCAATGGATCGCCGAAAGCTCTGCTCCCGAATCAGATGAAAGCTCGTCTTTTCCGAACGGCCCCGGTGGTCCTACTGATACCGACTCTATCCCCACCATGGAAACCTTAAAGGCCTTACCCATTTCGACAACAGTAGAGGATCTTTTGAGCTCTTACCCTAGCCTATTCGATCTAACCAACTACTCTAGACCACACAAACACAAAACTCAGCACCACATAGAAACAACAGGACCACCAAAATCTTGTCTTGTCCGGAGGCTTTCTCCAGAAAAAATGGCCTTTCTAAAACGAGAGATCAACAAGCTTTTGGAGTTGGGAGTCCTCGTTCCCTCTAATAGTGAATATGCAAGCCCGGTACACCTAGTACCAAAAAAGGACGAAGATTATCGAATCACTGGAGACTTTAGACTTTTAAACAAGCAGACCAAAGTAGACCGGCATCCAATCCCTTTTTTAACCAATTTTGTTGACGCTATGGCAGGCAGCACCGTGTTTTCGAGCCTAGACTTATACAAGTCTTACTACCAACTGGAACTGGCTCCCTCGAGTGTGCACAAAACCGCAATGTGTACCCCTATCGGTCTGTTTGCATACAAACGCTTAGCAATGGGAATGAGAAATTCTCAAGCTTGCATGACTAAGTTTATGAACGAAGCACTACGTGGTCTCGACTTCGTTTTCTGCTACATTGACGACCTTTTAATCTACTCACGAGACATGGAAGAACACTTATGGCATTTGACCTTGGTCTTCAAGCGCCTCAAGTATTATGGACTCATTCTCAATCGCAAAAAGTGCGTTTTTGCAGTACCGGAAATCACCTTCTTAGGCCATCGAGTATGCAAAAATGAAGTGGCCCCTCTGTAAGACAAAGTAACAGCTATTCGTGAATTTCCGAAACCCAAGACCATGAAGGATTTGCGAAGATTCTTAGGAATGGTGAATTTCTACTGCCGGTTCATTCCAGACGCTGCACAAACCCTCGCATCTCTGAACTCCCTACTTTCACCCTACAAGAATAGCCGCAAAGATATTGAATGGAATGATGCAGCTGTGGCTTCTTTCAACGCCATCAAGCAAAAGCTAGCCGACGCGACCATGCTTGCTTACCTGGTCTTGAATGCTGCAACCCAGCTCGTCACCGACGCTTCCGACACATCTGTTGGAGCAGTGATTCAGCAAACTGTAAATGACGTTACTCGCCCCATTGCCTTCTTCTCCAGAAACCTGACTACTGCTCAGAAAAAATAGTCTACGTTTGACCGAGAGCTTCTCGCCATCTTTCTTGCTGTGAAGTACTTCAAATACTTTCTGGAAGGTCGACCATTCACCATTTTGACTGATCATAAACCTCTGTCTTTCATGGTCGCTTCTAGTATGAACAATGCCAGAGCTCGTCAAACTCGTCACATGAATTACATTTCGAACTTTACGTCGGATATTCAATACATTAAAGGGGATCAAAACATTGCTGCTGATTGCCTAAGCTGACCCGCACAGCTTCAAGTAAACATTATCTTTGAAGAGCAATCGCCTTTAGATTACGATGAGCTCGCTGAAGCTCAAGAATCGGATCCGTCCATTGCTTTGCTCCAGCAGTATACTAATTCTCTGCAAGTTTCAGCTCAGAAACTACCAGACTCCGATCGCACCATCTTAGTGGACACCTCCATTGGCACAGCCCGACCTCTTGTCCCGGTTGCCTTCCGCAGAAAGGTGTTTGATCTCTTGCATGGTCTGGCACATCCTGGAGTGAAGGCTTCTCAGAAACTTATCTCCCTGATTTTCATTTGGCCGAAAATCCACATCGACATTCGCGATTGGACTAAAGCCTGCATTCAGTGCCAAAGAGCAAAAGTACAACGACACAATGTGGCTCCCCTTCAAAGATTTTCCACTTCCGACGAGCGGTTTGCCCACGTCCATCTTGATCTTATAGGACCGCTTCCGGCAAGCGAGGGATACACATATTTGCTCACAGCAATTTGTAGGGTTACACGACACTTTGAACCCATACCACTCAGAGACATCACTGCAAAATCATGCACAGACAACTTCATGCTTCATTGGGTAGCACGTTTTGGAGCGCCCAGCACAATCACGACAGACAGAGTCCGCCAGTTCACAAGCACACTTTGGCATGAGCTTGCCGAATTTCTAGGAGCCAAGTTGTTACACACAACCAGTTACGACCCAGCATACAATTGCCTTGTTGAACGTGCACACAGAACTCTGAAAGCGGCTCTTAAGACACTCGAAAACCCTACCAACTGATTCAGCAACCTTGGTTTTGGGTTGTTAGGCTTGAGAGCTGTCGTAAAGGAGGACCAAGGTTTTTCAACCAGTGAAATCACCATTGGCAAGACATTGAGAGTCCCTGGCCAGTTTGTTTCTGGCGAACACGAACACGCACTCTCATCAAGCGACTACAGGCAGCAACTCACACGTTACTAAAGCTAACTGAGATCGACAGAGCCCAGACACCCTTCTTCCACGAAAACGTACTTGGAAAAGGCACTGAACGACTGTACACACGTCTTCATACGGAACCCCACTAATAAGCCGCCCTTATCTCCTTCTTATGAGGGTCCCTTTCGAGTTCTCAGCAAACATGACAAGTACTACACTGTAGATCTAGTCACACGCGTTGACAACGTCAGCATTGACCGAGTTAAAGCAGCACACCTACTGCACCCTGGACACGAGGAGGCACAAACGTTTCATAGCCAGCAACCAGCACCCCTGACCTCCGCGACTCCTTTTCCCATCAACATTCCCAGCCCCCCCATCCTCACCAAAGACCATCCGTCGAGATGAACAACCTGCGGAGGTAGTCATCAACCGCTTTGGACGACGGATAGTACGTCCACGCCGATTTCAAGATGCATAAGTTTCGGGTCTCCTGCGTTTTCTCTGTGAACAACACTACACACAAACATAAACCTACACACGGCCTGACACACCTGTCCCAGGTTCCCCAGCGTTCTGGCCTTTCATCACTATAGGGACCTCTTTTTTGAAAGGCTTGTTTTGTTCGGAGTATTCAAACAGGTTGTTTGTCACCCTTTTGGGATATGTTTCTTTTGCTCCTGTTTCATTTTTTGCCACCGCCCCCCCCCCTTATCAAAAATCATACCCGATCGCTGCATCACATTTTGCTGACTTTTGAGTTTCGTGTGTTTTTCTTGAATGTTGACATTTTTTGACTCCTCACGCGTCACCGCAAAAGCACCTGACTGCTAAGCACACACGATTAAAGAACCTTGGTCTGCAACTCCCATGTTTTGAATGAAAAAAGACAATTTGATTGAACGAGAGCTCGAATCTTCATCTTAACAAGTCTGAATGCAGCCTTGCTACTTATTGCGTGTACCAGCAATCAGCTCCGTCACCATGACCAGCTCGAAGGTCGACCGCTCACAACTTCCGCTGAAAGTCACGCACAAAGCTCCAGCAGCTGGCTTTGCCACCTGTAATTGCCTTTTTATGACATCACAGTAATTCATTCGCCGTGCATTTTTTGTTGCGTGTTGCAATTCTGTTGACTTAAAACCGCTTTGTAGAACGCATGGCTAATTTAGCAGTTCAGTTGCCTTTAATTATTATGAAAATGTAAAACGCATGGCTAAATTTTGTAATTAAACCGGCAATTTTAACCCGAATTTTTGGTATTTACGGACTCAAGAGGCCTGCAGGATCGTTCGACGTGTATACTCAGCCTTGAGAAAAGAGATATAACTTTACTAGCCTACAAGTCTACATATAGCTAATGCATACTTTACTGCCAAATCTAATAATATAGAACGGCATCAGGGTTCCACTCTGGTGCCGCTTATATTTCTGATTTCCATTAACGACTCACTTAATTGTATAAACTGCACTCCAAGACTATTTGCGGACGACATGTGTCTTATGATCACTACTCTTACTTTGAAACATTTGGAAAAAATCTGGAATCTGAAATCAATAAAGTATGTGATTGGATGATTGCAAACAAATTTACTCTAAATTCTTCTAAATCCCATCTATTGTTTACAAACCCAAACGAAATGTTCCTCAATCTGAACTAAGTATCAACTGCAAAGCTGGCACTATTCGATCAGTTGAACAAGCGAAATATCTGGGAGTGATTTTGGACTGCAACCTGAACTTTCGACAACAATTGAAATCTTTGGAAACCAAAATTGCACGTGCTGACGCCATATTGCACATACTGACATATTCACTAGCCTAACGTGCAATACTAAACTTTTAGTTTGTTTAAGTACATTTTAATCTGATTTATGGAATTCTTGTGTAGGGTGGCACTTTTCCGTCCCATTTAACTAAATTAAGCAAATTGCAAAACAAAGCTATTAGAATTGTGACCGGAAAAATTGGAATGATAGCGCAAATCCACTTTACTAAAAACTGAATATATTACCTTTGGTTTCACTTTTATATTACGAAATAACTAAATTTGTTTACCAACACGATAAGTCCAAATTACCGGCAAGCTTTTCAAATTACTTTACTTTAACTAAAGATATACATTTGAGGAGGACACAAGCCTCATACAATGATCAATTAACAATTTAATTTTTCAGAACACAAAAAAACAACCATCTCTTACCAAACCCGCTATCGCTTTGCATCGTTTCGAGCAATCGGACGTTTTCGGCCTTCGACCGAGCGCGAAGCATCGGGAGAGCAGAGATGAAACGAATTCTACCGAAGACATCACGGTTGAGACAAATCAGCCTACAGCGTACGTATCAGCGATCAAATATCCAACAGGTAAAGGGGAACACGAATCAGCGCACATGTCCAGTTGGTCGAGTGGTAACGAGTTGGTCTCTGGAACGGGAGGTCCAAGGTTCATATCTCAGGCCGATCAGATCAAACACAGTGTTGCCAATGGCTCGCCACCGCTGCGACATTTGTTTGAAAAGGAGCTGCGCTACCTGGGCGCAGTGACGCGGAGACGGGTCCTGTAAACACGCTTCGGCATAAAACAGCAAATACAATGAAAGAAAGATGAAAAAAACAAAGATCTACTAAATACACAGTGCTGAAATTTGGAACTCAATTCCGATTTCGATCAAATACTATTTGTTATCAAAATTTTAAAAAGATTTAAAAAAATTTGTATCAAGAAATTTAAGCTCTTGAGTATCATTGCGTTTACCTAACTGACGTGTAATTATGCAAACTTAGCTCGTAGCTAACACAAGTTGATCATTGCTCTTTTTTGCTGCTGTTTTTGTGCTTGATTTTTTTTATTTAGATGTTTGTTTTTATTTGAGTTTTTTTGGGGGGGTTTCTCTTTACATTGCGCTATATTATTTAGTCATTGCAGTGTTACTAACAAGGTAGATGCGCAAACAAATGACCTAACAGTCCCTTTGCATCCGCATTGTCGCTACACTCAAATTGTTATTTATGTTTATTATAAAACAGAAAACGAAAACAACTGGAAACATAGCTTGACGTTTCGTGAAACTACTTCTCACATTGCCAAAAATAATGAATGGTAAACAACACAAAGTACAAGTATTTAAAGCATATAAAAGAAGCAGCAGAGATGAAAATTATTCATATTACTCATGTGTTAAACAAATACAGTGGTCTAGATGTCCTGTCAGCATCTAAACTGGGATTGCGTTTTTAAATTAGTAATGTTTCGGTGATCAATAATTTTCGCCAGTGATTGGTTTGGGCCATTACTTCTGTTTCGTCGAAGTCAATTTTATAATCGGGTTATCTGTCAAATGTTTGAATACATCGGTGTCTTGTTTATGCGGCGAAGTGGGTTCGTGATTTTTTAGGCGAGTGATCAAATTCCTGAAGGTCTGACCGTAAGTACTTTTGCAGCTCCTGTGATATGATAAACAATACTTCCGTAGACCGATGTATCTTATTCTGACGCTCTTTGAAGGTAAAAAGACGCTTCGAATTGTGCGTTTCGTTGATTAAAAATAAATGTAACTTTAAAATCCAATTTTTTCAGAAAAGCATTAATTGCTATTAGTATATGGCCGTTCATCTCTTTTATGTGTAAAAGTTTGATAGGAGTTCGTTTTGTGTCGTCCCTTTCGTCTGTTTTGGGTTTTTCAGATTGCTTATTGGCAAGAAAGTCTTAGATTTGCCAGAAACCTCCCATTTTGGGGGGTTTCTGGGGGAGTGGCCCCAAAATATTTCGGGAGACAAAATTGCGTTTGCAGCTCAACAATTTTACACAAAAATTAGACTTCAATGTTTTGTGGTTTATGAGAAGAGCGCACAAGATTTAGAAAGAAGAAAAAAAAAAACTCATCGCGGCCAAATGTGGGTTGGTAGGGATGAATGGGTATCTTTAGACATATAACCATGTGAAATATTTTTTGCTACATTTAAGACGTTTTTGAATAAGACCGCTTTTTACACCAAACTTTCGAGGTGGTTCTTGGGACCTAAAAACCGAAGTCACGAGACTCATTGCCTCGAAATTTAGCACAAACAATTCAATTCAATTTATTTGTTCACTTGAGTTCAATTTCCAGAAACTTAACACCAATAAAAAAATATCCACACGCACAAACAGAATGAATATTGATGCCAATTAAGAAAATAAATGTGGGCGTAACACTTAACACAAGTAATTGATAATGAATGCGTAGAAATTAATAGGCTATTCCAAAATTACGAGTACTGTAGTTTAAGTCACTTATTATCAAGCAAACAGGACAGCGAAAGACCTTTTTCGGGTCATCGAGTCAAACTGCTCTAATAACTAATTTATTATTGTAATTATTATTAGTTTTTTTGAGGGGGTAAATTTTTTTTAACCATTTTTAAAACAAATAAAACAAAAGTAAGTATTCAATTAAAAAAAGCAGTTAGCAATAGAAAAGAGCACACTTAGGCTTACCTCAAGTTTATCAAGACTGTAGGCACTTCAGCAATTACTTAGCATGGACAATTTCATTTGTTTGCTAAATCAGTATCTTGGTAATTGTTTGAAAGTTGGTGAAACATTATTCCATATTTTTACTCCAATGTACGAGCAAGATCGTTGCCCGTTTCGAGGTTTAGCTCGTTTCAAATAAAAATTGTCTGCAGTAATTGATTTCGTTTTATAATCATGAGGTTGGCTAGCATATTTAAAATAATTGTCGAAATTTTCAGGTAACATGGAGTGATAATAAGAGTACATAAATTTAGCAATTTTTGGTTCAAAAATATCTTTCACTTTTAATATTTCATGGATTTAAACAGAATACACATTTTTGCTTTATCTTTCACAAATTTGAAGTTCATAATACGGATGATATTGTTTTACAGCACTTGAATCTTTTCCAATAAAGTTTGACAAGCACTGCCCCATGCAATAATTCCATACTTTAAATATGGATAAGCAAAACTGTGATATAACTTGATTAGTGTTTGCTTGTTAACGTAATGTCTGATTATAGATAGAATTCTGGCTGCATATGACAATTTTTTGATTACATAGTCAATGTGTGCATTCCAATTTAAATGTTTATCTATCATGGCACCCAAATACTTTATAGATTCCATAGATGAAATTATATGTTTGCCTATTTTTATGGTAAAGTTTTTCAAAGAACTTGAGTGACATTTTGGTGCACAAACAAAGTATGCTGTTTTGGTGTAATTTAGAGTAGTTATATTTTTTAAAAGTAGTTATATAGGTTTGTTATTGCCATTTCTGTAGAGTAACCACAACGAAAACCAAACTGCTGCTTTGTAATTACCGTATTGTTAGTTGATTGGTTTTAATTACATCTGCTCCTCAATCAATAACGCGTTTAACAAGATTCAAATTTTTATTCCAACTTCGATGTATGATGAAACGGAACGATCCAAACAAACGATGATAAACAAAGCAGTGAAAACGGAGTACTAATAAACGGTTTCTGAAAACGCAATTCTCGTAAATAAGTTTACCAACATGTAAATACATAAAATTCCTACTAGAAAGTGACGTTTCTACCCGCGCAATGTGAAAGACACAATTAGTTATGAAGTTAATTAAAGTTAGCAATGTTTGAACCCACAGAAAATTATTTACATAGCGTGTATGTGTGTAGCGGAACCTCCTGATATAGCATCATTTAAGACTTTCACAATAATTATCTTTAGTGTTTATGCATTAAACAATAGGATTACAACCATAGAAGTAAAACATTGAACATTTCACTTACCAATGGGTTTTCAGATGCAGACGCAATAATTTTGTTAATTGGACCAATATTGTTAGCTTGAACGTGAAACGGCAAATCAAACTGTCTGACTAACAAAACAAAGGGGGGGGAAAGAGTCAGCTAAAGCGAAGGGGGTGCCAACAAGCACCAAAAATTAAATTGGCGATGGCTCCAAACTAAACTGAGATCAAAGCTCTAAAATATGGACGATTTTCCGTCCTAATTTACTATACTTGAAATAATTCGCTTGCTGACTCGTTTCTTCACAAAAGTGCCTGTGCCCTCTATAGAAATTCTTGCTGACTCATTTTACCGTTGCAAGCTCATGCAAATTAGTAGCACGTCATACAGAAACTAAACAGAGAACCGGATCAAATCAAAAGAGTGCATGCAATGGCTAGCCACCGAATTGGTATTTTTAACAATCGGAGTTGTAGACTCGGCAAGGACACAAAGGTCGCAAAAGAAAAAAAAACTAAAATGGACTAACACTTCTTTTTCGAAAAAAAAAAACTCAAGTCTTGAATGTAGCAACTTTTCAAATTTTTTCAAATAGGTGATAAAAGAGAGACAGATCTATAGTTACTGGCTATATCTTTTTGTTTGGCTTTGTAGATTGGGACTATCTACGCATTTTTTAGGGAATTTGAAAAAATTCCTGTTTCATAGCATTTATTAAATGCATCCCTCAGATAAGTGGATATTATAGCTGCTAATATTTTTAAAAATTTGATTGGTACATTCTCAGGCCCAGCAGCTTTTAGGGGATTAAGTTGTAAAATTTGTGACTATACTTCACTTTCTGAAATTTGATCATACATAAAGGAGTTAGGCAAACTTGAAAAAGTACAATGTTTGGTGGCAGCAGTTATTTTTGCATCCATATCAGGTCCTACTTTTGTAAAATACTCATTTAGCAAATCAGGTTTAATGTTTTTATCAGTAATTTTACCCTTTTGTTCATCAGTTATCGAGGAAATGCTGTTACTTTCTAGTCTTTTGTAGCATAGTTTTTATTTATGATTTTCCATAGCATAGACATATTATTTTTGTGCTTTTGTAATTCCTATTGATAACAATTTCTCTTTGCAGCTTTTTTCAGTTTGGTTACTTTTTTTAAGTAAGTTTTATATTTTGAAACCAAATGATGTCTGTGTTGTTTATAGCATTGATCAAATAATTTGTTTTTTGTTGAAATAGATTCAAGTAAGTCTTTGGTCAACTAAGGCTTTGCTTTAATTTTCATCTTCTTTCGAGACAATTTTTTTTATGGCGCATGCAAGTTAGTCCCTTCCGTTATAGCACTTGAAATATTAGGAATTTCTGTATTTGGATCATCATTCAGACTACGTGATAGATAATCCAACTTATTGTTTACATCTTCAGAGAAGGCTTCAACATTAAATTTTTTCATATCTCTTATCATTGTTTCTGGAGTGAAGCTTCTATGAATGTTACTTTTCATATAACTTATTAATCTCAAACCTGCTGTCAAAATTTCATGCAGCTAGATCTAACTGTTCTCGAGTGATAATTAGGGCAAGTTTTTTCAATAAAGTCAATATTTTGGTAGTAAGCTTGAATGACGTACTTTTTTGCAAGAACTCTGGATACAAGGAGTAAGTTTCGTGTTTTTAGTTTGAAAGATCAATAAAAAGTCGATTTTTTACCGTTAGGTCAATTTTTTTTTATAGTTCAATAAAGTCAATTTTGTATAGTTAGCATCATCATCACCATTATTTAAAATTTCCCTTTTGTATTGGTGCGAAGTAGTGACAGTTAAAAAGATTATTTACACGTTCTTTACTTTGTTTTGCAATGTCAACTACTTGTTACTCGGTAGTAGTGTGGACTACCACATCTGTCGCAATTAAAGGATTGTGATGCAATAGTTAAAATTGGATAATAAAGCATGCGAGTACGTTGCAATTGAATTGTTGCTTGTGACTCGTGCGTCTTGCGGCTAGTTTAGCAGGAACAATATTGTTTAAGCTTTTTGCAAAAAATGATTGCAGTGTAGCACAGACAGGCATCTAGGTTGTTAGTTCGGAAACAAAGAAGCATCTGCGTTGTTAGTTTGGACTAACATTTTATTATTTAGTCTGCTATTAAATAAATAAAAATGAAGAAGTGAATTATAGTTTATTTAAGCAAGTGCAGTCTACAAGCTAACTAAGGCTATACGTTTGCATAAGGTCTCACTTACAAAAACTTCGAGGGTAATTAAATGCTGGGACTGCCAATTTTCGTTAGCTTTGGCTTTCACAGCGCAAAATGCAGGAGGCATCTTTATTCCAAATTAATGTAGTTTACTTATCAAAGGGAACTAAATAAACGAAGCATTTTTTAGTCTTTGATTTTTTGGGAAGAAGAAAAGAGCTCCTTTTCAGGTTTTTGTACAAATGTAGCCAAACAGGCGATAGTTTACTGTAACGTCAACTGTCAAACCGGTGGGTGAAGTAACACATTAAAAAATTTGTGGTGCCAGTACTTTAAGAAGTGCTCGATAACATTTAGAGCTGATTTAAAATTGAAACACGTAGATGCCCCTGATGATCGGTGAAACAAACTGTTGCGCAAGTTTTTTATTACAATTTTTTTACCTGGTATTTCGATTTCAATTAATAAAGTATTTAAATTTGTCTTTAGATAGTGATTTAGATTCTTAAATAATGCCGAAAGTTAAAACTACCTATGCGTATAAAAATCAATCCATAGTTAAAAAATTCTCTGACAAATTTATGCAAAGTATTATCAATGAATTATATTGCAATTTGTGTAACTGTACAGTTTTTGCAACAAACGCTTTCTTGTTGATTCTCATCAAAATACGTGGAAATATCAAAAAGCGTTAGGCAGCAGATTTGAAGATCTTATCCCCCAGACTTCGCAAACGTTTTTAAGGAGCAGTGACACTGATTTTCTTGAAAAGGTTCCCAAGGCATTTTTGTCAGCTGATATTCCTTTGTGCAAGCTTAACAATACGCATAAGAAAAACCTCTTTCGTGACATTGGTCACAGATTGCCATCTGAAACTACTTGTAGACGAACAGCACTGCAATTAAGCGAAGTAGAATTAAAGCGAATACGAAATGCTGTTCATGACACACAAATTTTCTCATTGTTTATGAGAGCACTGTGTCTGGCACGCAATGTTAGTTTATTATTATTATTATTATTAGTTTATTAATTTTTGCGATGCACTACAACACATCGGCACGAAAACATGGCAAAGCCCAAAGGCTTAAAACATACTAACATACAATTTGCAATTTATCAGCAATATATCAATGAATTAAAGGATAGTATGGCCACGCAACCTATAACATACCGGTAGCGATTGTACATAATAAGCAAAGCAGAACAAACATTAAAGCACAAAATTAAGCGCAAACAAACTGTATGCATTATGTACACTTATTTACAGTGTTATCAGTAACCGAACAGTAAGCAATGAACAGTCAGAAAGACATGATTACAATTCAGTCATTTATGAGTCACTATCTTCTCGAACACCGTGTTACTGAATCAATCAATCAATTACCGATTAACTGAATAGTCTTCCTTTTAACACATAAGCACACACAATGAAAAGTTTAGTTCATTTAATCATTTCGATTAATTGTTTGGTTTTCATACAAAAAGTCTTTTAAAAGAGCAGTGAAAATGCTTATGCTTTGCCCTTGTCTAATTTTTGCAGGAGGAGAATTCCAAGTTTTGACATCCTTAAACATTATTGATTATTGTGTTATAGACTTGAAAAAATGGGTAGATGAAATGAGCTATTATTGCGTGTAAGAATTGTGTAAATTTGCTTGTTGTACTGAAATAGCGGAAGAAATATTTCAGGGAGTATGTTGTGTTTCAGCTTGTACAACTCGTTGAGAAAATCTTCAAGTTACAGTATTTATTGAGAGAAAATTATGTTTTCCTGTCTGCTTATTACTGTTTATAAATAAAATAAATTTATTACAAATATCTTGCATTTTGTCTACTATTGTTTTGTTTCCATGGTTCCAGAATATTATGCCATATCGAAGGTGGCTTTCAATAAGGGAGTGATAGACTTGAATTAAATATTTAGTGTTTAGATAGTATCGAAGTTCAGAAATAACCCCTCAATAAGACCGCAGTTTTTTGAGTAACGCAATCATATGGAATTTCCAAGAGAGATTTTCATTAAGATTTAAACCTAAAAACATTATACAGTATTTTGAACTCGTTCGAGGGAAGTATTATTAAAGTATAACGGCCTGTCATAACAAGTAATGTTCTTTTTGTTTGGCCTAAAAAGAAGATATTTCGTTTTACCGACATTAAGCTTTAGTTTATTGGCTGCCAACCAGTTAGATATGAGATTCATTTCAATTTGGGCATTGGTGTATAAATTGTCAATATGGTTATGGTGTAAGAAAATGTTCGTGTCATCTGCATACATAATTGCATCAGATTCATTTAAACATTTATTAAAATAATTAACATAGATTAAAAACAAGATTGGTCCTAAAATAGAGCCTTGCGGAACCCCATGTTTAATTTCACAAGCTTCAGAAAGTTCATCTCCGTACTGGATAATTTGTTTGCGATTACTTAGATAACTACTTTACCAAGAATGGGCTATTCCTTTAATACCACAATGATAAAGTTTGCTGAGTAATAGGTCGGTTTAGTCATGACATCACAATGCCCATTGTCTGGTTCTTACTGCAGATTGTAGAAAATTCGCTCATTTAAATCAAAGGTAAAATTATTACATACACGCAACTTCAAACAACCACTGTAGGCTAGTGGGTGGCGTTTTTTGTTTGATTTTACTTTTATTTGAAGGGCCAAAGCTTCGTAATTCCATTTCAGGTTATTTCCGGGGTTAAAAGTCTTTATAAATGTAAAAAGTATTAAACTCATTTTAAAAAGGGCACTTTTGCACCATAAAATAGCGTTTTAATGCTTATTTAATGACATGTGATAGTTCTGAGCAGAGTTGCGATTGGCATATAGGATAAAAGAGTAAAATGATATTGTGCTTCGCACCAGGATGCGATCATACAAGCGAAAAGAGTAGTTGCAAATTCTACCGATTTCCTAAGAATAGCAATTTGGCTTCAAAATGGGAATCACGCTGCGGATAAGCTTGTTTTATAATCAAAACTAATCACTATATGAAATCAAGTTTTTCGATAGAAGATTAGGAGAATTTCAAGCAATATTATTTATGTTCACTTTTTTTGATCCTCTGCAGGAACAATGGTCTAAAGCACTGTGGCTAACTAACAGCCAGGTTCTTCGATGGAGGAGGAGTTGGGCAAGTTGACCCTAACCCTAACGAAAAGGAAAACTGTTAAGTTTTCTAATTTTATTTATTGGGCACACTTTTTGCAGGTTTTTCGACTAGTCTCAATTTCTGCCAAAAGCCCTGCACAAAGGACGTGCATGGAGCGCCAGGAGTCCAGGTCCAAAGCTGGAGCGCCAGGAGTCCAGGTCCGAAACTGGAGCGCCTCGCTACCCCAGTAATGATCTTTTTTGTTTAAGTTTTAGTCCCTTTTTTGGCAAAGACACTTTTGCTTTAAGAAGTGGTTTTTAAAAAACTTTAAATACTTTCTCAGTGATGACCTGTAACCATCATATCTGAAGTACGACCTAGGTATTCTACAGTAGAGGTAGATCCCTGCCGGTGATATTTTCATTTTTGAGAATAGGGCAACTAGGTTGGGTTGTTCGTGGAGTGCCCGCTAAAATATCAATCCGGCCCAGAGGTGCACCCAGAATTTTCAAAGAGGGGAGGAGAAAATTTTTCAAAAAAGGAATACTTTCGCTGCCGAATTTTTGGCCTTTTTTACTAAAAATAGGGGTTTCCACGCTATTTTTAGACAAAAATTAGCTAACTTCGTTCTCATTTGCTAATATATTGTCAAATAAACCGATCTAATGGCTTTTTTGGCGTCGCATTCGCCCCGCTTTCAAAAATTTTGGATACATTTGTTTAAAAATGGTAACTTTAATTGAGATCTTCGTCCAAAATTTCACAATATTTTTTTTCAGTTTTACTTAGGCATCTTTTGGTTTTACTTAGGCGTTTTGTGCTGCCTCGTGGCGGAGTGTAATTTAAGGAAGAAATAAATATTATAATAGCAATTTTTTGTCTAAAAAGCTCTTTTCTTTACTAAATATCGTTAGTAACATTACTATGGAACTGGATGTAGGGGGATTTAGCTCTCCTAGACCATACCCCTGCAAGCCCTGCCGCGCTTACCGTATACGCCTGTATATGCGACTTTAATTTTGCATTCACAAAACAATACAAAATCATTTACTTTGCTTTGACCTTTCTACACTATGAGCTGTTAATTAAGAGCTGTAGCCTTCATTCATTTCTAAAATTGTTGTTGACCTTTTTTTGGTCTTAGATTGTTCTTGTCTTCACATTTCGCTATGTTTATGATTGTTTAGCGATTGATTTTCTGTACAGTATATCCTGTGAAGTTGTCTAGAAACGCTATTCTGTGTCATAATAGTGCCCTTTTTAAAATGAGTTTAATACGCATTTATAAAGACTTTTAACCCCGGAAATAACCTGAAATGGAATTACGAAGCTTTGGCCCTTCAAATAAAAGTAAAATCAAACAAAAAACGCCACCCACGAACCTACAGTGGTTGTTTGAAGTTGCGTGTATGTAATAATTTTACCTTTGATTTAAATGGGCGAATTTTCTACGATCTGCAGTAAGAACCAGACAATGGGCATTGTGACGCGCCACTAAACCGACCTATACAATCAAATGCCTTAGAGAGATCTAAAAAAATTCCCATTGTTAATTCCTTTGATTCTATGGCAGAGGTTAATTGAATATTCTAGTGGGAAGCCTTGAAACACCACACGTCAGTTACTTGTATGACTGTCAACCTCTAAAATGTGCTCCTAATAGCAACATCACTGCTCAAGCAGTTGACGATGTTGTTAGAAATCTTGGAATTAACAGAAGCTTCTTCTGCCTGTTACTGTCTGATGCCGCGAAATATATGATTACTGCTGGCATAACACTAAAATCTCTGTATCCCAAGCTGTTTCACGCGACGTGCGTAGCACGTTTATTGCACAACTGTGCTATGAAAATCAAATCTCACTTTGAAGATGTGGATCAGCTAATTGCAAAAATTAAAGCAGTAACAATTAAAAATAAAACCAGACAGGCAAAATTCTCTGCTATTGGTTACCCACCTCAGCCAGTTCTTACAAGATGGGGAAGCTGGTTAAATGCTGCCATGCATGACGTAAAAAATTTGCCTGAAGTGAAAGCAATTGTGGAAAGTTTTGTAGGTTCTGGAATTTTGGTAACTCAAGCAAAGCTTAGCTTGCGAAAAAGTGGTTTAGCTGGTCAACTGCTCAAAATCAAAGACCAATATGAATGCCTAGTTAAGCTTATAGAAAAGATGGAAAGTGCGAAGTATACCATTAAAGAAACAGTGCAAGCAATCCAAGAATTTGACTTTGGTGAAGACACTTGTAACATTAACCGCTACATTAAAAAAAGAATGCAAAACAATGACATTTCTGAAAAAATAAATATGGAAAAGCAATATATTTCACCTGCTGTGTGTCACATGCTTCAAAATTCTAAGCCCACATCTGCTTCTGTAGAAAGAAGCTTTTCCATGATGAAAAACTGTTGGCCAAGGACAGAAATTTTGAGGCCGAAAAATGTGCGACATTACATGATTTTACATTTTAATGCGTCCACCTGGTGATTACTAGCTTGCAGAGTTAACTATGTCCCAAGACTTGACTTGTTTTTCGATAGCAATAGCCTTGTGTAGCAAGTTTCGTTGAGAAATTGTGTGTGTTTTCGTTTGTTAAATATTTGTTTTAATATGAAATCTCAAAAAATATCGTTTATTTAGTATAAATTTTTTAGGCCAATGAAGTCAATTTTTTTGAATTTTTAGGTCAATTTTTTTTGTTTTTAGTTCAATAAAAACTTGCCCTAGTTAAAATTAAAATGTATGAAACTTTAAATGCGTTAACTTTGAAAATTGCTGAGTAAAAACAAAGGAACAAACGACGCAAGGTCGGTGATCCTAATTATACGCAACTGATTTTATCTGCCTTGAGTGTGTTTTCTATCAATTTTTCAGCACCGTGTTTTGGCAATCAAAAACAATCTTCAACTGACCAGTCTACCTGAGGATTCCATGCAACTACTGTAGGCCTACTAATCCTGAACCAGTAGCCCAAACATATCATGTGCTCTACATGCCGTCACAAGCTACTACACTCGTATTTAACTGTCTAACTTGATAAGACAACTTTGCTACCTCCAAATGTAAGGCTACGTATTATAGGTATTCAATATTGGGTAAACTAGCTTACTTTTTCGTGAACCCTCTAACCATTTGTTACTAAGTAGGCTATTCTGTCATTAGAACTTTCAGTAGCCTAGCCTTCCTACTCTATCACATAGGTTAGAGAAATAGGACCGAAAGTCTAATACTTGAATGCCATTACCTGTTGATTAATAAGCTACACTGAACTAACTCTGTCACTCTGAAATGTAAGCGCACGTGCAGTAGAAATTGTTATCTAGCCTTGGGCTTGTACCAATATCATAGGCTTACTGCATACAGGGTGGGTATTGGTATGGGCTAGGCTATGTGCCTCTGCTCTGATGATTGTTTACCACAAACTTGTTTCATCTACACTTGTCTGTCTTGCCTTTGTTTCATCTTTTCACCAAACGTCCTAAACCTTTCCTTGTCTAGCCTACCAAAACCCCTAGGTGGGCACAAGTCCGTTAATCCGTTACTAACGAAGATAACTTTTTTATTAACTCGTTAATCCGTTAAAATTTTTTTCATGTTAATGGACTAAATTAACTTCCGTTATGTTCTGTTAACTTCCGTTAAGGTTTTCATCGTTAATGTCTTGCACCATTCATTTATTCATCGTAGAGGTACAAACCAGTTTGCGCTGGTAACGCTTGTTGCGCATTAGCGCGAGTTTTATAGAAGAAAAAGCGAAGGAAGGAGCTCTTTTTTGTGGCAAATAATAAGCTGTAGCCTCATAGGTCAATTACCGTAATTATCGTTGTTCGCAATTTCCAAAGATTTTCCGATCGCAGCTTCGTTAGTGCATTTGAATATATTTTTATCTTGAAATTAGATTAGACTGTAAAATGTAACTTCAAAAACACAAAAAGACTACCATAGCAATAAATATTTCCTTACAATCAGCTCAACTACGTAAATACGTATTCTAGAAGCGAGTGAATAAAAAAAAGCAAATTACACGCAAAATATTAACCAATTAACGGACTTTATTAACTTCCGTTAATTAAAGCTGAAATTAACGTTAACGGAGGTGTGAAGTTTGTTAACGGACTAGTATTTAACGAAGCTAACGTTTTGCACTAACTTGCCCACCTACGCCAAAACCAAATCTTTTTGTTGGTGTCAAGAAACATGTTCAGCCGATCAAAGCTAAGTTTGTTATAGCTAAAATAGCCTATTTTAGATGCTTTGAATTTTGAAAAAATAAACTTGAACCGAGGGTACCTTGTTTACTATTTCAGTAGCCTAACTCTATGTATCGTCACAATATAGTATTGTTACTGTCTTCAATTCATATTATAGTTACATCATCACTAACCATTGTTGTACATAAAGAGATAATTCATTAGCAATAATTGTAAAAAAATTGTAAAAATTATAGCACGCGGCGATGCGCTGACGCTGTTACGTGAAATAGATTTTAGTTGCCACGCTGCGCGCCGCGGTGCACCAACAACAGCGCGCGGCCGCGTACGCTGCGATGTTGCCATCTCTAGTCCCAAGTTTTTTTACCTTCAAAGCGTCTTTTTACCTTAAAGAGCGGCAAAATAAGATACATCGTTCTAGAATTGGTTTATCGTATCACATCTAATTGCAAACGGTACCTATTACTGGGCAGATCTCCAGGAATTTGATTACTCGCCTAAAAAATCACGAACCCACTTCGCCATATCAACAAGACACCGATGTATCCAAACATTTGACAGATAACCCGATCATAAAATTGACTTCGACGAAACAGAAGTAATGGCCCAAACCAATCACTGGCAAAAATTATTGATCACCGAAACATTACTAATTCAAAAACGCAATCCCGATTTAAATGCTGACAGGACATCTATATCACTGTATTCAGTACTTAAATTGTAAAATTTTACATGGAGGGACGCTTTTGCAGCCTTGACCAACTTTACAAAAAGTTTAGAGGAAATGATGTATTTCCGTCGCCGAAATTAAATGAAGACCAACAAAAAAAAGGTCTTCGCCGGAAATTGAAGACATTTTTCCCCGAAATCAGGTGAATACCAAAAACAAAAATAAAAAAAGGTCTTCGCCGCAATTTGCGTCCATTTTCGGCAGGAAATTTGCAGGATCTTTTAGTCCTGGCTGGCTATTTTTCCTCTGATCTTCCAGCGCTCAACTCTCGATGGGGGGACGCTAAATCTTTAAGTACTGTATATTTGTTTAACGCATGAGTAATATGAATAATTTTCATCCCTGCTGCTTCTTTTATGTGCTTTAAAGCGTTTTTTGCCATTCACTATTTTTGAAAATGTGAGAAGTAGTTTCACGAAACGTCAAGCTATGTTTCTTGTTGTTTTCGTTTTGTGTTTTATATTGAAGATATTTCGATTTTCCGAACTTTACGCTTCGAATGCTATTTATTTATTAGCTAGCCTATAGCTCTTCTGAGAGGTGTAAGGTAAGATTTGTATATTAATAGGTAAAGATTTGATTTATAGCATGTAGTTTCATTTGGTAGAAATTTAATTGATAGCTTTAGTTTCATTGGGTACAGATTTTTCATTTAAGATTTACTTATTTTGGCTAAAATTGATCGGCAAAGACTTATGCGGTATAGACATACTCGTAAAGATTTGTTCATTCATTGATAAATTGGTAAAGATGTGAGTTTGGAAGATTTTTATCACTGATGATGTTTGTCATTTTGGCCTTGCTAGCCTTACTGAAGAGCCCTGAAATTAGCTGTCTAAGGCATACTATTGGAAATTACTTTGAATTGAACTATTATAATCATCTCTTGTCATATTGTGATTACTTAATATTTTTGTGAAAAAAAACGGTTATGATCTGGTTAATATGCGATTCCTTGTCTTTCTACGCTCATGTTCATACCTGTAGTTCAAGATATACTGACGAGTAATGAAAGACGAATGTCGATTCCGAAACAGTATGTCTTAAGCTGTTAATCAAAGGTTTGATTGTGCCTATAAGACTCTGGATACTGTCTACTGTCTATAGCTTATCATTAATTTTCTCAGTAGATTGTTCTTAATAAATTATGATTGGAATTGTAAACCAATCTATATCATAATCCTTCGATTTCTCCGACTGCAATTAAAATTAATTTGCTTCGGTCATATAAATGCTAGGAAGAAAAAATATAAGTTTCAACAACCGAAGCCAGTTCTCGAAAAATAAACATGAAACAACATCAATTTAAGGGGTAAAGGGTTGATTAGGGAAACTTAGATATTTATCGATTTGGTAGTAGAAATTTTTCTTTTTGTACTGTATCATTTAATCCTGCAAAAACTAAAAGCAAAATGTGGAACGAAGGTACCCAATTTATCAATGCAGGTGGAACATGAAAAAATTCTGGCAATTCAAACTTTACTCTTTTTTTTTTTAAACGGCGATCAAATATTTTATTTAGTGGTTTCAGCTCTCTTGGTTTGGAAATCTCTTGACTATGACCCTTGTCTTAGCCTCTCCCAAAATTTGAATTAGTGCACTTTTTAGTTTGAGCACTCTCTGAGATAGTGTTATGTCGATAGAAAATTTTAATTAGAATAACCTAGGGGGAATCTTATTAAAATTTTCCATTGCCTAAAGCTCCGTACGAAATGTTTGGCAATATTTTACATTTTTTGACAAAAATAGGCTAGTAATTTCTATGCTTAGGGTTGCTTTCAAATTAAACTTTGTGCAGACCACATTGCAATGTTACTATAAGAAGGTCTAGCCTGTAGGTTTTGGTAGTAGGTAGTAGATTTCAGCAGTAACTTTATATAAGTAAGTAAGTAATTGTTTATTTCGTTCAATTCGCCCACTTAGTTAATCAATAACAATAATGCTATCAAATCGAGGAAAAAAAAAGAAACATAATAATACCATCAAGCAGTAAAGAAGGTAGTCGAGTGAATTGTAAGAGGAAGCTGTGAAGGGACCTTTCGATCATCGAGTTGATCAGCCACCTAGTTCGTACCTAGTCACCTAGTCAAGAGTACAGGGTGCTCTGCACTGCTATGTGTATTAGATTTTCAGTGGTAGAGGGATAGTGTGGTCTGTGTATGAATTTGACCTAAGATCAAGGATATGATTCTAACAGCGATCAATATTACAGTAATAATTTAAAGATAATCACTGGTAATTCACATTAAGTATTGTTTAAATCGAATTTTAAAAAAGTCAAATGACAATATTTTCATATCTTGTGGAACGGAATTCCAAGTTCTAACTCCCCGAAATTTACAGAATCTTTGCAATTTTTTAGTCTGTTACAAACTTGCAATGGAATATAGAGATATAGGTTGGAAGATGCCAAACGGGTGGTTCGGGTGTGCATCGCATTTATTGGAGTAAAAAAAGAGGAAAATCTGTTGGGTAGTCTCTTCCGAGTAAATTTATGCGTTATTTTAGTCACTTCCAGCGTGTAGGGCTTCAAGGTTTAAAATACTCTGCTGCTTATAGTATGCTGTTGAATCATAAAGATATTGTCATCCAGTAACTACTTCAACAGCTTTGTTTTGGAGAGATTTTTGTGTTTTTAAATGGGTTATGTAAGTATTTCCCCTAATTATGATAATACCATATAGGTAGTCCAACCATATATCTAAAACAAAAAAAAACAAAAACGGGACAGTGCGAATCAAAACGACCTAAGTTCGACTCCAGCGTTAGTCATTTCTGAAACTTTTATCATTTGTAAATCTTATTAAAATATCTTGCAAATATTTTTTAAACACACAAAAATTAAGTTTGTAGTATTTATTGAGATCAAATGTATTAGTCAGAAAATAGAGCACTTTTTAAAAATTCTAACATTAAAAAAAATTTTAACTCTTCTTTTAACTCTTTAAAAAACTTGCAATTTCTTTTTGGTATTTCGACAACTTTACTGCTTTACTGTACCTAATACAGTTTGTTTTTAAATTAACATACAACATTTATTATGACATAACATTAAAATGTTTTTCTAAACTGGTGGGATGAAACGCAACTAAACAAAAATTTAACACATGAAAAAGTTTATGTTAATTATTCTGAGTAACCGGGGCGTTTTAATCGACCGGGTGGGACAGCTGGACCTGCTCGTCGAAAACGGGACTGTCCCGGCAAAAACGGTACCTATCGTAAGCCTACATCTAGGAGATATAAGTGGGTCATAAAGTAATGCATAGATTGCGAAGAGTTTTTTGCGGTAAAATTTGCTTGAATTTTGTTACGACATCCAAAGACCTAGATATTTTGCTTGCCAAAGTACCGTGTTTCCCCGAAAATAAGACAAGGTCTAATATTAATTTTCTTTCGAAAAATAACACCAGGGCTTATTTTGGGGGATATCATTTATTTTCATTAATCAAAAACAAAATTGCAAAGTAGAAAATTACAAGATTTTCAAATACGCAAAATATGAAAACCAATATCCATTTACTTATAGATAACACATTTTTATTTAAAAACAGCTGTTCATAGATTGAATAGTGGCGTGATCTTCATGTTATCTGAGGTCATTGAACTTTTTCCTCTCCCACACCGTTTAAATTAATGATGGGAATATGACCATTATTCAGCTAATCTATGTATTAACTAGCACTACTTTTTATCCTAAATTCCCACAATAACTTTTCAGGCAGTAAAAACACACTCGAGGACAAAAACATTTTGCCCTATCGTCTAGGTCTTATTTTTAGGGTAGGGTTTATATTAATATCATTTTTTAAATTTGGGCTAGGTCTAAATTTCGGGTTAGGTCTTATTTTGCGGGAAACACGAGTACTAATAGTAATATGTACATTAAAATTTAATCTTGCGTCAATTGTGATTCTAAATATTTAAAAAAATCTTCTAGAGTGACTGAATTATGATTAAAGTACGGTAGAATTGAATGTATGGGATAGAAGTAGTAATTTTGGAAGGTATGTATTATTAAAGGAATTTTTGAGAGTTTCTGGTAGTTTTGTTCGTTACTGTCTATTTATGTACATTTGCTAATTCAGAATTATGAATTGATCAGTGGGCGAGTGAATAGAGCATCTGCTGCTGAAACGGTAGGCGCGGGTTCGATTTCCGGTTGGGTCAAACCAAAGATTATAAAAATTGGTATTCACAGGTTTCTTGCTTGACGTTCAGCAATTAAAGGGGCATTGCGAAGCCTCTACCGTGTGTGGTAGACAGGTGGGCGCTAGGCAGTGGCAGCTTAACTTGAAGACCGAAAGGTCCCTTCGCTGTCTGTTGGCCATAGCAACTTGGTGAATAAACTGTAATTACAATTACAATTTTCAGCTATAGTGAGGAGGAATTAGAAGAGTGATTTACCAAACACGTGTCATCGGCAAATAATCGAGTCACTCAATTTATTGCAATGGGTAAATTGTTCATGTAACTTAAAAATAACAGTGGGCCTAAATTACTGCCTTGAAGCAAGCAAAATCGGTTTATTAGGGTTTTTGACCGCTTATTTTAGTAAAAGACATATTGATGTGGTTTAGATAGAAAGGAATTTAAAAACGTCAATGCTAGACCCCGAATTTCGTAATGTTCGAAGTTGTATCGCATGACACACAGTATCGAAGCCTTTTTCTGAAGTCTAATAGGATTAACCCAGTATAATCTCCAGCACTAATTTGATCGCATGTTCTAATTAGTACGTTTAGTAATGCATGAGTAGTGGATATTAATATAGCCACGAGCTTATCGAGTGCATAGGAAATTAATGGTAAATTATACCCGACAAGTTTGACGTCCTTCGTGGTCGACTCCTGGGAAATCATAACGACTTCCACTGGCAGTTAAGTGGCCAGATCAACCGTTATGATTTCAGATCGTTATGATTTCCCAGGAGTTGACCACGAAGGACGTCAAACTTGTCGGTTATGATTTCCGTGGTCACTCAAGGGGAACCCTTGCAATATGGATAGCCTATGGCTGTCCTTACTGCAAGGGTTCAGCGATTTTTTCACTTGTTTATTTTAAGTACCACAAGTGAAAAATCGTTTATTCCCTACAAACCCTCTGCCGCTGTGCAAGCCCTTGAGGTTTGTCCAGTTCGGCCAAGAGTCTTGTCCGTCCAGTTCGGCCAAGAGTCTTGTCCAGCTGGGGAATACCTTCACTCAGAGCGGCTGTGGATGCTTGAAAAAGTGTCTGCAGCTCTCAGTACTACTCCCACTACCATCCCACAAACTCCACACATTTCCAAAAACCCACAAAAAAAAAAAAAAAAAGCTGGGGAATACCTTCAATTAAAGAATAAAAAGATTAAAATTGAATAATATTGAAAACGATTGTGACGTGTTGTGTTCTGTTTGTTTGTCGTAATTTTGTAATAAAAAAAACACAACAGCTGGGGAATAACTTTGTTAGAGAAGCTGAGGGCTGCCAATGAGAGCTAAAAGCTCGAAACAGCGCTGTCCAACTCTGTGCTTGGGTAAATTATACACTACTATATTTTATTTACTAAAATCGATTTCACTCTTGCGGGGCATCATCAGTTAAGTCTTATTCAAATAGAAGAGTACTAGATAGGTTGCTTTGAACTCCGTAGTGATTATCACAAACGACAGAATTTTTTTGAAAGAAATTCGTCAGACGTTTATGAATCAATTTTTCAATGATTTTGGAGAAGCAAGTGAAATTGGATATAGGATGGTGATTTGTCACGCTGTTTCTTTTTTCCCACTTTATATAAAGGATATTATATTTGCTGTATTGCAGATTTGTGGAAATATTCCGAATTGAAACGGGTCATCAATAAAATAGCATAACGCGAGAGCAAGATTACTGCACGCCACTCGAAGAAAAAAAGCGGGTAGGGCATATGACCATGAGATTTATAAAAGTTTAAAGAATTAATTACGATTTTAACTTCATTAACGCGAGGAGGTTCCTGGAGGATTTATGATTTACTTCTATTGCGAAGGAATCGTTTATAAGCATTATCATTCGCTTGAATTTAAATCATTCGTTAAGTTCTCACCGATAGTTAAAAAAAATTGTTAAACTTGCGTAGAATTGTTTGCTGATGGGTTATTTTACTTCAGTTAAGCGTAGCCAGAATTTTTGATTGGGGGGCAAACCACAAATCACAATGAATGACGTCATCAGAAATTTTCGAAAGAGGAACTTTTTGTGGGACAAAAATATCGAAGAATGGAAGATCAGAAGCCGTGGCCTGGTTTGCTAAAAGTAAAAAAGTGCAAATGTTTAAATTTGAAGACATGAGTGTAAAACGTTTCACAGACGGGGGTCCAGGGGCGAAGCCCCCAGAAGCTGGGCAAGTTTTTGGAAAAAAAGCTATTTTAACGCCATTGGATCACATTTTTCCTAGTGTTTAGAGCCGCTTGAAACAACTAGATTTTTAATGTGAAAGCCAATTGAAAACATTAAAAGTTTCAATCCTCTTTTTACTTACAATTTAAGTCCAAAACACGTTTAAAATCTTGCATTTTGGAGTTAAATTTTGTAAGTGATTTGGCCGAGGCAGGGGGAAGTAAGGTTCATTGCCTTGTGCAATATTTTAGCAGTAAATGATAAAATAATCCACTCGAAGATATTCCATAGAGATAATTGTTTGGTCATGAAAACAACCAGTTGGAGAATTACATGTACGGCCAGAGGTCCCAGACCCCTTAATTCAAATTCAATAATTTATTCAATGACCATTTCCCCTTCCTAATTTTTCTTTGTTCAAAAGTATTTTCAAATTAAAAAGTTTTCGCGTTGCTTGTTTTTAAGTAGTCGCCATTCTGGTGGCTTTTCCCTAGGCTTCCGCGCTGGTAGCCTTTAGGCCAGAAGCACGCAGAATGATTAAATATTAAAACTCTGGCCTGCAAACTTCAAAACATCACAATTAAATTATTATCACCAAAAGTAGTGTTTCGCGGAAAAACTGGCAGGGTGGAGGTGAGTTGGTATTGAAAAATGGTGCAATAGATGGTTACGCATACTAACCATGATATTGCCCGGGCGGATTTACATCGCGCCGGACGGTGGTACTTTGGAGTTTTTCGCAACAACTTCCTGCCAAACATAGGTGAAAACCAAAAAAGTCTCACCATCTGAAAGCGGGGCCTCTGGCACTGCGCTATATGGTAAATCCGGCCCTGGTTATTGCATTACGTTCATGAAAAAGTAAGATGATGGCCTGAGGTACCAACTTTTAAGACAAAAACCCTTAATTTCTCCCGATTATACATATAAATTGGTTGGCAAAAATTAAATTAAGAGGGGCCCGGGCTCCCTGGTCGTCAATATTATTGTTAATTACTATTGTACGCGAAAAACGCTCAGAGAAACTGACACTGAAGAAACAATAGGTTTTTTGTCACATTTTTATTATTGGTGGCATTTAAATTGGGGCGGGGGGGGGGTGGCTTTTGACTCCCACTCTGGCTACGCTTATGGTGGTAATTTGGCATGTTTAGAAGATTTTTTGTAGGAAGCGTGTGTAGCAACTCCCAAGTTTTTTGCAGATTGCTTTTGTTTTTGACTAATTCTTCGACATAATAGTTTTTCTTTGCAAGGGTTTTAATTTTAGTTAGTTTATTCGCATACACCTTTATTCGCATAATTGCTTAATAGTAGTTAGTTTATTCGCATGCATGCTTTCTGGTTTCGTCTCCTAAAATGTAATGAGATTTATATATACAAGTTTTCATGCATATGGAGTTATATATTACCTTTAGTGATCCACGGCTTGCTCTTCAGTTTTCGCTAATTGCGCAACATTTGTTTAATAAAGGCAATTTATCGAAAACTTTTTGAATCACTGATATAAACCCTTCAAATGATTTATCATAACAGGGGTAAACTTTGAAGATTCTGAGTAGACATTGGGTATATAGTGGGTAATGGTGGTCGGTAGTTGTATGTGAAAAGTTTTGATGTAACAATATTGCACTGGGAGACATATAGAAACGGCAAGGGATGCATATTCCAATTACAATTTTTCTTTGGCAAATAAAACAAAATTTGCTATTGTCGCCTGATGAGTCCTTTGAGTGAGGACGAAACGCGTCGCGAGGGCTCAAATCCATTTATTGTCATTGCATCTTTATTCATTTTGTGAAACAGTGTACCAAGTGCTCTAGTCCAGACCCTCTTATCTGAATTTTATTCAGTGGCATAGTTTGTAATTGTTTATTGAATGACTTTTGTATTGTTTCTTAAAGCGTTTATAAGAAAATTGTTCCCAAGTTAACATCGTAAAATTTGATCAAATTTTTACTTAGTTCAGCATGAGTTAAGAACTAATTTAGCTTTAATTAACCTCATTTGATGAATTTGTTAACTGATGCGTATAGTAGACTATGAGGCTCTTATGTCTCAAGTACTTTTTATATAAAGCTTTTGTGTTATCAAGGGAGATAAACTTGCCAATTCAAAGTTGGTTATAGTTATATCAGCAATTATTTTTATTTGTTAAATTTTTGGTATACCATATTCAGGTGTAAAAAATCCCAAGAGGGACAGGGGGCACGTCTCCCCAACTGTTAGGGCAGGAGGCCGCCAATGCTTTTGAGCCCCAACTTTGACTTAGCAAAAGCTTCTCTAAAAGGTAACTGCACAGTTTAATTTCAGTTCTATTTTTACTGGAAGTACCGGTAATCGTTTTTTTTAGATTTGCAGCGATAATCTAACAGGGTAAGGAACAATTCAGCTTCCAAGTGCTGTATTTATTTTTTGTTCTAAACTTTTTTGAGCGTTTTCGTAAATAAGGCTAAATTGATTATACTCACATTCTGCATTAACTTTGGAGCATTGGCGCAACCAGGGGGCTAAGGAGGCTTCAGCCTCCCCTTGGCCTTAGTTAAGTCACTCGAAAAATTTAGAGCGAAACACCAAAATAAGAACGCCGCATAATCAAGTGACGCGGTCGCCGAGTCTACTCCTTCTCTTCGAAACAGTACAAAATTCGGCTGTATAGGATTTCGACACTAAAAGGAAAGTTTTGTTTGATTTTGACAATTAGAAAAAAAAATGAAAAAAAATTGGCAAAAAAAAGATAAAGGAAAGCACACACACACAGAGATAGGCTAGCATTTTAATGTTCACACAAGTAAATAATGGTTTCGCTTATAAACAGGAACGAGATTTGAAAAAGCAAAGTTTTAGTATTTTTGATGATGTTTTGTCTTTGAAAGTTAAAACTTTATCTCTTGTACGTCTGGGTAAACTATTCCAAATTTTAACACCAGAAATTTTGACCGATTGATTAGTTTTTACAAACGATGTTGTTTGCACATAAAAATTTTTGAAAGAAGCACTTCGGATCGAATAAGCATGGATAGAGAACAAAGTTCCAAAAACCGTTAATTGATTGCCGCAAAATACAAGCAATTTATTTTCAATTGACTTTGGCCATAAATTTGGCAACTTCTAATTTGTAAATTTCATCGATATTTAAGACTTACAGTTATTCAAAGATAATGATTCTAGTCCAATTTTTGTACCAAATTTGTTGCATAAGGTTTTTATGATACAATTTTGTTCGACTTGTAGTTTCTGCTTAATGTTTTTGGAAGAATTTCCTCTAAACTATTGTTAAAGATTGAAGGCTGTGTCCTAGGCGGAATGCCTAGGTCTTCACTGTCTGGTCTTGCGTCCAAGAGGCTAACACAGGAGATTCAAAGCAAACTTGTATTAACAAAAACCAAATTAAAAAAGACCAGTCCAGCAAAAATTTATCGAGGATTGCCCGGCTGGGCGGAAAACACTTAAACTAAAAAACTGAAATTTTTTAACAACAAATTAAAAACCTCTTGACGCTACTGTTCACAAATTAAAACTGAATTAACTGCTCTGGTAGAATTAAAACATTGCTACAAAGTGATCAACAAAAAGCAAAACGGCGCGTCTTTCAGGCAACTTTGCAAAGTTTCTTTCGAGCGAATAATGAAAGACGCGCAACACAAAGGTGAGATGCAAATAAGGTAAATGAACGTGTTAACGAGAGAACATAAAACCTAAGTTCGAATCTAGAATCTAACTATAAACGATCGTGCTGTAACATAAGCGGCCCCTTTGAAATCTTATCCATGTGTAAGTTTCAAACAAAAAACACAAAAGTGAAAGCACAGATCGCGCTTCAACTTAAAACCTTACTAAATGAGTAAATAAAGTAAACAAATTATGAAGGGGACTTGAAAATAGTGAGTAGCATCACAAAATTATGACATCAGAAGAACGTAAACAAACAGTGCAACAGTAGGGCAGAGGGCAAACTTTTAAACAATAAAACGTTTATGATTAAGTTGGGAGTCCACAGTATAATAGAGCCAGTCACAAAAATTCACGATCACGAAATAATTGCAATAAAGTTTCACGAAAAAACGACGTTAAATTCATAATCACAATTCGGCTATCACGAGATCACGATAAAATCACAATAAAGTTCACAAATGAAAAGGTTCAATCAGACAGGAGCTATTTTGGCCAGATCACGAAGAACATATTCGATCTCACAGTTGCCTGCTGTAGAGCTGTTTTTCAAAACGGCCACAGTTGCCCTACGGACTATTTCTTTTCCTTTACGCAACTGTGGATGCAGGCTATGAATGCGTCCCAATCTATACGCTCCTTTTGAGGCCAGGTCTTCGGTATCCCCTACAAGGACTAACTGTCCAGGCTCAAGGTTTGTTTGAAGTGTACGCCATTTGTTACGGCCCTGGAGACTGGGTAAATATGATTTCATCCAAAGAAGCCAAAAACGGTGGGCCAGCGTGGAGTTATACAAGTAATCGTTGCGAAGGTCCCCCTGATCGTGCAACCCACAAAGAGGAGTGTTAGGGGCCAAGTGCTGTCCCAAAAAGGACGAAGGTGTGATAGGGCACAAATCATTGGGCTGATCGCTAAGTGTCGTTAGGGGGCGGTCGTTCACAATTCTTACGGCATCGGTGAAAAAAGTCTGTAACTCAATAAGAGAAGGTTTACGGCGAGTCTGTTCCATAACCCGACCCAACGCAGTTTTAAACAGTTTCACCATGCTTTCCCAACTACCACCCTGGCTAGGAGCATACGGAGGAATGTTTACCCAATTTATATTAAACTTACGCAACGAGTTAACAAATTCAGAAGACCCCAACAGTTTCGGCAACTTATCAGATGCGGCACGGAACGTCGAAGCGTTGTCCGAATAAAAAGTGTCCACTGCCCCGCGCAAATTAACAAAGCGAGTGAAAGCAAGGAGAAAGCTGTTTAGGTCCAGGCTAGTCACCAGTTCTACGTGCAAGCAGCGAGTACAAAGACACGTAAACAGCAAGCCCCAGGCTTTGCAATCACTGCGACTCTGTCGAAAAATATAAGGGCCTAAGTAGTCAAGTCCGGTAAATTTAAAAGGTTTGTTGCAAACAGCAACTCGGCACGATGGCAAATCTGCCATTAATTGACGAACCGGTTTAGCTTTTAACAAAGCACATTTTCCGCAGTTTGCGATGTAAAATTTTACACTGGAAATGCCATGAATAATCCAAAAACGTTCGCGGGTTTTCATTAATGTATATGCCGGACCACCATGTCCAGCCTGCTCGTGCTGATATTGCACAATAAGTCCAGTCAAAGGATGCCTTCCAGGTAAAATTAAAGGGTGTTTAGAATCAAGTGGCAAGTCTGCATTTTCGAGCCTGCCTTCAATACGCAAACAATTATCCAAATCCACGCAAGGGCGCAAATTACGCAAAGTTTTTAATTCATTTAAGCGGCGTTTAGAATCAGGATCATTAGTTTTGCTGCCTAAACGTTTAAGAATAGATTCAAATTCATCAGATGATTCTTTACTTAAAAGTTTAATAGCGGCCCCGAACCGCTGAGATTGAACATACTTAACAATATTAACAAAGGCCTTATCCAAGTAACTAGCATTCAGAGCAGGTTTTTGAAAAGCAACTCCTTTCGCCTTCGCAACGACAAACTCCGAAAATGCAGCCAGATATGCACAGCGCTTCTTTAGCGTATACAGACTTGGAGAAGCTTCGATAAGCCTATCCAAAGCTGCGTCGCCAGAAGACAAATCTACGCTGCTTGCCAGAGCAGCGCGCACGACCACCGAATGCTCAGGAGGCCTGGCATCCACCTGCTCCTGCAAAAGAAAGGAGGGTCCTTTTAACCACAAATCGAGCAAGCTAGGCTGTTTATTGCTTTGCGCTCGAGTGCCCACGTCTGCAGGGTTTAAACTCGTATTAACGTATCGCCAACAGCTAGCTGACACCACAAGAAGAATCCTGTCGACACGCCGTTTAACAAAGCGAGCAAGTGACAGGTCGGGGTTCACAATCCATTTAAGAACTACCTGTGAATCGGTCCAACAAAAGATTTTACAGTTAAGATCGTGTAAAGCTTTAAAAGTTTGAAGCATCAATTCAATTAACATCTTAGCTGCTTCTAACTCTTTTCGAGATATAACCCAGCTTTTTTGATGAGTGAGAACTAATTTAGATTTTCCAATCACAAAACTGACTTGTGCTTTTCCAGCGCTAATGCCACGCAAATAGATAGCGCAAGAAAACGCAGAGTCCGAAGCATCACAGAACCCATGCAGTTGATATTCTGCGTCATTTCTGAGCTCGGTGTGTTCTAAAAGGAAGTTCCGAGGAATGCAAAATTCATTTAGTATATTCGAAGTTTCCAGCCACTTTTTCCAATCTTTTTTAACTTCATCCGAAACAGCGTCGTCCCAGTCCACTCCAGACGCAGCGACTTTTTGCAAAATCAATTTTCCCCCCAGAAGCAGCGGCGCCACTATACCCAAAGGGTCAAATTGACTCGCAAGCTGACTCGCCATCTCGCGTCTCGTGGCTGCCTCGACAAACGTGCGGCCACTTATCTTTAGTGTGTCACTTTCTGGGTCCCAGGAAAGGCCCAACGCTGTAGAGTCCGGCAAAGGCTGCGACCCAATGTCAATCTTGCCAATTGAAGGGGCATGATCGCATTGGGGAACCTGGCGCAAGACAGACTTAGCGTGGCCATTGGTCACCCATTTACGTAACTTGAATCCCCTGCTTTCAAAGAGCTCAATCCCTTCTCTAGCAAAGGTCTCCACGTCTGATAAAGTGTCGCCAGCAAACAGCAAGTCATCCATATATCTGTTTTGAGTGATTGCATTTAAGGTCACCATACTCGCATGCGTGGGGTTGTCAGCAGCCAGCCGATTGAGCGCCATGAGTGCTACATAAGGGCTCGAGTTTATTCCCCACACGTGCCGAGTAAAGCGAAAGATTTGAATCTCACCACTGTCTATGTTGTTATCTTTGAACCAAATAATGTGGAACCAATCTTGTTGATCCCGAGGAAGCTTAATTTGAAAGAAGCACTTACTCACATCGGCTACGCAAGCGTATTTTCCCATACGAAAGCGCATCAACACATCGACCAAGCCATTTAAAAGGTTTTCACCGGCTAAAACTGCCCGATTTAATGACTCGCCACCAACCGTAGCAGCGCCATCATAGACAACTCTAGGCTTAGCCGTCTTAGTAACAAAAAATGGCAAGTACCATTTTTTATAAGAATCGTTTTCATTTTTATCCGCAGGCACAATCCAATCATGCTTCAGTAACTCAGCAAACGTATCTGTCAAGGTCTCTTTCAACTGCGAGTTTTTAGCAGCAGTACGACGCATCGACAATGTTCGCTTTAACGCAATATCGTAATTATTAGGAAGTTTTTTAAGAACATCAGGTTTAAACGGAACCGGCATTTCATACCGACCATCTACAACGCGAATAAATGGTTCAACCAAGCTGCAGGTAAGCTCATCGTTTTTTGATGGCAATACCTCTTCATCAAGCAGCTTGTATTCGCGTAAAGCATCATTAACCGTGAGAAGTTCTTGTTGCAACTTATCACAAAGTTCGCAGTTTGGGTCAGTAGCAATCGTCTCGACTCGCAACGTTCTCACAGATTTAGAGCTTCCTTGAACTCTACCTCCGCTAGCGATCGGTCCAAGCCGTGTGATCACCAGGTTGGGTTCATTCGAGTTCGAACCCTCAAGCTCTTTCAAAACAGTAATAAGTGCTTTATCAGACTGCCCGATCAAAATGTCCACACACTTACGTTCGGGTATGACGGGAATTTCCACTCCATGGAAATGTTTCAACTTACTGGTATCCACTGCATGTGGAAGAGTACTTTTATCGTCAGAAAAGGCTGGCACCACAAGGGCACCAGAAATCTTATAGTTGTCACCCGAGACTAGAGATTCTAGACTGAAATCAGTTTTACCTATGCAGCTTGCAGTTTGATCAGCAAGTGTACGAATAGTTATAAAAGGATCTGTCGTAACTTCAAGCCCAAGTTCTTCTCTTAACGAGTCCGAAATGAGTGTCGCTTGCGAGGCAGTGTCATGCTGAGCATACGCTAGTGTCGAGCAACCAGTTGTCTGATTGATCACTCTAACTGCGCTAGTTCGAAGCAAGACTGTACCTTCCTCAGCAGCTCTCACTTTAAGGACATTTTTTACGTTATTAGTGGGTGTGTTAGCGACAGATGATGCAACAGAACTGCCAGGAGCGGCCTTGGTCTCGCCAGCGGCCCCAACGGTCTGAGATTCATAGCAGTCATGAATAGCACTAGAGTGCTTAGCTCGGCAATTAGGACCACACTTTCGGCACTTGCACCGAGAAGGGCAGTTACGAGCTAAATGTTCCATCGATAAGCAATTAAGACACCTTCCTGCCTTTATCACAGTCTGACGTCGTTCTTGAGGAGGTAACTTCATAAACTTCTCGCACTCGACGAGATAGTGTCTACTGTCAGCCCGGGCACAAACAAAACAAATAGGAGGGCGCCCATTAGCCTTCTTGGTCCCACGATTGTGATCTGTAGGTGCTCCACGCCCACCGGCGGCCGCAGACATAGGAGACTCGGCACTACCATTACGAGCGCCTACTCCCGAATCCAGGGCCACCTGACGGACACGAAACTCACTACGACCACTTTTGAGGCTCACGTGATTTTTCCTTGTCCTCCGACTTGAAAAATGCCTGCGCGTAGTCAGACGTAGTCACGTTAATTTCATGCACCACAAATTTACGTAATGATTCAAAGCTAGGTTGATTCAGACTTATACCATTTTTGTCAAGAAAGTCAAGATACCGTCGCTTCAAAGCGCTCGGTAAACGGTTTGCAGTATCAAGCAATAATTGCCCAGAGAGTTTGTTGTACTCGTCATGGGCGTAAGCAAAGACTTCTAAGGTGTTTAAGTCTTCATTATACATTTTAAGTGAAGAAGCAGTAAAATTTACTTTGGCACCATGCCGTATAGCAATGACTCTAGGCTCTGACGTTAAACCACTCGACACACCGTAACGCTGACGGAGTCGGTCAAGAGCCTTTTCAATACGTTGAGCAGTGGTCATACTTTTCATGGGGGCGCAAAACAGATTCACCATTTCGCGCGGTTGACCAACGCATGCTGCTCGAAGAACTTCTAATTTACGTTCGTCGTAAGGACTTTCATTCATGAGACGACGCACTTGGTTCTCGAAGAACACAAAGGCAATATTTGCACCATCATACCCTACTTGGCTAGCAAGATTAATATACTCATTCCTACCTTGGCGCTCTAAATAAGCACTCAATGCAGCATTAGGGTTGCTTTCCGAAGCAACAGGGTTATCCACGTTCGGCCAAGTAGCCGCATTAACTCGGAATTGAGGGCAAGGATCGGGTCCGGCATTTGAATTTCCCGAGTTCCCGTATTCAGCAGTACGTAAAACAGTGTGTTGATTTTCTGCATCTAACACACGCCGAGACACACATCTCTGCACATTTTCAGAGTTCTCAGCATAATCATTATGATAGGCAGCGCTGTTGTGATTCCTTGAACCAGACACATGCTGCGGAATAAAGCCCCGAGCTTGGAGATTCAAAACAGTCGATTTGTCATCTGTAAACATAGCATTAAACTTCTCATTGATAGAGTTAGTAACATTTGTAACACTATTACACTTTTGTTTAAGTTGCATAGGTTGAGGTTCGTTGGACCTTGGGCGTGGCTCCGTCACCAGTGGTCTTAAGCGTAGCTCCCTCGCCTTGTGTTCAAAGAGCATTGCTCCGACCTCGGGTTTCGAACCAGCTTCGGTACCATGGGTAGGCTCAGCACTACGTTTAAACTCAGCATTTTTAATTAATGAACCTTTAAAACTAACGGCACTTGAAGTAGAACGAACGCTGCGTCTTGAGCGTCCGGAAACGACAGAGCCCGCTTCCGAGCCGCACGCAATGCGCTTCTCTTCAGCTTCAAGCTCAATCGCTTCCAAGCGCAACTTAGCCAAAGTCTCTTCTTCTTCGGCAGCCGCGGCCACAGCTTCGGCTTTTGCTTTAGCTTCCGCCTCCACCCTAACCTTACGAGACCTCGCCAACTCTTCCAAAACTTGAAGTTCAGAGCGTCTACGTTCTAGTTCAATCTGCTTTACTATGGAGGATTTGCTTGACGTCACACTCGTAGAACTTGCGGCAATTAATGACACACTATCTGCAGGTCCCATATCATCGTCATCACAATCATTTTCGCCTTCATTTAACGGATTAGTTTTATCGCAAAATTTGTCTTTTACGGTTTCAAACAAGTTAACACATTTTTTAAACTTATCAGCAATTTCAGATGAAAGTTGATTTAATTCGACGTCCTTCAGCTCGGACGCAGAATAGCGAAAATTTTCATATTCAGACTTTAGTAAATTAAATTTACGTGATTCAAAATCAAATTCACGTTTAGTTTCGCATGATTCAAACGACTTAATCAGTCTTTTAGTGTCTAACATTAATCGTCTATGAACAGTAAGCAATTTACGAGGGGCAGTTGCCGCGACTAACCCAGTTTCCGTAGCTCCAGCGTTAGCAGCATCGGGTTTAGCACGGTTTCCCTCGGGGTCAGATAAGTTTTCCTGGGCCGCTTCTAACCGCCACCTAGCAACCTTGTCAGTACTCGTACATGTGGGTATCGTATCTACACCCCCATTACGTTTAGGCGTCCCAGTCAATGATGCCTTAAAAGTTTGGCTTTCTGTGGCCATAATAAAACAAAACAAATTAGCACAAAGATAATTATAGCAAAGACTAAGTCGCACTCAATATATATAAACAACGTCACCTTGTACAGTTCTTAAAGATCACAAGAAAGACTTCAGTTCTTTCAAAGGTAGATGACACTTGAATTCCACCGACGTAGACCGAAGATCGATGACTCCACCTCCACAGGACGACGAAAGAAGAAACCGATGAACGTAGGAATGGAATTCTCTACGAAACCGAAGTGCAGGCGACAGGAACCAGAAAAAGGGGGTCGCAAGTTGCAGACCAACCAAAACGAAGAAACTTCAAGTCGCCGCAGAAAACCAACGGATTGAGAAGAATGGATCTTTCTCAACCAGAGTATAAACGTCGTACTGTTGAGGGAATCCAACAAAAGGCAGCAGTCCGCTATCACAATGGAACTCAAATCAAAGAAACGATGAGGAGTGCGAGATTCTAAGCCGTAATCACCAATGAATCCAAAAACCAAAAATCCAACCAGGTCAGGAGACGATAAATTTTGATGTTAAAGATTGAAGGCTGTGTCCTAGGCGGAATGCCTAGGTCTTCACTGTCTGGTCTTGCGTCCAAGAGGCTAACACAGGAGATTCAAAGCAAACTTGTATTAACAAAAACCAAATTAAAAAAGACCAGTCCAGCAAAAATTTATCGAGGATTGCCCGGCTGGGCGGAAAACACTTAAACTAAAAAACTGAAATTTTTTAACAACAAATTAAAAACCTCTTGACGCTACTGTTCACAAATTAAAACTGAATTAACTGCTCTGGTAGAATTAAAACATTGCTACAAAGTGATCAACAAAAAGCAAAACGGCGCGTCTTTCAGGCAACTTTGCAAAGTTTCTTTCGAGCGAATAATGAAAGACGCGCAACACAAAGGTGAGATGCAAATAAGGTAAATGAACGTGTTAACGAGAGAACATAAAACCTAAGTTCGAATCTAGAATCTAACTATAAACGATCGTGCTGTAACAACTATAATAAACTAACATTAAAACTCTTTGAGGAATATACTTGCGTAATTTATAGATGGCACCTGAAGCAGCCGATAATTTATTTCCATGTGTTCAATGTGCTTTTTTGTCATCAAGAAATACTCCAAGATATTTTACGCAATCGGCCTGCTATATTTTACAAGCGTTTATTTGTCGAAATATTTTTTCTTGGCTTTTAGTAAAAAAATAAAAAAATAGTTTTTCACTTTTGACGGTGGGACCACTTGGCTCGCGGGTCGCTGAATGACGCAGCAAGCTGCGAGAAGTAGTGTGATTTGCAAAGTACATTAAACGTGTTTCAAACTTGACTTGTATGTGAAGGGGTGCTGTATAATTTAATTTTTTCAAATTGCTTCTAAGTCGTAGTAATTTAGTTACTTGAAATGGCTCTAAAACGTGCTAGATGTGATCGAAATTGCGTTAAAATTGATTTTTTTTTTCGAAAAAACACAAAAATTGTCTAGTGGCCCAGGGCTCTGATTCCAGACCTCCGTTCTCAGGTTTTGCGTGAGTTGCACTAGTTTGCTCAACACGTCACTTATCTGAGGTATTTTTTGAAAAAAAAGTTTCAACTTTTGCTTCAAGCTTCCATCCCTTAATTAACAAAATCCTGGTTGTACGCTTGCCTTGGAGCTAAAGCTATATATACAGTAAAGCGAACGATGTACGCTACATTCAAAATAAGATGCAGATATTTACAAAGCTACATAAACGGTTTTGCATTACGTTGAAAAGCAAACAAAACCATAGTCCAACACAACAATACTGTTCCAAAATTAACTACGTAATCACTGCATTTCGCATTATTCAGTATGTTTCAAGCGGCTGGGTTGAAGCCCTCCGCCCCTTAAAATTTAGCCCAAATATGCAAGCTTTCAAACGTGTCTTGGGTTTGACCAGTCATTAAAGTGAGAAGCTCAATCAAAGAGGTTGAGCAATTTAATTTCTTAACATGGTATCCAAATCCTAACAATTTAGTGGTTTGGATTGGCTCTAAAAAGTACGAAATGTCAATCCAAGCAACGTTAAAATGATTGAAAAAATCGCAAAAATTGCGCAGCAGCTGGGGACTTTGCCCCCAAACCTCCGTAAGTGACACGTTTGAGATGCATCAGTGTACTCAACACGCCGCACAAGGGATACATTTTTCGACACAGATAAAATCTAGTTGGAGTTTCAAGGCTCCTTAGCAAATTGCTGGTTGCACAACTGCCGGTACCCTACCTACAGCGTATTAGCTGATATGAGATACTTAATAGCATAAAATATTATTTCAGTAATAATTTTTTTGGTGGCATGTTGAAAGTCGTCTCCCCCAACTTTTTTGATAATTTTGCGCCACTTACCATATTATTGGCAACATGGTCTTTCCAAAAAGATCTATCAATTTCTTGTCTAAGACAATACAAACATAGACAACGATAAAAATGTACCAGAAATTGCTTTTTCGCAACTTTTTATATTCATCAAAAATAAAATATTGTATCAAAACCGATAAAAATAAGTTAACGAATGGCTTAGAGAACTCGAAATATTGTGTCAAAACCGATAAAAATAAGTGAACGAATGGCTTAGAGAATTTGAAATAATTTATAAAAAATGACGTAGTTATTGAATAATTCGCTATTCGGTATTCATATAATTTGAGCATGTATTACCAAATAATGAACAACGAATAGCAAATAACGAAAAACGAAGAGCAAATAATGCGAAATTTTAAATAGCAACTATTCAATAGCGGTTGGATTTTTTGTCGCAATATCCGTAAGCTTATTGCCGGTCATTCGTTATTTTTTAGAGCACGTAATACAATTTTTCGCTATTTTTCGAATAACAAACATTCGATAAAAAGCGGAGAGCATGTAATAACCCTTCACTGAGCTAGGGCATCACAGACTGAGATGATGTTCTTAGTCCTGAGGGAAAACTAAGTGAATATGACGTAATTGCCTTCAATAACGGTCGTGTTCTAAATAACTCTTTTCTTAAGGTTTTTAAATTACGAGCTGTTCTTCTTTTTCGTGGGAAGAACAACATGACTAATGACTATGTATTGCTCAAAAATATTAATTGAATATCTAAACTGAAAGATGCTCTGGTTAAGTTAGAATCTTCATGTAATCTTTGCAAATTCTCTTGCGGCGATGTAAATTAGTTTTGCTTTCAAAGCAACAAAAGAGATGGTGCTCAGACTTAAACATCCACACTTTAGTTGAATGGAAAAAAATCTAGGAGTGTAACTATTTGGCTACGATTAAAGCTACAAGCTGCGTTTTTTCCAAATTAAACTAAATCTCAGAACCATTGTACAAACGTTGCTTTACATAGCTTCTGTATAAAAGACTCATCAAGTTGTCGCTTTTTTCACTCAGTTTCTGAATCCCTTACCCATATATGTTTTGTAACTGCTTTTATGTTGAATCGTTTTGGGAAAACGTTTTTTTTACGTTAATTACTTAACAAAGTTTTTGGCGTCCTTCCCATCAAACTTAATTTTGATTGCAATGTTGCTTTAATAAATTATTTGTTACTACGTGAAAGGTTTGTTATTCATAATTGCAAAAATGCCAATCGAGTTGAAACAATTTTTTATAACAAACAATTCGTACGAAGTGGGAAATTTTGTGAAATCGTTTCTGCTAAACAAAAAAATAATTTGAAAGCATTAAAAAAATATGGTATTTATTGTTATGAGCATGGTAAATGTAATGTTTTTATAGTATATCTAAACCAGAGCTGCGCAAAGTGTGGCTCGCACAACGACTTTTTGCAACCCGCAACTAATTTTATAATTTAAGCATTGTTTCTTTTGATTGGTGTTTAGCATCTTTTTATTAGAAAATTGTTTTCGTCATTATTTTTCGGGCGCTATTTTTTCAAGCTTCCAATTAATCAAGTGATAATTTCCGTGATTATTACTTGATCAATTGGAAGTATAGATATGAAAACAACATATTTATGCTTCATTGGTTTTAGATTAACGTTTTGTATTTTTTCACTTATGTCGCTTTTATCACAGCGTATTTTGCGTTTAAATGCACAATGAACTTGAATAACAAACGGAAAGTCTGAAGAAGCCAGGTAGTTTACTTATTCAAAAACAAACAAATGCTTCTAAAATCGTGCAAAATTTTTCCAAACGGTGTAAGAAGTAAAAATAGTTCTTTTTTTCAAGATCTTTTTTTCTTGTTTCCATTGAAAATCGCCCGACGTCTGGAGAACGTCACCCCTTCAGGATGCATCTGTTTACTTAATTGACATGTCCCAATACTATATATACTGTAAAATTCAAAGAAAAGAGTTTTAGTGTTAGGTCAAATTAAGACTTTTCTTTTAATAAAATTTAGATTGCTCGTTTGGATGTGCTAGTGTGTAAATTTGTGTTGTGAAAACGTTCTTCAATATTTGTGTGTTATAACGCAAACTTTAATTGCGTTAAAACTAGCTAGGGATTCAAAATTCTTTCGTATTGTTGGGCAATGCAAAAACTGCAGTTTTCGAAAAAATAAATGAAACATTTAATGTGTTATTTTGAGGTAAAAGTGTAATGCTTGCGTTATTACACAGAAATATTGAAGTTCCAAAAAAACTTTGCGCAACCCTGATCTAAACCGATATTGTTCCTTTTATTGTTTGTGTTTTTGTGAGTGCGTGTGTGTGATGAGATGTTTTTTTGTCAATAAAATAGATGCTATTTTTTGTCACAAATGGGGCAAAATGAGAATGATCTGCCAACTAATATCAAAACCCAACATGGGCACTTGGGCAACAAGCAGGCGTGGTTAAAGATTGCTGTACCGTATGCTCTCAAGCAAAAAACATGTTGGTTTGATAGTAGATCTGGTCAAATCAATAATTTATTAACTTAACTTGTATTCACAGTGCTTGAAATTTTGAACATAAAAAAGAAAATTTTGAAACATAAAAAAGCAAATGTCACACAAAATAATAAACAGTATGACAGTTTGATTTAAAATGGGTTTGCTAAACAAGAGAGATAGTTTATAAACAAATATTTAGACTTATTTTGTACACTTCGAAACTATCTTGACGCTTCCATATTTTGTAACAACCATCACGCTGCTATCACGAAAGCTTCGATTTCAGCTAAAGCAAAACAATAATTTTCCAGCCTCATTGCAATACATGATTTACATTGCTTATAACAAAGCAAATTCATTTATTAATTTCCACAAAGACTCATATTGGAATCAGTATATAACGAAGTTTTTCTTTTTAACCTTTACAACATTGCACCAGAAATTTTAATGTTAATCGTTTTCAAAAGTTTAAACGGTCGTGGTATTTCACCAACATGTGAAAGAATAATATTAATAGTTTAGTTGGATAACTGCGAGAAGCTAACATTATTCGTTGTCATTATTGGACAACATTAAAACTGATCACCCACTGACCAGTGTAGGGCAAGTTTTTACATGTTATGATGAAATCTTGAGAAATTTGCGTTTGTTTACAACAAAAGTTGGTTTAAAAAGTTGCATTTATGCAAAAGTATTTTAACCAAAAGTTATTTACTCAATTTAGTGATTTACGTGCTTGGCCAAAAGCCAAGTCATTTTTCTACTTCGAATTGCTATTACAGTATATTCACGAAGCTGCCTTGAACAAGAGTTAGCGAAAAATACTTATAAGTCTTCTAGACAAGTTGCCATCTGTCCACTGTCTAGAACACATGGCAAAGGCTCTACGCTATCCCTTTTTATTGCTGAACGTCACGCAGGAAAGCTGTGAACCACAATTTTTTTAGTCTTATTGGTTTGACCCGACCGGAAATCGAACCCGAGTGTGCCGTTTTAGCGGCAGACGCTCTATTCACTCGATTATTGATCAGACCACTTTGAGTTCGGGCCTCGTGGTACCGGTACCGTATTTAGCTAGGGTTGTAGAACTTCTGCCTTGCAAGCTAACTGTTGCATCATAGATAACAATAGAGCAGCGAATCCGTCACATATAGCACTTAGTTATAAAAATCAAAAAGAATAGTACAGTAAAAGCTATGCTATACTGACGAGAGATAAATCAGATATAAGACGAAAGTTACTGATTCCGAAACATATCGTCTTTGGCAGTCAGGCTATTAGACATAGTTTTGGTTGCGCCTCCAAGACTTTCTATATTGTCTATAGCTTATCATTAATTTCTGTATTTTGATATGGTTTAATAGCATGTTTTTTTAAATCACACTTTTACATCCTGTACAATACTTTGCAAAAGTTGCCTGTATAATTTAAAATAAAAAACAGAAAAAAAGTTGCAGAATTTAAAGCAAAAAACAAAGAACTCCAAGCCCGCAAGTTTTGCATATTTAGTTTTATACTTCTTAGTTTAGTTCATTGAATTAATAATTATTTAAATATTTTAAAGTATTAGCCGTAGTTATTATACTGCATAATATTGCAAGAATAATCTTTACTATCATATAAAGTCATCACTGACTTGTCTTCGAAACTTACTGCAGATATGGGGTGACTGGATGCACAAAAAAAAGTTAAAAAAAAACAACTCTCCTCCAAATTAATTTGAAATTTTTGTTCTTCACAATTGTTGATAAATGACAAAGCAATAACCTTAAAATGAATGCTTGTGTAACGCTGTTTCCACTTTAGAAAAAGGCTCACTGCGGTTTATGCTGAAAATTCCAACTTGAATAAGTGTGTTTTTAACAGCTTTTTGAATCCAGCTAAGCTCTCTTCTTGCAGTTTTTTCGGCAAGGTGATTCAGAAGTCAGCTGCAGCTCTTGTAAACCATCTGTTTCCATAAGTTGTCGTTTTAGCAATAGGCTTTTGTAAAAGCAATTTAGAAGAATTGCTTGATTGTCTTGTGGGCTTTCATACCTAAACCAAATCAATCAAATATGAAGGTGCCTGACCATGCAAACATTAAAAGTTAAGAGCAAAATTTTGAATTGAATTCGGCAATGTACAGGTAGCCAGTGTAAGAGATTTCAAGATTGAGGAAATATGAACTCAAAAAAACAAAAAAAACTCAATATTGCTAAGATCAAAAATTATTTAATTAATTTTGTTTCAATTGCAATAGTACGCTTATATGACCGCACGGTATAACTAATACCAGAGTTGGACAGACACACCTTACCATAGTTTAAAGTCTTACTGTTTCAGTTATCTACATAGTTGGAGTGAATTTATGTAGTGATTGAATTGCAATTTGGTGCAGGCCCTAGAATCAGAAATTAGCAAAACTAGTGATTAGTTTGTTAAATTTATGCATGAGCTTTGAAGTGAACACGAAAAATTGCGCATATATTGAAAAAAAAATTAAGAGATAGAGAAGCAGCAATTACAACTCTAAAAAATTTCAAATAGGATTTCCAACTGAGCAAAACATATCGGTTTCTGATGAAAAGCAAACAAATTCGATACTTCTATGACCTCCGAACTCACTACGGCTGCAGTTAAGAACCGCAGGCCTTTTTTTCAACAAGTAAGGACACCAAATTTTTTCTGTTTAGACAATATTGCGATTTCAAAATCCTGAAAAAATTTAACAAATTCATCACTAATTTTTCTATTCTCTTGTTCTAGGCCAAATGGCAATTCAATCACTTCGTATGTTTACTCCAAACGCTGTTCGTGGTTAACTGAAAAACCATTTGCACAGTAAAATTTTAAAATATGGTACGTTTTTCTGCCCCTCCCCTATCAAGCAGTAGCATATTAATTGATATCAAAATATTAAAGAAGATACAAGTTTGGCTAAAACAATATTTTGATATCTCTGCGTTTTAGTAGTTGAAATTCAGTTTAACCTTATTTTACAAAAGTTATTTAACCAACGCATTTTACACGAGGGGTGGGGCAAAAATGATCACCCTTATCTAACTCATAAAACCAGAGATCAAGGAAACACTAAATTTGGTATGTGGATTGTTGTTCACCAAAATTTATTACAAAAATTGACTTTGAGATGATGATGTGATAATAGTGCCGTCTCAGCTGATTTTGGCAAAAATGAGATAATTTTTTCAATGCGGTCATAGTCAGTTCAATTTTGCTCATATGTTTGTTAAAAATGCTGATATGAATTGGAATCATAAAAGGTCTAAGTTGAAGTGATTACTGAGATGTAAAAGCTAAATAGGGCAAAAAATTACCAAATTTTGGTGAAGTGATTGTAACTACATTTTATTCACCATGTTGTCTTGGTCAGGACACAGCGAAGGAACCTTTTAATCTTCGAGACAAACTGCCATCTGCCCACCTGCCTACCACACATGGCGGGGGCTTCACACTGTTCCTTAAATTGCTGAACGTCAAGCAGGGAAGCTGTGAATATCAACTTTTACAGTCTTTGATTTGACCAGACCGGGAATCGAACCCAAGTCTACTGTTTCAGTTGGAGACGCTCGATCCACTAGACCACTGATCAGTTATTTGGCCATTGACTATTAAAGTGGCTTCGAGAACCTCAAAATAGGAAAGCTTTCCTTACTCCAGCAACGGCAAATTTTCAAGGCTATTTGTAAATAAATTTCACTCGTAACAGTCAAGTTAATTAAAGAAAAAAGCTTTCTTTTTCAGGGGTATTTTTGAATCCTTCTGCGTGTAAGATAGAATTAAAATGTGCAATTGCTAGAACGCTCAGTTTACAGCAAAACAAATAAATAGCAGTGACGATTTTTATTAATTTTAACTTTTTTAATCTTTGGTTTAAGCAAACAAATTCTGGGCGATATTTAAAAAAAATCTCTGCAGCTTTCGATTTAGTTGTACACAAACAAACCTTTTTTATGCTTTTGCAGCAGTTAAAACATTGCTGAAAATATCAAACCTTATGTACTATCACTGAGGTTAAAGATATTGAATTTATTTACTGTAAGATGAATTTTTACAGTGAACAGTAACACTAGCCATACAAGCACAGCAGTTATCAATATAAGTAAGCAACTGTAAATCAACTGTTGGCCTCATAAACAACCAATAGCAATAATGTTTTAGCTTATATGTAGTTAGATAAAATTTGATCGTATAGGCCAATACTGCAACATGCTATATTACTAGAAGTCAGTACCGTTTCAAAACAGATACAATTAATTTAAGTTGTTAAAAATACAATCAATAAAACACTTTTCAACTATTATAGAAAAGAATACACAGTGTATAATAACTTGAGACTTACTTAATCAAAATGTTCTTTTCTTCAAAGCTTTTCGTCTGACACTTCTCAGGAAGAATTGTCAGAGTAAAGAGCGCAGGAAAAAAGAATGGCTATTTATAGGAAAAAGCTGAGAGAAGTTTGGTTGGAAAAATACCAATAGGATAGCGTCATTAGTGTACATTCTTTAAATTATGCATGAATTCTTTTTGTCGGCAGAGGGCGGAGTTGATAAAAGCTTATCATAATTTAATTTATAATACCGTCCTCTGCAGACAAAAAGAATTCGTGTATAGCTGAAAGATTGCACGCTAATGACGCTCTCTCATTGGTCTTTTTCCAGCCAATCCTGGCTCGACTTTTTCCAATAAATAGCAGTTCTTTTTCCTGTGCTCTCAATTTTAACGATTTTTCCTACCAAGTTTCAGACAAAAAGCTTCGAAGAAACGAACATTTTGATTAAAGCAATGCTCAAGCTCTGTACCACCAGCCAACTTTTCAAACATATAATACGTTATAGAAACTGTTTGGTCCAACGATCAAACTTGTTAACTGATATTGCAGAATAAAATGCATGGTCAAATTTAAGACCTGCAGTATAAGCGAGCAAACTTAAACCCAAGTCCAATGATACTCTGCAAAAAAATAGAAACTTTAGTAACTTAGTTATAGGTACCATTGATAAAGTAACTAGTTGCAGTTAATCTTTTATTTATAATATTTTAATGTAACAACGAAAAATTTTAATTTGTCAAAATTTGCTTGGTTTAAATGGAAAAATGCAACACATCAAGTAATCTAGAATATTCTACATAGTGTTTTTTGAAGTACCATGCAATCCAGGGAAAATGTAAAATAAGGTCGTTCAAACAATTATTTATATTAATTGTAAAAATCAAGCAAACTAAATTAAAAGTACTCCAACGTAAATATTTTAAAAGCCTTTATCCTTAATATGGTTACCGAAATCAAACCAACATTTTATTTATAAGTTTAGCAAAAAGTTACTGAGCACTACACAATGTTTTATACCTACGCATTTGTCAGGTGGTCTTATTCTAATACCAGAGGTGGGCACAAATAACATTATATCAAAAGCGCAGCGCAACAATCCGCAACGATCTTTTCAACCAGTAAAAGCGCAGCGCAAAACGCGCAATCTAATTTCTTTAGTTTCAAAAGCGCAGCGCAACTTCCGCAATGAACTTTTTGATTCAGGTGAGTAGAAGCGCAACGCAATTCCGCTATTGCGGAATGGCATTTTCGTACGAAGTTAAAGCGTAACTTAACTTCCGCTATTGAAATTTCACAACACAGTGCAACAATCGCATTTTTTGCAGTATTAGACAGAAACAGAGTAAATAATTTGCTTAAGAAGCCGGCATTTATCAATATTATGATCGAAATGGAACAAAATCAGGTTCAATGAAGAAAGTTGCGCTATTAGCCGAAGAAAAAATTGAAAGCGCAACAAATTTTAAAGACTTTAGTCCGCAACTCAACTTCCGCAATGTTTCAAAATAAAAAATTAAAGCGCAACGAAACTTCCATAATTGTGGAGGTTGCGGAAGTTGCGCTTTGCCCACCTCTGTCAAATAGAATCTATTTAAATAAGACCACCTGAAGAATGAATGCATTAGAAAATGAATGTATATTGCTCTGACATTGCTGTTTATTGAACACTTTCACAGATGATTGGAAGCAATCTAAAAATTTTGCAAACTGAAATCAAATGAATGTTTTTCTACATTATACAATTTACAGCAACTGGCTACTTAAGTACCTCTACAGCAGGGGTCGGCAACCTTTTGGTGCTGCCGGGCCAAAATCAAGCCCAATAATTTGCTGCGGGCCGTAAATAAGCTTTCCACTAAATCTGGATGAAAAAATACACAAAAATGTTTATGTTGTCGCGTCAAGTCAACGAGACTGTTGATGTTGGGTTTGTAATTGAAAGTTTAGGTAAGGTAAAAAGTCAATAACATGTTATGTTATGACGCGTGATATTGTACTCTTTATTGACAGCAATAGATTCGTTGCAAATCAAACAAGTTTAGGTCTTCCAAGGTGATTTACGAAAAAGAAATTGTTTTACCACTCTTCTTTAAAAGCACTAAATTCCTCATCAACTTTTCTACATTTTGATAACATTTTAAGATTGTTAAAATAAATTACAAAAGCTATGTTTTCTAGCTATTAACTAGAAACAAAACAGAAATTCAGTTATTATTAAAGCAATCTGCTCTGTGGCAAACCAATACATTTGGTAGAATGTAACTGCAATTCCTGCAAAAACGCTCGCTCTCCGTGTTTTCATAGGTCAAGGTGCGAACTGCGAAGTACTTGATGCGTGACTAAAATTTTTTTTCCTCGGTCTTTAACAGAATAAAACACGGAAATGCTTCTGTAAAATTTATTGCGTCATGCAATTGTTAAGAACCGTGGTTTCAGTTCTATGAAGTAGTGATCGCCGAACATATGGAGCGCCGTTTGTGTACTCTAATTTGTGCAATGTTTTTTTGCATATTTAATTAAATAGTCATTTTAATTAAATGTACAAAAGTATATAGTCAAAGTCGAAATAAATAGTCAAAAAAACTACGCAAAATAAACCGTTGCAAATATAAATAGTCAAAAAAGCTGCGCACAAAATAAAGCTTTGCAAAAATGCGCTGTAGACTTTTTTGTATATTTGGTAGTGGAGCGTGACGAAGCGCTCTCGGCTGCTCTTTGATGCGCTCTCGACTGGTCTTTAATGCGCTCCAAGAGAAGCCGAGAGCGCTTCGTCACGCTCCACTACCAAATATACAAAAAAGTCTACAGCGCATTTTTGCAAAGCTTTATTTTGTGCGCAGCTTTTTTGACCGTTTATTTTTGCAACGGTTTATTTTGCGTAGTTTTTTTGACTATTTATTTTGACTTTGATTATATATTTTAGTACATTTAATTAAAATGACTATTTAATTAAATATGCAAAAAAACATTGCACAAATTAGGGTACACAAACGGCGCCCCATACGAACATCTGTTCGCTACGCACAATTCAAACTTCTTCATACAAAATTTAAACTTCTTTACACAAAAACCTTAAATTTTTTGAAATTAGATGACATTTACCTACTTGAACTAGCCAAAATCATGTATCAGCTTCATCACAAGAAATTTAAAACTGCTCTCAACGACTGTTTCGTTGATGTCACCAAAATTCACAGTCACAATACTAGAACAAAGAACAAAAGAAATAACTTAGTATATTTCAAACCTCATGTTCAAACGTCAGCTGAGAAAAAGTCTCTAACGTACATAGGTATTGAATTGTGAGGAAAAATTGAACCTGATGTAAAAGAACAATCTTGGTTATCATTCAAAAATGAAAATAAAACAAGCAAAAAGCTATCCAAAACTATATATCATTTTGACCTTTTTTGCTTGACATTCTGGAAATCCATCATTTAAGCGTGTATTAATTAATCCACATCAAGGAAATCCATCAAGTGTAACACTGTGCATTAATTTTCTCTTGCGGTAATACCAGTTAAACAAAATAATTGTCTGTTTCTTTTCAATTTGATGGTTTTTTCTTCTCTAAGTTTTCACATTGTCAAGTAACAAGTCAGGAAGTACCTTGGATCGAAAAACCTTCGGGTTCGACGGTGCTTCCTGGTCTGAACAAACTTTCCGTAATTTTGTTTTTTGTGTGTTTGTTTTGTATGTGTTTGTTTTGCTCAGGGGAATAAACTGTTTTCTATCTATCTATCTATCTATCTATCTATCCATCTATAAAAAAATAAAAAATACGCTAATTATCATAATTATGTAAAGAGGTCGCGGGTCGGATAGGTACACAATTTCGAAAAGAGGCCGCGGGCCGGATAAAATCTGTTAGCGGGCCGCAGGTTGCCGACCCCTGCTCTACAGAGTAGAAAACATTTAGTGAATTCTAAGGCTGGTATGCACCAACGTAGATCAGCTTTGATTAACGGATTATCAATTTTCTATCTTCTAAACCGTTGAACTTATTAGAATGAAATAAAGTGAATTCGCAAGTTCAGAAAATTCTCCCGGAATTAAATTTAAAATTTTCCCGTTAACTTTTGTTAATCTGCCGATCAAAGTTAATCCACATTGGTGCATACGACCCGAAGAAATCAAACCGAAGCACAAAATTGATGCTGCCGAGCATGTACTCAATCAAGATTCCACACTTTTGCAGGATAGAATTTGATGAAATCACATACAAAAACATACTCAAGTTTCTCCAAAGCATAACGTTCCACAGTACTTTTCAAGTTTTCGGTCAAGTTCACAACATGACATGAATACCAAAACCGCCAGCATTGTGTATTTGTGGTTCATGTGATGCAAATAAATTAATTCTTTTGAAATTTGTTGATTTCAATAACGCGTTTGATTGCCTGGTGCGCAGTGTCATGAATCAAGCGTTCTGGTAACAGCATTGTTATTTAAGCACCGTTTGAATAACGTTAAGGTGAGAGCTAAGTCTGGAAATGGACTAAAGGTAGAGTTTTAAAGTTTGAGAAAATTTTTTGTTGGCTTGAAAGATTTATTTATGCAATATCAGGTTCTTTGTAGTTTTGCAAAAATGTTTTGTTAAAATGATTGCACAATGTTGTCTGCCCTAGAAATTCCTCTCTCACAAATTGAAACTAAACAACTTGAACAATACTGCACTAACTTGAATAATACTTGAACAACCGCATTTGATGTGAATGACTTTGAAACACCCGATATAACAAGATGACCATTGACCAATCGGCGAGGCAAATAGCAACTAGCAATTGCAAGCAAATATCAACTAGCAAATATCGGTTGGTATCGAGTTGGGGCTAGTAATCGAAAGTTGCTGGTTCCTGGTTTATTTCCTAAAATGGCCATGCGTCGTTTGTCCTTGGGAAAGACACTTTACGCTTATTTTCCAAGGGGCCAAGCAGTCTAACCGTTGTGGTGGCACAGCGTGACAAACGATTTGCAGGCATAACTCAAAAGGTGTTGATGGTTTTTTTGATTGTAGGAACGACGCAAAGTTCATAATTCATACGGATAAAAAAATATGCAACTTGCTACAATATCAAGTTTTTGTACTGCACTCTAAGTTTTCATGGACCACGTGTTAACCCACGAGTCTATAACAATTGCTACAAATTTTGGATACACACTATATTTGTATAAGCATTAATTTGATCTTTACTATGTTTTAATTTTTGCTGATTTGTTTGTTCCATCGTACGACGTCGATCTTATGGTGCTGTAAATAGGTTGTTCATCTATTGGTTTTCGTTTATTATGACTAATGGACTCACTTTTGTGATGTTTTTTTGGAGTAGTTTTTGACTGGTTTTCGGTTTGGCGCGATTGGTGCTTTTTTGGCCAATGCTTTTTGTCAGCTAGAAATTCTTTCTCCCGACTCGTTTCTTGGTTTGGTTTTTCTTTGTGCCGTTGTGATTTATGTTTGCTAGATTCTTTTAGCCGCAGCTTTTCGCTGTTTAGTCTTTCTTGTCGCAACTTTTCTTTTTTTAACTTTTGTCGACGTAAATTTTCTTTTAGCAATTTTTCGTGGCGTAAGTTTTCCTTTTGCAATTTTTCATGACGCATGTTTTCCAGTTCGAGTTTTTCTTTTCTTAAGTCTTCTTTTCGCAACTTAGCTTGTCGTAAGTCTTCTTCTGAGTATTTTTTGCTTCGCAATTCTTCTTGTGAATGTCTTTCTCGACGCAATTTTTTTTGCAAATGTTCATCGCGTCCCAATTCTTCGTGTGAATGTCTTTCTTGCCGTAGATCGTCTTGCGAATGTTTACTGCGATGCGAGTCTTCTTGTGAATATTTGCCACGTTGTAATTCTTCTTTCAAATATTTTCCGTGTCGCAATTCTTGTTGCGAATATTTCCCATGTAGTAATTCGCCTTGTGAATATTTGTCGCGTCTTAAATCTTCTTGCGAATACTTTTGTTTCCTATTGTCTTCTTGTTGATAGTCTTGTCGTCTTTCAAAATATTTAGGTCGTATTATTTCTCTGCTGCGAAGCTCTTTTTCGATAGATTCTTGCCTTGACCAATCTTTCTGTATTCGGTCCTCTTTTTCGTATTTTTTCGGTAACAAATCTTTGCGATATTTAGTTTCCACTTCATACTGCCACATCTCATCTTCTGGTACGGTATTTTTACGCGATATTTGTCGCCGTTTCGCTTCTTTTTGTTGCTCTTCCTCCCATATTTCTTCCTGATATCTTCGCGGAGGTGGAGGAGGTAACTCGTCATCGGATAAGCTTTCGCTTTGATATTTTTCCCACATCTCTTCTTCTTCCAAATCGACCTGAGGAAAATCTTGTTGCCACGATTCCCTCCTTTTCAGATATTGACGCTGCAAAGTGTCAGTCCGCACATCAAGCCTCAATGTTTCTCTTGACCATCTTTCTTCTTCCAAAGACCCATCCACTTCTATCCAATCATCCATCACTTGCTGTGGTAGGTCGAGCTGCCAGGATTGTTCTTGTCTTAAATAATACTGTCGCAACTTTTCCTTCTCTGAATCATGGTGCGGAATATTTTCTTTTCTCCTTTTATGGCTTCGCGAATTCGCAGGCCGCTTTTCGCTCCGACCTACATTTTCTTTCAAAGATTCAAGTTTCGACGATTTATGGTGACGATGTTCTGTCTTTCGCGCGTTGTGTTGTCGATGATACGATTCGTGCGCATTTTTTAATTGCGCCTCATTTTTGTGAACATCGTCTTTCTGCGAATTCGACTTGGACCGCGATTTTTTTCGTTTCGATTCTTCTTTGCAAATATCGTCTTTTCGCAGATCAGTATGAAACCGAGATTTAGCTGAACGAGATTCTTTCTTACGTTGAACGTTTTTTCCTGCTTTTGCATTGTTCAAACTTTCTTGTTGCACTTCATTTTTATGAGATTTCTTTTCTACTGGTTTACTTTTCTCCTTTTCTTTTTGTTTGGTTTGCTTGTTCTTTGATGCTGGCAATGGTTTTAGTTCGGAACGCCTTTCCAATTTAGGGGTCTAAAACAAAACAGGTTAGTTTGTTTGCTTTTTTTTTTTTTTTTTTTTTTTTTTTTAGGCGCTCTAAATTGGTTTTAACAGTAAAGGTTTGAATAATTATTGTCTAAAGATAAAAAGATCGAGTACATAATATAAGACCGAACTAACGGCAGATAATTGTTATGATAAAGTGTACTTGCTTATGTAATATATTGACTAATAATATCGCGGGAAATGTACAAAACGTGTGTCAGATCTGAAAGCAGCCTGCCAAATCCGAAGTAAATCAGCGACACATTTAAGTGCATTTTTGAGTATGCGTCAGTTGGTACTTTTTAAAATTGATTAAAAGAGCTGTAATGGAATGTGTGCTGGTCCACTGACTGTAAATAAAATATAGAAAGTTTACACTCGCAACTTAGGATTAGTTTTTTAACATACTTTTGAATTTGACAACTCGCGTTCAATCACAGCTTACTTCATATGTTACTATAACCTGGGAAGAGAGGTTGTCTTCACTAACCATAGACAAATTATTGCCAATACTGACACGCAACTAATTATTATAATAATCACTTTATTTACTAGAATTACGCTAAACGTTTTCGGCAAAACACTTTGCCTTTGTCAAAGCATCTAAACAAACATAAAAAAATATTAGTTTTCCCATAGAATAAAATCAAAATTAATTTATGCTTTCGCTAACTTTTGCTGTCGCTGTAAGTTCGAATAAAACCAACTAAAAAGTAATTGGGTCAACACATCCGATCAGACGAAATAAGCAGTGCAGTTAAACGTTGAAAAAGCGGGCGAAAAGGTTTCTCGAAGTTGTCACAACCAATGTTTAAGCAGCTGTTATGGGTAATTTTCAAATTACAGGCAAAGCAAATGACAAGTGAACGATCAAACACTACCCAATCAATCAAAATATTTTTAACAAGAAACACTTTGGTTTTTTGATAAATTTGTCGAAAAGTTTTTGAAAATCAAGACACCACGGTTAAAAGACAAAGAAAATGTGAACGAAAAAAACATGTTTTTCTGTGTACCGTTCTGTGGCAAATCATCACAGCTTTTTACGAAACAACTATCTAGGTTAATAGCTAATTTGACTTCAGTAAAACTGATACCTTCGTACAAAAACGTTTAAAGTAGGCAATTATTTCAATTTAAAATCACGCACTCCTACGCCTCTAACGACCAACGTTGTCTATCGTTTTTCATGTCCGCGTGAGGCGGATCTGATTTACATTGGTAACTCAGCCAAGCACTTAGGGAACACTGGGCATTAAACAGCACAACTCGGAAAAGTGCTGTTAAAGAGCATATTTTAGACTGCAATAATTGTATCAAATCTGATGATATTTTAAAACCGTTTTCAATTTTGCGAAAGTGCACTTCGGACTACGGCACCAAAATTCATTAAGCATTATTAATTTAAACAATACAAACCCAAACTCAAAAGGCAGCTATATAGAAATGGCTCTTCGTTCTTGTTAAAAATATTTTGATTGATTCGATAGTGTTTGATCGTTCACTAGTCATTTGCTTTGACTGTAATTTGAAAATTACCCACAACAGCTGCTTAAACATTTGTTGTGACAACTTTGAGAAACCTTTTCGCCCGCTTTTTCAACGTTTAACTGCACTGCTTATTTCGTCTGATCGGATGTGTTGAGCTAATTACTTTTTAGTTGATTTTTTCTATTACGTATAGCCAGAGGCGCCCGCAGAAATTTTTTCAGGGGGGGCAAGCGACTTATCCATTATTTACTGGATCAATCAAAACCTTACTGCTGCAACCAGAATTTTGCTAAATAGTTTGAACCAAAAGTTTAAATGATTCTGTTCAAAAAATGTTGCAATTCGGGCGGCATGTTAAGCTAACAGATGCAATTCAAGTGTATTATGGATGGGGGTCTGGGGGCGAAGGCCCCAGTCGCTGGGCAATTTTCGCAATTTTTTGAAAAAAATAACCACTTTAAGGCCATTTGAATCACATTTCAAGCGTTTTTAAGGCCAATGAAAAGAATGAAGTTGCTGAAATTACGAATCTACTTGAAATTCCTAAATTGCCCAGCCATTGCAGCCCTCTTTATTTGCAGATCATATTCAAACTACGTTTAAAGTTTCGCATATGTGAGTATGCGTGTAGCCAGAAATTCACAATGAGAGAACAGGTGTTGGGGGTCTGGGGGTGGAGTCCCCAGCGTTCCAAAATTTTGCATTTTATTTGCAAAAATAGCTTAATTTTACGGCTATTTTGATAAAAAACTAATGCTTTTTAAACGTGGCATAGAAATTGGCTGTGCAAGCATGTGTTCCAGTGAGCTATATTATTAAATCCATTCCTTTTTTTCACCGCCTCGTTTCGTGTTTTTTATTTTTGCAGTGATTTGCTTGCTTTTGTGGATTGTTACTTTGTGTAGGATTTAGAATGTTATTTTCTGGCCTATTTTCGCTTGCTGTCCCTTCCCTATCCGTAATTACGGAGTCGAAGTTTTTCATATTTTTGTCTATGGAAACATTACTGTTTGTGATTAGGTTTTCAAGCTTGTTAGACCAGGGACAGCGTTAGGGTTAAGGTTTAGCCTAGGTTACCGCATTGAGTGACTGTATTCAGTGTTTTAAGTTTGTTAACTGCCTTTTTTAATGATTCTTTGTATTATTTGAATAAGGATGTTAGCCCAAAATTAGTTGTAAATCTTCTTCTTTATCTTCGTAATTTAGGCCTACTTGAAACTTTCATTAAACTTGCTGAACCATGCTTAACTTAAATTTTCTGGACTTTTGAATCTGTTTGCTAATTTTGTATGTCTGAATTTGTAAGCTGATATTGGAATTGCATTTGACCTTTTGAACTGACAATATTGAATCTTTGAGTTATTTTGGATAAATTTTGATGATATCTTCAACTGTTTTTGCTGACAGCCTAATTGTAGGGTTTCTGTGCCCCCAGTAAAGTCAGTAGGCTAACTATTTGAAAGCCTGCTGCACAGAAACAGCATGATTAAACTGGTTGCATAAATGGGATATGTGGGGGGTGGCTAATGGCAAAATTTTAGTTCACTTGTTTACATGCTGCTTAGTTATAAAATCCTATAGTTTAATAAAACTCACTCGGAGTAATCTATTTTATATGAATTTATGAGAAATAATGGGGGGGGCGCAGGAGCTCATGAAAATATATCAGAGAGAAGTGATTAGTAATAGCTAATACTGAAGAGTTCCCCTTCTATTCCTAAGTTTATAATATATTTGTTGATGAAACCTATGTTCAGCATTTTTACACTAGTTATCAAATCTGATTGCTTATTTTTGGGCATTTTTCAAAGTTTTGAGTTTATGTTTTGACAAATTAGCCCCCCTGAATATTTGTTTCAAAAGATGCTTTAAATCACTTTTTAATCCATTCCGGTGCAAAAACAGTCTCAGTAGCGCTAAAAACGTGATATTTTTCTTATTCTGCATTTTGGTCAACAGGCCATGGGGGAGGGGGCTATAGCACCCCCCTCCGGTTTTGCTACTGTATGTAAGTTAAGTTTTCCAAGTGACTTGGATACGCAGAAGGGGGGGTTAAGCTCCCTTAGTCTTTGATTGTGCCACTGACAGCAACCTGAATTTTGTAAAGAGGGGTGAGGGGGCTTGATTAACCTACAGATTAACATTTTTTACCAAATGCCTCAATTGGGCAGCGTGCCGAGCAAACAGATGCAACCAAAGCATATCGCAGACCGGGGTTTGGGGGCAAAACCTAGCTGTTGAGCAATTTATGAGATATTTCAGAAAAAAAATAGCCATTTTAATGCTATTCGAATCAAATTTTACATCTTTTTAAAGCCATTTAAAAAACTAACTTGATACAATTTGAAATCCATTTGAAAGAATTAAATAGCTCACCCTCTTCAAACCCCCACGTTTCTCACAGGTCAAGTCCAAAACTTGTTATAATTAAATAAATTAAATGCTGAATAGACTCCCTGCTGGATCCCCCTATATTCTTTTTTTATGAAGCTTACGAGGTTTGTTCAAAAAGTTCGTAGACTGTTTGAACTGCGCAGCTCTCATTAGTTCCAGGTGCATTTGCTTGGTGTCGCTAAGTTCACAGAGATCAGCTGATTATGACGCCATTTTCTGATTGCAGATATCTTTATTTTAGTGCTGGTTATGTTCAGTTAAGTTAAGGGTAGTTTTTTAGTTCGTCGGATTTCAAGGTTTACAAATTTTTTTCAAAATGAATAACTTGAAAGAGCAACGATTTGCTCTGAAATTTTGTGTCAAGCTGGGAAAACCTACTACGGAAACGTTTGCCATGCTTAACACAGCTTACGGTGATGTTGCCATGAAGCGAGCGACATGTTTTAGGTGGCATAAACGTTTCAAGAATGGTCGGCTGTCTGTTGAAGATGATGAACGTTCTGGACGTCCTTCCACATCAATTGATGACCCACACATTGATGAAATCAACACTCTGGTGCAAGCGAATCGACGTCTGACTGTAAGAGAGGTTACTAAAGAATCTGCGATCTCGGTAGGCTCTTGTCTCACCACATTTTGACGGAAGAACTAAGATGCATCGCGTTGTTGCAAAATTTGTGCCACGTCTGATGACAAGTGATCAACAAGCTCATCGTGTTTAAGTCTGTCAGGATTTGCTTGATCACTCAAAAAATGATAAAGAATTCTTGTCAAAGATCATAACAGGTGATGAGTCATGAGTTTATGGTTATGACGTGAAAACAAAGGTCCAATCTCCACAGTGGACGAGCAAAACATCCCTCAGACCCAAAAAAGCTCGCCAAGTTCGATCCAAAATCAAGGTGCTGCTCACAGTTTTTTTTATGCTAGTGGAGTTGTCCACCACGAGTACTTTCCTGAAGGCTCCACAGTGAACCAGACCTACTACAATGAAGTTTTGAAACGTCTGAGGGATGCCATTCGACAGAAAAGGCCAGAATTGAGAAGGAGTGGTGACTGGTTTTTCCATCATGACAACGCTCCAGCCCATTCAGCCCTCAGAACTCGTGAGTTTTTGGCCAAACATTCCATCACTGTTCTTCCCCGACCCCCTTACTCACCTGACCTTGCTCCATGTGATTTCTTTTTGTTCCCCATGCTCAAAAGACCTTTGAAAGGAAGAAGATTTGAGACCATTCCAGAGACTAATGCAAATGCGACAAAAGGGCTCAAGGGCATTAAAAAAAAAAGCGTACCTAAACTGCTTCCGCAAGTGGAAACACCGCCGGGATAAGTGTGTGCGTTGGGAAGGAGAGTACTATGAAGGAGACCCAGACCTGTAACTGCTGTAGAAAGTACATTTTGTGTTATGACTTCAGTCTACGAACTTTTGGAACAGACCTCGTAGTTAAGCATTTTGTATTAAGCGATCAATTTTGACTGCTTATTTTGACCCATGTTTTGAAGTTTTTATCGATTAATTTGAAGCTGTATTTTTGACAAATATTTAAGTTAATGCCCTACCCCCCACAAAAAAAATAAATAATAAAAATTAATGTTTTTAAAGTGGCTTTGAACCACTTGAAAGGCTATTAAAAGTGACTTTGAACCACTTTAGAGGCCTCAGAAGGGCCAAAAACTGTGGCATTTTTCTTATCGTGTACTTTGGTCTACAAGCCAATGCAGGTGGCACAGCCCCCTCGCTACGCTGTTGATTACAGATTTGGTTTTGATTTCGGTTTCTCAGCAAAATTAATTTAATGGCGGAGTAATATTATTATTTTAGTGTTTAGATAACAGCGTTAATTTGAAGTATTAAACGCTGTATTGTATTTAGATCCTGATGATAAGAGCTCAATGACAGATCAGAGATGCTAAATCGTTTGATAAACCATGTTCTTCTAGAAATAACCGTGGATAAACGTTTGGTATTGATTATTTATTCGAACAATTAAATGCTCAATGCTAAAGTATTACTAACGCTCGCTTTTAAGAAAATGATGTATGATAATTCAGGTAAAATGGGCAATCCTGTTTCTCTTGCCCCCGCCCTCTGCACCAAGGCAAAAACGGTAAAACAGCTCCAGAAAGGGTTGTTTTCTTAGTTTAGATAGATATTTAGATATATTTAGACTTATTTTGCGAATTTAAACATAAAAAATACTTGGCATCTTAATTTCCAGGGGGGGGCAAGTGCACCCCCCTGCCCCCCCCTGCGGGCGCCCCTGCGTATAGCTCTTTGCTTTATAACTGTAAGGCATTTTTATCTCATATTTATTCATTTTCAGTCATATTCGTATATTTTACAACTGTAAACAGTTCCAATTTTGGAATTGCCGGAGCAGGTTGTTTTTATCCTTCTCCAGGTTTAATTGGATTTTCTGACAAATTTTATACAGCGTAAAAAGAATTTTACAGTACTAATGCAGTTTATTACTTAAAAAGTTTACCTGCTTTTTAGACACTGAAGATGCCTTTATAGGCGAAATATATATATGTCAATTTATTTTCGCTGATTACTGTGTGGTCTTTGGACTACCAGTTTAAATTAGCATGTAGAACAGCAATCCGAGAATTAGCTTAGATGTGCAGTGAAAGGAGATCCTCGCAACAAAACAGTAAAATACTTTTTAGTTGGTTTCATGCGAACTTACAGCGACAGCAAAAGTTAGCGAAAGCATAAATTAATTTTGATTTTATTCCATGGGAAAACTAATAGTTTGTTATGTTTGTTTAGATGCTTTGACAAAGGCATAGTGTTTTGCCGAAAACGTTTAGCGTAATTCTAGTAAATAAAGTGATTATTATAATAATTAGTTGCGTGTCAGTATTGGCAATAATTTGTCTATGGTTATATGTTATTGGAAAACAAACTCACGGTAGTTATGCTAAACACATCAGCAGTTGGCAGGTACAGTAGAAATTAGAAAACGAAGGCATTGTCGTAAATCTATGATCTAAAGTTTGATCTATTTTTTAACTACCTTACCAAAGCCCATCGCGGCAGACTGGTGTGACGTGAAGAAATCGACTTTTAAAAGATTCTGCTGGAGATCGGTTTTATTGAAGAAGTGAGGACTGCTTGAAGTAATAAAAAAGTGCCCCAAACATTCTTCCATTATTCTCCTTATTCGCGTAAATAAGTTTAATCCGTTTCACTCGTACCATCGGTAACCCTGTATTTTGAACGTTGTGCTGTTTAATCATCGAATTCGAGATTTATCGAACATCGCGTTGCATATGCTGCAAGGAATTTTGCAAAGTCATCCTTTTCTGATGTCACAAGATTTCGAAACGCAGGGTTGCCAGTGGTACGAAAACAAACAGATCAAATCTATTTTTTCGGATAGGGGGAATAGTGGAACAAGGTTTGGGGCATCTTTTTATTACCTCAAGTAGTTCTCATTTTTTTAATTAAACCGATCTCGAGCAGTATCTCTTTAAATAGATTTCATGGCCAACATTTTTTATGCAGAAGCCGGTTGAAACAGCTCAAAATATCCGATCAAGACTAAGAAAATCCTTCACCCTTGTTTTAAGCCGCCCATTTTTTTGCATGTGACTCGAATCTACAAGCTGATTTATCACGCTTGCTGCAGTTTAAGCGGGCAGCTTATGGACAGTCAGTCCAGAGTGTAAACTGGCCGACAATAGTACAGACCAGGGGCGCCGCAGGGTGGGGCAAGGGGGGATACTTGCCTCCCCCTGGAAATTAAGATGTCAAGTATTTTTTTATGTTTAAATTTGCAAAATAAGTCTAAATATATCTATCTATACTAAGAAAACAACCTTTTGTGAAGCTTTTTACCATTTTGCTGTGGTGGGGGCAAGAGGAACAGGATTGCCCATTTTACGTAAATTATCATACAGCATTTTTTTAAAAGCGAGCGTAAGCAATAGTCTAAGATTAAGCATTACGTTGTTTGATTAAATAATCAATATCAAGCATTTACCAAACGTTTCAGCATATGTCATTGAGCTCTTATCAGGATCTATAAATATAATACAGCCTTAATATTTCAATTTACGCTGTGCTTATAAAAACACTAATTACTCTGCCACTAAATTAATTTTGCTCAGAAACCGAAATCAAAACCAAACTTGTAATCAACAGCGAAATCAAAACCAAACTTATAATCAATAGCGTATAGCCAGGGGGCTGTGCCCCCCTGCAGAGGCTTGTAGACCAAAGTGCACGATAAGAAAAATGCCACAATTTTTGCCCTTCTGAAAAAGTCTTTAGCAGTAATATAGCTTCTAAAGTGGTTCAAAGTCACTTTCAAAGCATTTAATATGGGGAAGTATTAACTTATTTGTCAAAAATACTGCTTACAAATTAATCGATAAAAACTTCAAAACATGGCTAATAAGAAGTCAAAATTGATCTCTTAATGCAAAATGCTTAACGTAAACTTCAAAAAAAAAAAAGAGTATAGGGTGGGGGGCTATTCAACATTTAATTTATTTTATTACAACGAGTTTTGGACCCGCCTGTGAGTAACGTGGGGGTTTGAAAGGGCTGAGCTACTTAATTCTTTTAAATGGCTATCAAATTGTATCAATTTAGTTTTTTAAATGGCTCTAAAAATATGCGAAGTTTGATTCGAGTAGCGTTAAAATGGCATATTTTTTAAAAAAATAGCACAATATTTGCCCAGCAGCAGGGTTGGAAGTCGATGCTGTTTAAAAGCAAAGACGAATCGATAGTTTACACAAAAAGCAAAGACTAAAGAAACAAAGAGCAAAGATTAGTGATCGATACCGAAATGCGAACAAAAATTTTTATTCTATTTTTCATAAGGATGTACTAAAATTTTTGCCGTATTGACCATTAAATGAAACTTTTGAGAGGAAAAACTATTATTACCGGTACTATCAAGGATAAAAAAAATACACTTTTAGGATAATACTATGAAGAGCAATATAGCAAAAGAGAAACGAAACGATGTAAGCTTTGGCAGACTCAACAAGAACAAAAGTAAAAAGATTCAACCAATCGATAAAATGTAAGCAAAAAGCATAGAAAAGGTGATAATCGATAGCAAAAATTGAAAGCAAAGCATCTGCGATAATCGATGGCAAAAAAGCAAAGAATGTATTATCGATTATCGATTACTAATCGATATTTCCAACCCTGCCCAGCAGCTAGGGTTTTGCCCCAAGTCCCCAGTCAGTGATATGCTTTAGTTGCCCCTGTTTGTTCGGCACGCCGCCCAATTGAGACATTTTGCAAAAAACTTCAATCTTTACGTTAATCAAGCCCCTCACCCCCGTTAACAAAATTCAGGTTGCAGTCAGTGGCGCACCCATGGAGACCAAGGGAGCTTAGCCTCCCCTTCTCCTTATTCAAGTCACATGGAAAACTTAACTCATGTTCAGTAGCGGAGCTAGGAAGGCGAGGGGCTAAAGCCCAACTCTCATTGGCCTGTCGACCAAAATGTAGAATAAGGAAAGTACTACATTTTTGACGCTTCTGAGACTGTTTTTCCACTGGAATAGACTAAAAGTGATTTAGAGCATCTTTTGAAACATATATTCTGGGGGGGAGGCTAATTTGTCAAACATAAAACTCCTTAATCAGTAAAAACTTTACAAATGTCCAAAAATAAGCAATCAGATTTGATCGCTAGTGTAAAAATGCTGAACATAGGTTTCATCAACAAATATATTATAAACTCAGAAATAGGAGCTGGGGGGGGGGGGCTATTCAGTATTAGGTAATTACTAATCACATCTCTCAAATATCTTTCCATTAGTTCTTCCTCAATTATTTTTCGATATGAAATATAAACAAAATAGATTACTCCATGTGAATGTTGTTGAACTAGAGGATTTATGATTTACCAGCATGTAAACAAGAGAACTAAAATTTTACCGTTAGCCACCTTCCATATCGCCTGCTCGTATTTATGCAACCGATTTAATCATGTTTGCACTGCCAATTTCTATGCCACGCTTTAAAAGCATTATTTTTTATCAAAATAGCTCTAAAATTGAGTTATTTTTGCAAAAAAATGCAAAATTTTTGAGCGCCGGGAGCTACGCCCCAAGACCCCCGTGCCTCCGGCAGCTGGGAGCTTTGCCCCCAGACCCCCAAAACAGTCCCCTCATTGCGAATTTATGGCTGCGCGCCTGCTTGCATAAGCGATCGTTTAAAAGTGGTTTGAATTTGATCTGCTTATAAAGAAGCACAAAAGCAGAGTTATAAGTCGGGCCGGCCTTTTCGGGTCGGGTTCGGGCCTTCAGTTGACAAAAATTTTGGGCTTAATTCTGGCCTGAGACGTGCGTTTTGTCTTAGGTGCACAAAAATATACTCAAAATCACTTGGCAACATTGCTCAATTTTTCAGACCTGACTTGACTTTCGTTTTTTTCAGGCATGACTTGTGCTTCAAATTAGTTTTCGGGTTTGGGCCAGGCTCGGGTTTATATTTTCGGGTTCGGGCCGGTTCGAGCCTGAACTAGTCGGCCCGTTTACAACTCTGCCTGAAAGGGTTGGGCAATTCAAGAATTTCAAGTTGATTCTTAATCTCAGCAACTTTGTTCTTTCCAATGGACTTGAAAATGTTCGAAATGTGATCCAAATGACGTTAAAGTGGTTATTTTTTTCAAGAAATTGCGAAAATTGCCCAGACCCTCGTTCATAATACAGTTGAATTATATCAGTTTGCTCAACATGCCGTCCGAATTTCAACATTTTTTGAACAGGATCATTTTAACTTTTGGTTTAAACCTCTTAGCAAAATCCTGGTTGCAGCTGTAGGGTTTATTTGATCCAGCAGATAATGGATACGTCGCGTGCCCCTCTCCCCCTGAAAAAATTTCTGCGAGCGTCTATGGTACAGGCCCGAACCCGAATTGAAAGCATAAGCCCGAACCCGAAAAGTGATTCAAAGCCAAAACCAGACACGAAAAAGCCTGAAAGTTAAGTAGTGTGTATGGTTGTTGCTCGTATTCGGTAGAAACAAAACTATTTACTGCTGATCAATTGTGACGCAATAATAACAATTGTGTAGTAACAATTGTATGATGTTTACAGGAAGTCGTTATTCAAGGTTGCAAGTTTATGTTAATTACGCTTTTGTAGCACCGATAAAAGGCGAAAACATTAGGCAATACGTAGGCTACGTCAAGCCCGACATTTTGCCAATCTCAACCCCGAATCCGGCTCGAACCCGAACCAACCCGAAAAGCCCGGTCCGACTTACAACTCTTGAGTCAGCCCTCCAGAAAAGCTTAAAAACTTCCCGGTGGCTGATCCGTTACTGCACCGAAAGTTAGCTATATATACTTTCTTCAAACTTTAATTTTTCGTTCCAGTAAAAAGTTTGTAAGTTAGCATTGACCTCAGAAGACTTTTTGGCTTGCATTTTGTCTGGTTAGCGCGACAGGTGCTGCCAGAATCAAGACGTTCAGTGACGTGACAAAATTTTCCACGCAAATTGCTCTTGAGTTTTATTGCCAAACCACGTACAAGAATCGTGCAACCTTAATTAAAACAATATTAAAAACAACCACCATATCTTCTTATGAGAGCATGCTTGCATCTTAATAAGCTATTTTATTTTTTCACAAACTTTAGCTATTTTGCGGTTTATGCTGGTTCAATTCGTTTCAAATTCAGTTGGCATCAACATACTCCCAAATCGGTGTATGGGTGAGCATGGGGTAGAGCGCTTGTAATGTAAGAATTCAGTTTGGATAAGTTTTTAGGCTAACGTAGTTGCAACGCTCATTTATAAAGACTGTGAAGGCTACATTATACCCCACAAGAGGGTAGAGGGTGATTATGCAATATACGTTGTTTTAACCTACAAAACCATATACTTTTTATGAAAGGTAACATAATAAAGTTGCTGCATGATTCCTCATTACAAGTAATACATAACAGGTAAAGTATAAAGGGCCATTGTAATAATAAATTTGACAACAGGCCTAATCTCAAGTATTACCAAAAATGCTTACAGTAATTACCACAAAAATGAGAGTATACGGTGACAACAGCAGTTGCTGTGAATCTCTATTCGATTTTCAAACTCGTCTCATTTCGATACAGACGAGTCCTTTGACTTTGGTGTTGAGCTGGACAAGACAAATTTCATTTAGTCGCTCAGTAACAATATAGTGGCAGTCATTGAAATTTATTAGAATTGCAACAGGAAAGTTGCGAAGGACCTCGCTGTCTTCAAGTCAAGCAACCACTCTAAATGTCAAGTGAACTTACAGATTTAGCCAGTAATATTGAGATTTAAATATTTTTTAGTGAAATGCACCGTTGTTAGAATTTATTACCAACTATCATGTCATCAGCCAAATCATTTAAGTCTCCCGAAGAATCGAAAGATCCAAATAGTTACTGCGAGACGTGCAAGTGAACATAATAGCTGATGATTTAGCAAAATGGATTTGTGCATTCTGCTAAATCAGTAGCAATTAGGTTCGCTTCGGTAACAAGGTCTGTATTTGCGCATTCTGTTGGGCTGACGCGTGGTAATTTGACTTGTGCTTTTTTCTGCAGTCTACACTGACTCAGAGAATGTTTCTAGAATTCGGATCCCAATTTGGCTTAATACTTATTCTGGTTTTACCAGAACATGACAAAGACTTATTTGATTCTATTTCGGCATTGCCTTCCTTTCAGGCTTTTCACGAATTTATGATGTAAGGCATGGACTACATAAGTTTAGAAAAACTGACAAAGTGTATCGTCTTGGTGAAACAAAGTCAAAAAATTTATGCCCTCAAAATCATTAAGTTATGTATTGTTTCATTGTCACTGGTGCAACGAATAAACTTACATTGACATATCTGACTTCAACCAGATCCGTAGCACGCTGAGCTTCCTCATCTGCATCACGTCTTTGTTTCTGCCTCCAGCCAAGCCATTTAGCAAAGCAGATATAGAGTATAATCAGCAAAAGTACGCCCATGCCGATTGCAAACCAAAAATCTAAATACCAAATACAAAGTAATGATAAAATTGCTGATTCAGTGGAAAATCTGCTTTTGCATATTTTAGTAAAATTTAACTCTATTTCTCTATTGAAACTGGAGGCATAGGCGTAGCCAGGGGGCAGGTGGCCCGGCTCCTCCCCCAAATTAAAATACCACCAATGATAAAAAATTATGACAACATAGAATAGCGATGTTTAGTTGCAGTTACGGACGACGAGGGAGCCCCGGCCGGGGCCCCTAACTAACAACCAGGGGGCCCCAGGGCCCCTAACCAACGACCTGGGGGTAACTAACCGACAACCAGGGGGCCCCGGGGCCCCTAACTAACAACCAGGGGGCTCCGGCGCCGTTAACTGACAACCAGGAGGCTCCGGAGACCCTAACTGACAAACGAGGGCTTCGGGGCCTCTACAGGGGGCCCTGGGGTGCCTAATTGACAACCAATGGCCCCAGGGCCCGTAACTAACAACAGGGGGCCCCTAAGTGACAACCAGGGGGCCCCAGGGCCCTTAACTAACGACCAGGGTGCCTCGTGGCCCCTAACTGGCGGCAAGAGGGCCCCTAACTAACGACAAAGAAGTCCTGAGGCCCCTAACCGACAGCCAGGAGCCCCTAACCGACAAACAGGGGACCCCGGAGCCCCTAACTGATAACCAGGGTGCCCTGAGGCCCCTAACTGATGACCAAGGGTCCCGGACCAGGGGTCCTGTAATTCAAATTTTTTACAATTTATATGCAAAACCTATGAAAAACCCCAGGCCCTTGTTTAACGTAATTATAAAGTTAATGCGATAACGCAGGCGGTAATGCAAACCCCCCGATTGAAATACTACCGATGATAAATATAATGAGCATAGCCAGTATGTTGTCCTTGTCCGGAATTGCAGCTTCTTTGATTTAGGATTTACACGTACAAAAGTAAGTAATAATAATGACGACCAAGTTTCCACGTCATAGTAATGCCATGCAATTCCTGGAGGTTTTAAAATACTGTCAAGTGAATTGACTCGAGTCCTCCACGTTTAGGAAAAAAAGTTATTTTAATTTTGCTTTAAATGTTTTTTTTATGAAAGAACTCAGGAGTGCGATCTTATCTCAAGATCATAGTCAGGGGGGTGGCACAGGGGGCCCGGGCCCCTCAATTGAAATGCCACCAATGACAAAAATTCAGCAAAAAAAACCTTGTTTCTTCATTTTCAGTTTCTTTTAGCATCTTTGCGTACAACAGTACAGGCTTACAACAGTAATTAACAATAAATAATATTGACGACCAGGGTGCCCGGCGCACCCCTTGTAATTCAATTTTTTCAACCAATTTAAACGTATAACCAGGGTAAAATCAACGGTTTTTGTCTTCAAAGTTGCTAATTCCGGCCTTCATCTAAACTTTTTATGAACGTAATGCAATAACCAGCGCTGTATTTGGCATATGGCCCAGTGCCAAGGACCAGTGCTCAGATAGTAGGACTTTTTTGGTCTTCACTTAAATTTGGCAGGAAGATGTTGCAAAAGTTCCTTGAGTGCCAGGGGCCCCGCGCAATGTAAATCCGGCCCAGGAATAACATGTTTAGTAAGCGTAACCATCTATTGTACTATTTTTCAATAACGATTCACCTCCACCTCGCCAGTTTTTATGCACAAAATATTAAAAAAAAAAGCTAGAGAAAATGCTCATTAAACAAATTATTGAACTTCAATTGAGGGGTGGGCCCTGTGGCCGTACATGTACTCCTACAACTGGTTAACTTCATGACCAAACAAAAATCTTGAAGGAAAATCTTCAAGCGGATTACTATTTACTGCTAAAATATTGCAGGAGGCAATGCGCCTTACTTCCGCCTCTATGGACCAAATCACTTACAATTAAAATTTTACACCATAAGGCAAGATTTTAAACGTGTTTTGGACTTTAATTGCAAGTAAAAGGAGGATTGAACAGTTAAATTTTTTCGATTGGCTTTCAAATGTTAAAGATCTACTTCTTTCAAATGTCTGTGAACACGTGCGAAATGTAATCCAATGGGATTAAAATAGCTATTTTTTCCAAAAACGTACAAAAATCGCCCAGCGGCTGGAGGCTCTGCTCCTAGACCCCCATCTGTGATACGTTTGAGTACACTAGCTTACTCAACACGTCTCCTAAGTTAGACATTTTCTCTTTCTAACTGTTAGTTTTCGCCCTTTCTTTTTACCAAAATCCTGGTTAAATGCCAGCGGGCTACAGCTTCAAATCGTCCATTCTACGATATCTTTGCCCACAAAAAGTTCCTTTTTTGAAAATTTCTGATGACGTCATTGCATGTGATTTGTGTGGTTTGGGCCCCCTCCAATCAAAAATTCTGGCTACGCCTATGACTGGAAAGAGCAAATTTTTTTTCTTTCACGTATTGCAAAAGCTACGATTTTTCTCTATTACGAAAAAGCTTTTTATTTCCATTTTTTTTACCTAATTTGCCCACAAACAATTTTTTTCCATGCGCATTATAAGGACCTCAAAACTTTCTTTCTTACATGTAATTGCAATCACATCTGTATAGGCCACTAAGCTGCCTTGACCAGAAGACAACGAAAGGATCTTTTGATATTCGAGTCAAGCTGCCACTTGCTTGACACATATGGTGGTGGATTCACACTGCCCCCTTGATGCTTTAGAATAGTAATTCCAGCAGCAGTAAAGCGGTGAATAACATTTTTTATAGTTTTTGGTTTGTTCCAACCAGATATCCAACTTGAATATACCATTCAGTAACATTGCTTCTTCGATTAGCCGGAATACTGATTGGTGAAAGATATATTTTTGTTGTATCCGACCAGCATTTGATCCATGATCTAATTTTTGATGGTGGCTTAAGGTTGAGATTTCTTAAATTCCCTTTCCTCCGTTCTATACACCCTGGAAGTGCCGATTATTTTACATTTCTACCACAATTTTCCCAAACACATTCATTTAAGATAAGTCCAATATCGAAGTTGTTTTAACAAAACAAACAAAAATTCGTCTGTACTGCGATGCATTAAACCTCTTGCAGTCGCTACTAACTTTTAAAGATAACGTTTGTTCGGCTTTCCTCCGGACAGTTCTTTAAAGTCAATTGTACTAACACTACAAACACAATTCCAGCAATAAAATAAAGACATGCAGATACAGTTTTTGCTGAAATTCACAATTCAAAACTTGACTTTGTGGTTGTACGTTTCAGTTTCACCTTTGCGAATAGCATTTACAAGTTCACAAGTTTATGTGACGGCAGTACAGTGCCGTCGCCAGAGCAAACGAAGTGAAGGGGCACCAGCCGAAATTGGGGAGCACTAAAATTGATTGCACTTTTACACACAAAAACTGATGTTTTACGGATACAAATTACGCGCTATTTTAAAAGTTTTGAATTTTTATTTGAAAAAAAAGACGTATTAGCCAGGCCCGGCGCCACGGGGGGGCATTCCGGGGCCGTGCCCCCCAAAAGAAAATTGTGCCCCCCAAGCGAGGACTATGCCCCGAAGAAATTAACAGGCTCGGGGCTGCAAATCGAGGCCCAAATTGGTGTTGGCTACCGGTATTTTTGTAATTTTTATGGACTCACGCCGGATTTCATGACATTTTAGGGACGAAGACCTTTTTTTTTTTAGATCATATCTGTTTTCGGCCGGAAAAAACGTTTGAATTTCTTATTTCAGCCGGAAAATCCCTCTGAATTTTTGGTCTTCACCTTGTTTATTTGATCTAGACTGGGATAACTTTCTCGTGCCCCCGTGCCCCTCTCGAATTCACATAAATAAACTTCTCGTGCCCCCCAAAATTTATTTCTGCCCCCCCCCCCAGTCACGCTATCCTGGCGCCGGGCCTGGTGTTAGCCCGGCAGCGTTTATTAGCTCGTTTTGTATGCAGCCCATACAATCGCTTGAAAAATCTGTCTGCAGCAGCGAATGCGACCAGAGGCGCTATTAGGACTTTGCTAAAAGGGAGGGGGCTCAAACCAAAAGTAAATTTTTCTTGCACAAAATGTGTCTAATTTAGGCCCGGTGTTGTACAAGCAGATTCAACTCAAGTGTATCACAGAAGGGGCCGCTGGGTGATTTTTGTGATTTTCGGCAAAAATACCGTAGCTTTTTTAACGCCATTTCAATCACATTTCGCACCTTTTTGAAGCCATATGAATGACCAAAAATTGTTAAAATTTGGAAATCATTGAAACAACTAAATTGCCTAGCCTATTCTGTCTCCCCTATACTTCAAGGTCAAGTCCAAAACATGTTTAAACGCTTGTATTTTTGAGTTAAATCTTCCAAATGACTTGGTTAAAAGGAGCTGAAGCCCCTTCCCTTTGGTTGGGCCACTGACTGCGACCCAAAAAATCTTGAGTGTGCTCTAAAAAAACAAAAACAGCTGGTCTTTAAAAAAAATGTTTCGACGTATTGTTTCAGGTCATAATCACTAACGAAGTACCGGTACCGATAAGACTCTTTAGGCTTACATCTCTCTTCCGCGATACATCCGTAAAGGGGTGTTAATAAGACGGATTATTGCGTCACATATATGCACAGCAGTTGGTTGCCAGAAATTTCGCAAATAATCTAGAGTACTTCAAACGAGAATTATGTTTGAACGTTATTATTCCTTTTTCGATTATTGTCTGTTGTCTTGTCGTTGCGTGATGTTCCAAAAACGTATTCTTAGTAAACCGAAATGTGGGGCACAAGCAGTCGTTAAGGGGGGCACAGAATCTGTTTTGAAAATCTGAATACAGTGAACCCTAGTTTATCGCCGGGGATACGTTCCAAAAATAACCCGCGATAGGTAAAATCCGCGAAGTAGTCAGCTTTATTTTTTACTGTTCTTTTACGATTTAATACTGTACTGCAGAATGAAGCAAAAAATAAAACCACTTATCAGGCCCAAAATGTGTTTAAGAAATAGAAATATTAACGTTTTTTACAAATAACTATAATAGTTTAAAGAACAGTGTTGTAAAACAATATTTTTTTATTGTAATGAACTTCTAGACAACAGTAACGCACCTTAAGCCAATCAGAATTCACTGTAAAAAAAAGCACTGTAAAAAATTCCGCGAAACAGTGAAACCGCGATAGGTGAAGCGCGATATAACGAGGGATCACTGTATAAAAAAATACTCTTGTCGTAGATTATCTTTAAAAAAACAAACTTGATTCGTTGGAATTTGGAAAAGAGCGCAACGGTAAAATTTCAGAAAAGTTTATACAGCAGAGTTTATAGTGTCTGCAGTGCTTCAATGTTGCTTTGTCATAACAGTTCATATGAGGTTGCAATTTAGGTTCAGATGCAGTTGCTAATGTTTAACACAACGAGACGCTTAACTAATATGTTTAATTTTAATATCATTTCCTAATTTATAAGCGTTAAGCAAAATATACCAACCGCAGTAAACGATTTATTGCAAAAACATTACAGGTACGGAGCATAAAAATTGGTTTTGAGAAACAGTGTCACTAAGAATAAAAGAGCCAAAGCTGTCGTAAACATTTTATTTAAAAAGAGACGTTTCGACTAACTACTTAAGTCATTGTCAATCTTATTCAAATAGAAATATTTGGTGATATATTTATTTAGTATTTTATATTTATTTAATATAGATAGAAATATTCGGTGATAAATTTTCTATTTTCTATAAATATTCTATAAATTTTCTATAAATTTTTCTTTGAATAAGATTGACAATAACTTAAGGAATTAGTCAAAACGTCTCTTTTTAAATAAAATGTTTACGACAGCTTTGGCTCTTTTATTCTTAGTGAAATTACAGGTACGAGTTTTATAATTTTTTGACTTTTCGTGCAAAACTAAAAAGAAACCGCAAATAGAAAGCTTCAGTTGCATAAATACATAAATTTAATTATTAACTAGTTACAGACCACCACAATTTAACATGCCCCAACAGTATGTTTCGCCCTTGTGGGCTCTTCAGGGGGCTAAAGTTTAATATAGTCTAAACAAACCAAATTGAATAAAATGACCAAGTAAATACACCATACTAGAAAGAGATGATGTCAATTGATAAATATCAAGTCGGTCTAGATTTGTTAACTGTTAATAGGGAGGTAAATGGCTCGAGCAAGGCGAAAATGCACTTGGGCGTCACAGACATAAGCCATTGCCAGTATAAACACAAAGGAACACCTAATTCGGTATGAAAGTGGGAATGAGGGAACATAAAAATAGACTAGCATCTTGTTTTTATTGAAAAGTGGCCTGCAAACTAGATCCGTACAATCGTCGAACAGCCGTACATAGTAGCAGAACTCTCAAAAATTGACTAAATAACCCGTTATTTCTCATAAATTTAAATTTTAGTAATACCCCCAGAAATACGGACCAATCTTAAACGTAACAACCCTTGCAGGTCCCTATCGGACATTATATGTTTACTCGATTTTAGTAATCGGTGAACGCCCCAACTTAAGAAAAAAAAAATTACCGGTATAGAGATCAGCCATTATGAGAAATTTAGAAAAAAAACACCAAAAATGTGACGGGAATAGAAAAATCTTAAAAAGTACTCACCCAAGTACTTGAAGGACGATTGTACGAGTCCAAGTTTATGCAAACCGGCTAAACTCCTCACTAAAGTCGCAAAATGACTCTTACTGTTAGGTTCAAAACCACAACTGAGTTAAATACTATTACTGTAGTTAAGCCCGTATACATGACCCATTATTACGTGCCATGTAATGCTGAGATAATGGTGAGATATAAATTTAATTGTTATGTTAGATTAGTAATAGTATGAGAACCCTTTTTAGATAATGTTTTAAAAAAGATTGTTTTAAGCAATAGATTTCTGAGATGTTTGGTTATTATATCACATGATAATTTTTATTCTTGCATAACATGAAATTTCTTAAATATGCTTTTCAATAAAATCCAATTATTTTAAAACTTGTTAATATGCTTGAAGTCTGTGTTGTAGAATGTAGAGAATGTTTCCCTGATTTCCTGTACTACTGAGAATCCATGTTCAACTACTTATTGTCTTTGCAAAAGGTATGCAAATAAAAGAAAGCATTACTTTTGTGCAGAAAACTCAAAAAATAAATCCGATTTTTTGAAAATGGCTATAACTGAAATATTGTTATGCATTACGGAATTTGCGAACAACTATGAACTGAAAAGAAAAGTTTTAAAGTACTTTATACGACGACATGTATTTTCATTCTTCCACGCAAATTTCAAAGCTGCTGGTACTTTTACAACCATGTGCCTGCATGAAGCACTGACAAAATAAAAAAAATGCCTGGAGCTATAGTGCTACTATTGAGAGTAAGCTCGGCCTACCCACTAATTTTGACAGAGTAGGCTTGGGTAAGCTCTCGGCTTTTAAACCATACAATTTTCGTCATTTGTCATAGATTTGGGATCGGCCCTGACCAAAATTTGACAGGAATTTGCATCAATTGCCGGTTAGGGCCTTTCTTAATTGTATTCATTTGATGTTCACCTAATTTCAGAACAAAAACAAGCTCAAAATTCGGTGATATATTTCTTTTGGTCTTCACTATTTTTTGGCAGAACAATACCCAAATTTATGCCCGCAACGAAGACTTTCCCCCGCGTTTTCATCATATTCTTTGGCCAAAATTTGATCCAGATCCTGCCCATCTCTTTGTTTAGGACAGCCTGGAGCAAAACAGCAAAACAAACACTGGTAAAAAAATGCAGAAAATATTATGACATATTTTTGTCCTAGAGCTACTTGTTTCTACTGCCATATACTAGTACTACGACTATATAGGTTTCAGAATTTTGCTAGAGCGTAAACCTAGATCCCGTTATATTTGGGTATTTATAAATGAATAAGCTTCATCAAAGATTTCTTTCACAATACCACAGTCGTAAACGGGCTTACTAGTTCAGGCTTAAACACAAAAATATAAGCCCGATCGAACCCGTCCCGAAAAACGAAAAAAATGATTAGAAGCCTAAGCCAAGCCTGGAATTGCTCAAAGTTTATGATTAACAAATTCCTTAAAGTTTAATGATTTCTCAAATTTAATGATTTTTAAATTTCTCAAAGTTTATGATTTCTCAAAGTTTAATGATTTGAGAAACGTTTATGATTAACTGCTCTTTTCCTTTAATAATTTTAGTCTGCTGTGACTAAATAAAACTACATTATTAAATTGTGATGCAAAAATAATAATTGTGTACTAATAATAGCATTACCCCTTAACAGAAGTTTTCATTCAGTAAATCAGTTTTGCAAAGTTATTTTCAAAACAAAGCAAAATAATCTTTCATAACACTCCCTGTTATACGCTGAAGCGTGTAACGAGTTTGCGTGGCCCATCTCCGCGTTATTGCGCCTTTGGGCAACACCGCTCCTTTCGACGAAATATCGCAGCGGTGGCGAACCGTTGGCAACACTGTGTTCGATTTGACCTGACCGAGATTCAGAGACAGAATGCACTCTAGAAACGAAAGCGTTACCGCTCGACCAACTATGTTTTTATAGCACTTAAAACACAAGGCAAGTAGCAGGCCCGAATTAAACCCAAGATTTTTTCAATCTCAAGTCCAAACCCGAGTCGAAAAGCTTGGTCCAACGTACAAATCTAAACAGTGAACAATACCACAAAATCAAAAATGTTTAGAAAATCAACCCACAAAAGTTTTAAAAAATTTATGTATTAGTTTAATTAAATTCTTTAATTGAGGGTTAATTTGGAGTTTAATTATAAATCTCCGCAAACAAATCTGCTATAGTAAGTTCAAAAATTATGTCATGAAAATACTTTATGCAAACTTGGTTAAAAAAAACGTGTTAATTTAAATTGCACTTAGCCTAATGTTACGAAATGCTGCTAAAATATTTCTCATAAAAAAAACTGCAGAATTTTTATAAATTAATGTCAGAAACAAATTATAAACTGATGCTCAAACAGGCACACAAAAAATGGTTTAAACTATAATTAATAACTTAGCATTATGCGATTTATTCTAAATAAACAAACTAAAAATGTTTATTTATCGTTCTACAGAAAGCGCATTTACACTGCTGAGATTTTTCACTTTGCCTATTATGTCACAATCATTAATTATATCTGTAATAATTTCGTACTTATGCAGGATCAACCATCCCTAGAATATAGCATAACATTTTTTCATAATTAGTTGAAAGTCTAAAGGCTAAGCAGCAATCAGTAAGAATAAAAAACAGATATTTCAGTTTCAGCAAAGAGGTTGATTGGTTTTAATTGTAATGAATGCTGTGATAATTACCTATAACCTCATACCATTTATATTCTTTATATTGTATTCAGGTATGTTATCCTGATAATGGCTTAACTGATTTAGGCCGAAAATGTACGATTTTATAATAATATATTTTTGCTGTTGAATAAAAAAGTTTAAATTTGTCATCGATGCGGCTAAGATAAAAGTCACTCTAAAAAATTTCAGTACCTGCTAGCATGAAAAAAAAATCGTAATTGCAGCTCATGCCCAAGTGTGTAATTAACTATGCTTAAATATAAATTTAGAATGCTCTATTGATCAAAAATATTAAAAAATTTTTTCAAATTTTGAGAAAGGCTACGACAAGGGTCATAGTCAAGAGATTCCTAAACCGAGAGTGCTCAAACCACCAACACAGTGAGCGTAAATCAAATTCAGTTGAGGGGGTTCAGGACAAGAGCACTTGGGACATTGTTTCACAAAATGAATAATGATTTAATGACAATAAATGGATTTGAGCCGTCGCGACGCGTTTCGTCCTTGCTCAAGGGACTCTTCAGGCGACAAGGTCAATTTTGTTTTTTTAGCCAAAAAAAACAAAACCTTTTTTGATTGGAATCGGCCCCCCCCCCCTTACCGTTTCTAGGCTATATCTATCTTCCTGTGCAATATGGCTACTCCAAAACTTTTCGCCTACAACTTACCGACCTCCATTACCCAGTAGGATACTAACTCGCTACTCGAAACCTTCAAAATTTACCACTAATAAAATCTATCTACAACCTGTTTCCGAAATCTACAAGCTAAGCCTACTTAATTTGTGATTCACGGTGTGTAATTGAAATTATGTATGTGTGTGTTCCAAACCAAAAATAAACGTACTACTACTACTACTACTTAATGCTAACAGCAAACAGTGCAATTTTGGTCTGCATGGAGTTAAGTTTAAAATCAATCATAGAAATTAATACCGAAAGTAGGCTTAGCTTGTAGTAGGCTTAGCTTGTAGATTTCGAAAACTTGTAGATTTAGCTTGAAACTTGTAGAAAAAGTAGGCTTAGCTTGTAGATTTCGGAAACTTGTAGATTTAGCTTGAAACTTGTAGAAAAAGTAGGCTTAGCTTGTAGATTTCGGAAACTTGTAGATTTAGCTTGAAACTTGTAGAAAAAGTAGGCTTAGCTTGTAGATTTCGGAAACAGGTAGTAGATAGATTTTATTAGTGGTAAATTTTGAAGGTTTCGAGTAGCGAGTTAGTATCCTACTGGGTAATGGAGGTCGGTAAGTTGTAGGCGAAAAGTTTTGGAGTAGCCATATTGCACAGGAAGATAGATATAGCCTAGAAACGGTAAGGGGGGGGGGCCGATTCCAATCAAAAAAGGTTTTGTTTTTTTTGGCTAAAAAAACAAAATTGACCTTGTCGCCTGAAGAGTCCCTTGAGCAAGGACGAAACGCGTCGCGACGGCTCAAATCCATTTATTGTCATTAAATCATTATTCATTTTGTGAAACAATGTCCCTAGTGCTCTTGTCCTGAACCCCCTCAACTGAATTTGATTTAAAAAAATTTTTCAAACTTTTTCAAGAAATTAGAGCAAAAATTATAGGTCTTGCTCCGACAATTCCAAAGTAGGAACGGAAAAATAGCATTGCAATGTTATTTTTTTGCAGGTTTTGCAATGCAATGTTATTTTGCAGTTCTGTACTTTGGAATTGTCGAAGCAAGACCTATAATTTTTGCTCTAACTTCTTGAAAAATACTTGAAGAAACGTTAAAAGAGTTTTGATCGATGTAGCATTCTAAATTTATATTTACGCGTAGTTAGCTATATATTTGAGCTTGAGGTGCAGTTATGCTATCGGCTTTTCTGCTTGCAGACACTGAAGATGTAATAATTTTTTGAGATGAAATATATGTGTTTATTATTCTTGCTGATTGCTGCTTAGTCGCTAGACTGTCAGTTAATTTTAGACGTATAGCGATAATCCAAGAATTTGCTTGGTTAAGTAACAGGAGCAGTGGCGAAGGCAGAAAATTCAAAACAGAGGGCATGGTCAAAAGTTGTTGCTAAATTCGGGGGTTTGGGGGCTTTCAAGTTAAAATTTTGGTTTGAAAGACATGTCTTAAACAGCGCAAACATACACAAAATAAGCATAAAAACAACTGAAGTGCACAAGCTATTTTATTCATCCTTTCTTGCGGTTTAGTACGGAATTACGGCCAGGAAAAAAGTAACGGTTTCGTAGCTTTGGTGACAGATAAGTTATTTTCAACTTGGAAATCAGCAAACGTTAAACTGTTATTGAGATTGGCAGGAAAATATCTGAAATATAACGTGCTCTCAAGTAGCTGCTTGCGATACAACTGCGTGAAAAACCGTCTTTGAATTTATTATGTCAACTCATCACCTAGATGAAAGAGCTAGGGTAATGCAGAAGGCCTTTAAAACGTTTTGTGTTATCGATATTGATGTGGCACAGTTCCCTTCCCACTTGAAACGTTATTGATTGGGTATGAAATAGTGCTGCAGTATGTCTTTTTACCACAATATATAGGATCTAGTGATCTTGAGTTGAAAAACTTTTTAAGGTTGCAAAATACTGGCATGAGCTAAAAACTCTGAAATCGGCACTACCCCTATCTTCAAACTGATTAAAATCATGCAAAAGTGGCATTTTCCATGTGTGTGCTCCATTTTAATTTAAGAACGCTAATTTTAACGTTTTTTACACGTTTTTTTGCATTGTGCCATGGTCTAAAGAAGTGGGGGCTATGGCACAATGCCCCCTCCCCTGTTTACGTTACTAGACAGGAGATCCTCGTTTAACCTTGCCCATCTTTTATTTTATTTAGGATTCATCAGTGTAGAGATAGAATATATATATGGCTGTGTGAGGAGCGTGAGCATCATTTTTTTTTTTTTTTTTTGTATCTTTGGAAGCTCGTTGTCGCCGCATTGTCAATTCGTCACATAATTGGTGAGAAAGGTGAGTTTGAATAAAATGACGGATTATTCCTCGCTGGTAATAACCATTTTATCTTTTCTAATTTTTTGTTATTGTGTTTAGATGTACTCTCTGATGATTGCGATAAGGCCCACGTTACAATGTGCATAAAATCGTGAACGTACGAGCGTAATCTTAGTTTGTTTTAAACAGAAATTCGGTACTTTCATCATATACTGCCTTACCAGCGTACAAGCTGTCAGTTGGTTAAAATAAATTAAGGATACGCTCGTACGCTAACGATTTTACGCGCAGTTTGGACCGGGCCTAACACGTGAAACAGGCCCGTTGAAAAATAAATGATATGAATGTCGGCCACAAGTTTGTTTATTGAACTGCTCTAGACCTCATTGAAACGTCCAGCACTCATATGGTTATGCCGGCAACACAAAGTTGCCATTGTGATTTTGATTATAGGGTTCGATAATTTTAGTTCAGATGTATACTAAGTTTCAGAGTTTAATATTCATTTTGATAAGCGAATATCGCCCATTAAAGAACAATGTCAATTCAGGACTTTTGTTTGGGGAAATATAATTTACATTTGGGTAAACGTCTTCGGGATACTCTTTTCAGTAAATTTACTACATTAAAGTAGGTCAAGATTTTAAGGCGGTATGATACCGAAAACGTTTATAGGTATCGCAGCAAGGGAAAGAAATTTTTATCAGTCATTGCTATGTAAGTCTGCTGCGGTTTAACTTACTGTATTTAATAAGTTGTACTTACACCACAAGTCGTTAATGCATTGCCCACAACAGCCGTCTTCTTCCTCCAAGCAGCAGTATTCACAACCTAACCAAAAATACAGAAAATTGACAGAATATAACACTAAAAATGTTTTAAATATGATTGTATATACACCTACTTTGCCATGTAAAATAATAATAATATCATAAGAGGTATTGGCGTTGATTTTTTGTTGAAAAGCAAATTTCAGGGGGGCGAGAATTTTTCGTCCCAATTGTTTTTAAAAACAATTTCACGTGAAAACGCCAGGCAAAACTTTATATCCTTTTGCTAAATTGTTATGCGCGCAAAAGCATATCGTATTTGAAAATTCTCAGCGTTTTAATTAAATTAAGTTGAGAAGTTGGTTGTGGTACAAAACTTGGGAATTGCTTGATTAAAATGTTCATTTCTTTGAAGAAATTTACTACATTAAAGCATGCAAAGCAAGAACCGTGAATCGGTAATACATAAAATTGAACTCAAGACTGATATTTTTGGCTTTATTTTTAACTCGTACACTATAAGTTGCCGCTTCATGCCCGGTCTACACTTGGCGTAAAATATTGATTTTACTAAGGAGGTTGAAAAAACTCAAAATCTTTTTGTTTGAAAATGTCTCATTCAAACGGCGCTGTGAGCAAACCGGTGCTACTCAAGTGTAACACAGATGGGAGTATGGAAGCAAAGTCTCTAGCGGCGGGAGGCCATGGGGGTCTGAGGGCGAAGGCAATTTTGTTACTTTTTAGAAAAAATCTTTTTTAAAACGCTATTTGGATCACATTTTGCACGTTTTTAGAGCCACGTGAAAGAACCGAATTGCTAAAATTTGCTATTAATTTGAAAGAATTAAATTGCATTTCTCAAGAAAGAAATGGACTAGAATTCCATTTCTCAAGAAATCAGGGCCCACATGACAGAAATTTCCTCATTTGCATTAACAACAAGAATTTTTTAAGAGGCGCTACCCAACGAAATACTCGCTAAAGGCAAGAGGTTATTTTTGCGCATGCATCTGAAGCTCTGCGAGCTGGGTAACGTCATTTTCGCTCGCTAAGTTGTTTGGATCGATCGCGAGATATAACTCGAGCAGTAAAAAACGTCACATTTTCCTTGCCAACTTAATGAAGATTTTGAAGCACTCTTCAACAGTACGAGAAATTTTTTTGGTCAGAAATTTAAAGCAAAGTGTTGAAAACTTCTATCTGAAGCGAGTTTTTTTGAAAATTACTTAAAATGGCTTCCGTATTTGCTATTAGACTGCCTAGAAGAAAGCAAATTGCATTGAGAACCGTTCGCTCTATTGACTGATGAAGAAATATGAGTAGCGCCTGTTGACAAAAATAGCAATACACTCTTTTTATACGAATAATTTTCGAAGAACGTGAAACTAGTTTTTGCTCAATATTTAAGGCTAGTTTCGGCAGCAAAATAAACCAAAAGCAAACGAAAAAAAATTCAAATCAAAGAAAAGAAATTAAATTTTGTACTGATTCAAAACGGTAAAATTTTAGTGATTTTTTCAAAAATGCAACTATTCCAAAAGTATAGAGCGCTGTAACGACTGCCAAAAGATTTTTACGATGCTGCAAAGCAGGATAAAAGCCTTTACTCAGGCCGACAGAGCATTAGAAACTAAACACTGTTGCAAACATGGTCGCCAAAATTGACATCGATGCTCTCAAAATTTAAGAACAAATGAGGCTGGAAATCGGCAAAAAATTAAAAACTGCCGTCTCAACTCTAGATTTACTGGTTCTTAAAAAGAACAGTATACTTCGACTTGTTCACTTTTGAAAAATTTTGAAACGTAGTGTCGCTGTTAACATAAAAGTATACCCACCAGCAACCTCAAGAACGCTTCACGTCATTTAAAAAATTGTGATAAGGTAAAAGTTGTTGTTTTTTTTTGCTTTGATCCAAAAACATAATTAAACTCTATCGTTAATTAACTAATTATTATCAACGGAGGATTTTGCAAGCTTAGAATATTAACGCATGGCCTATAGTATCTTTTTTTATAGCAATTGCAGTAGATACCGAGTAACAGACACCATACGCTTGAACTCATTATTTTGAAGTAGAAATACGTGCTAACACAACATCTCGCAAAGAAATTCGAGCGAGCATTTTTAACGCAGGTTAGGCGAAACGGTTGGGAAATATCATTTTGTCTACTCGGGCAATAAAATGTCTTAATGCCTGAGTAGACAAAATGATATTTCCCAACCATATCGCCTAATATGCCAAAGTATTGCCCGGGAGCCAAAATATCATTTGGCTCCCGGGCAATAACATGGTTAGTAGGCCTACCCACCAAATATTGTACCATTTTTCAATAAGAACAATTCACCTCCACCTCGCCAGTTTTTACGCGACAAAATACCTTTGAAAAAATAAATTAGCAAGGAGAAATGCTTATTGAACAAATTATTGAGTTTGAATTGAGGGGGCCTGGGCCCCCTGGCCGTACAGATACTCAATACCATTGGTTATTTTCATGACAAAAAAAATCTCCAAGGAAAATCTTCGAGTGGATCATTATTTACTGCTAAAATATTGCAGGAGGCAATGTACCTTACTTCCCCTTACTCGGGCCAAATCACTTAGAAAATTTAACTCCAAAGTGCAAGATTTTAAACGTGGGTTGGACTTAAATTGTACGTAAAAAGAGGATTGAAGAATTTGAGCTACACTTCTTTATTCCGTCAGTGATACGTTTTAGCTACACTACTTTACTCAGCACGTCTTCCAATTCGGACATTTTTCCTCAACTTTTGATTTAAGCCCTCTCCCTTTAGCAAAATCCTAAGTTTTAATTCCAAACCAGGCCACAGCTTTTGATCGTCCACTCAACGATATCTTTGTCCCACAAAAAATTTCTCTATCGAGAATTTCTGATAATTGTAATTGTAATTGTAATTTAATTTTATTCACCAAGTTGCCTTGGCCAGGAGACAGCAAAGGGACCTTTCGGTCTTCGAGTCAAGCTGCCACCTGCGCACCTGTCTACCACACGTGGTGGAGGTTTTACACTGTCCCTTTAATTGCTGAACGTCAAGCAGGGAAGCTGCGAATATCAATTTTTATAGTCTTTGGTTTGACCCGACTGGGAATCGAACCCAAGTCTACCATTTCAGTAGCAGACGCTTTATCCACTCGACCACTGATCGGTTTGGCCCCCCCCCCCCCCAATCAAAAATCCTGCCTACGCGTATGTGCCTAGGTATTAAAAACTCACAATGGTCACAGTTCGTTTTATCAAAAACTTTAACTTATTGGCATAACTAGCGAGTTATAACTCTGACAAGTGGGATGGTTGCTTGACTCAAATACCGCAGAGTCCGTTCGAACTTCCCTGTCGCATGCTAAGCAAATACAAAGCAAACTGCCTTTATTATTTTTACTATCATGTTTAAGTTAAAGTTCTATTTATTATTTGTCGGTATAAGATGCAATAAATGACACACTACACAAAAAATAGTTTACAATAGCAAAACAAAAAAAAAATTAACTTCTTTCATGCCCGGAGACTGGAAGGGAGCTGTTACGGTCATCTAGTCAAACAACCCCCTACTATGCACCGTGTTGCTCATATGAGCTTCAGGTCTATTTGTATTTATTGCTTTGAGAGGAATGAGACGATTCTAGTAAAAATTCTAGTTAGATGCTGTTAAAAAGAACTGCTTAGAATTAGATTTAAACTTAGAAAAGGAGAAAATTTTGATGTTGTGCAGAATCGAGTTTCAGATTTTACCGCTTTGGTATAAGAAAGATTGTCGCGGCTTTGTACTTTTCATAAATGGGATAGTAAATATGAAAGAGGTGGAACAGCGGGTAGGGCGGAAATCGCCGACGTTGGAGTTTGTGAAGTATTGGTTTAGGTTCTATGGATGTTGCTTGTGGTATAAACTATAAGATTGTTTTACCTACTTCAGATTGGTAGAGTTTGTTCAGTTTCAAGATCTTCAGGTTGGTATAGGAAGGATTTGCACTGGAATTCAATTTTGTCTGGGTAACGATTTTAACTGCTTTGTTTTGGAGAATAGAAATTTTGTGGAGATAAGAGTTGTAAGTAGAACCCCATATGGGAATCGCAAAGAGGGCAATATTGATCTAAATTTCTTGCGTATCATAAAAAGATTAACGTAAGTAGTGAATACACATTGTAATTTCGATGATTTGAAAAAAGCACGTGCATTGAACTAAAGGTTACAAAATGCTCTAATGCAGGAAAAAAGGTAACTGGATATCTACAATTAGTGCAAATCAAGCGTTGGATAATGTTATTCGGTTTGGCGATTTTCTTTAATTCGGTGACTAAGCACGGCTATCTTGCATCTTTTTGCTAAGAATAGCTGTCGTAATATCTTGACGTGATTAGGTGTACTGTACTTGTTTGAAGGAAGTTATTTTTTGCCAGTGTTCTGGTCTGCACTTTGCTTACAGGTGTCAGCAAGTTAATTTAATTTAATTTTGTGCAGGCAGCACGGGTGATTTATTGCTAAATTGAATGGCAAAAGGTTATTGCTCGCGTAATAGTGATATTTTGTGCTTTCTAGGTAAAATAAGGTTTTGTCTTCTGCATACACTAAAGAACTTACTATCGCACGTCGGCGAAGGAAAATGTCGTAAACACTCTTCAAACTGAAATAAAAACAAAAAACATTAATTAAGGCAACTGCAGCATTTTTCAGTTAAGCATTGTTAGCCAAAAATTTTCATTAAAGAATTACAATGCAAAATAAATCACAAAAGTATATCTGTTGCACAGTATCTTTTCTAAATACGCAAGAAGCTTTGTCAAGTTTCTCAAGATTAACAGGCCCTTCAACCCTGGATTTAATAAGGGATAAATTTCCTGAAAAGAAGGACATTTTTTTACTTTGATTATCTGGTATGTTTGATGAATTGGTCTTTTTTATATTTAAAAAATTGTTTTTTCTTCTAAAAGTTTTAATTAACTGCCCAAGCACTATATATTTTTTCCTATGTACGCGTATATTTATATACATATTCATAACACTCCAAATATTTATTCATCCACATTCATTTCATTCCATTCCATTCATTTCATTCACATTCAATCCACATATTCATATTCATAACACTCCAAACTCGACAAAATAGGTTAGAACTTTTTTTTAACTTTTCTTTTTTATAATGGCTGCAATATATAATAGGCTAATAAAGAAATGAAAAAACTAAGCCCAGTGAATGATCATGTTGAATAATGTAATTTTCGAAAAAGTTTTTTGTTTCCCGATTTTTCTTGAAGACAGCGATTATCGAGTTATAAGCAAAAGTCTGAAACTAAACTTCGCACTCGTTTGCTGCAAAATGGCCAAGTAAAAGCAAAAAAATACGCGACCGGAGCGAGGGTCGTTTTCAGTATAAATGCGAACAAAAAGTATTTAGTTCTTTCAGTTCATATAATATCCCCACATTTTTTCTACGACTCCGGGGTCATATTCAGGGGCGCCCGCAGGGGGGGCAGGGGGGCACTTGCCCCCCCCTGGAAATTAAGATGTCAATTTTTTTTTATGTTCAAATTTGCAAAATAAGCCTAAAGATATCTATCTAAACAAAGAAAATAACCTTTTAAAGAGTTTTTTTTTAACTTGGTGCAGAGGGCGGGGGCAGCAGTGACGTCATTAGGGGGGCAGCCCATGCCGGGTGTCATTTTGGAGTGACGTCAGTTTATGATACCAATCGAACAAAAAAGAAAACAACAATATGTTTAATATCATTGAAAATAGTTGGCAAACTGAAATGGACTAAAAATGGTTTAAAGCGTCTTTTAAAACATTAATTTAGAAGGCTTGGCGCTAATTTGTCAAACATATTATAGCTCACAAATCAGTAAATATTTTGATAATTGGCCAAAACTAAGCCATCAATTTTGATTGCTTCTTGAAACATGCTGAATATAGGTTGCATGAAAAAATATACAAGCTCAGGAATAGGGAGGGGTGGATGTTCAGTATCAGTTAAATACTAATTACTTCGACCGACTTATCCTTTCATTAGCCCCGCCCCAATCATTTTTCTCTATTAAATATTTGAAGAGTTGGTTGGTGGTACAGAACTTGAGATTTGCCTTGATTAAAATGTTCATATCTTCGAAGCTTTCCGTCTGACACTTGTCAAGAAGAATGGTCAGAATGGAGAGCGCAGAAAAATGAGCGGCTATTTATAGGAAAAAGCCGAGCCGTGATTGGCTGGAAAAGGACCAATGAGAAAGCGTCATTAGTGTACGATCTTTAAGCTGTATACGAATTCTTTTTGTCGGCAGAGGGTGGGGTTAGAAGTTTTGATGAAAGTAGCTTCCAGAGCAGGTAGATGAAAAGGTGAGCGGCCTAGGGCAAGAATAGAAAATCTGCTGTCATCATAATGTTGAGCGCAGGTAGGATTTTGTAAAAGATGTAGTCCAATGGCTGAATCAGAAGCAAGAGACTGGGTATTAGTCTGGTTGGAAGATTTGCACCGACGAGCAGGAAGTAAGCGTTTTTGGGAAGAAGAACAAGAACGGATAGATTTGGGGACATGTTGTTTGATTCTGTCCTGCAGCCTTTGGGAAGTACGGCCTACATACCGACTGTCACAGTGGCATGAGAATTGATAAATCACGTTGCTTTTCTGTAAAGCAGGCAGTACATCCTTGTTGGTAGCGGGGAGAAGCTCCTTGGTAGAGTAAACAACACGTGGTTCCACAGCGGAAAAGCACTGTTTGACAGCAGATTTAACTTGCTTTTCAAACCGGGTAGAAACAGAATCGGGCCATGGGAGACGTAAATAAACAGGGCATTTTTCGGGTCCAAATTTGGGTAGAGCGTGAAATTGCTTCATCTTCATAGCCATAAACGACTTGATCACGTGCTCAGGGTATCCATTAGTCAGTAGAATGGACTTGATTTTGTCTAGTTCCGATGGCAATCTTTCAGGAGAACAGATGGCAAGAGCCCGGTGAGTTAATGTCAGGATTAGGTTAGTTTTGCGTTTCCGAGGACTAAAGAAATTCCAGCGTAGATATAGACCGGTGAATGTGGGTTTCCGATAGATGGAAGTAGTGAACTTGGAAGGGGATTTTTCAACAAGAACATCCAGAAATGGGAGAGCCAGTTTGGATTCTTTTTCGAAAGTAAAGCGGAGAGAAGGGTGAAGCGAGTTGAGGCTGTCTAAGAAAAGATCGCATTCATCTTCGTTGCTGAATACTACGAAGGTGTCATCCATATAGCGGTAATACATCTCCGGTTTTGAAGTGGTCTGAAAAAGTTTAGATTCGTAGTAGCCAACAAAAATATTGCCAAGGGCTGGTCCAATAGGTGATCCCATGGCGACTCCGTCGATTTGGCGATGCATGATGTCATTAAAGCTAAACTCAACAGAAGAAGTAGCCATCTCCATAAGTTCGACGAAGATTTGCCGTGGAAAAGATGCAGGAGGGTGTTCCGAACTATAGAGAGCGTCAGCACAGATTTGAATAGTCTCCGCTAGAGGGACATTAGTAAATAAACTCGAAATGTCGAAAGAGCAGAGAAAGACGGAAAAAGGGTCCAAATTTGAAGTTTTAATGATGTCAGCAAAGGTGAAAGAGTCCCGTATGCAGTTGCTTGAATAAAGAGTGAGAACAGGTTCGAGAAGAGAGATATTTGGCTAGCTGGTGTTGCGCTGAACCGGTCATAGACTGAATGGGTCGGAGTGGCACATCTTTTTTGTGTGTTTTGGGAAGGCCGTACATGCGCGGCCGTTGAGAGCCAGTCGGTCGAATAAGGTCATATAAATTTGCAGGGAGCAAATCGTCTTTGTGCAACTGTAGCAAGCGGCGTTGTATCCGGGATTCGATCTTGGAAGTATTGTCCATTTTACTTGATGGGCCGAGAGTCAGAAATTTCGTTTCGTCTTCAAGAGTGGAGTTCATCTTTTTGATGTAGTTGGTTTTGTTCAAAATCACCACGCCGGATCCTTTGTCTGGTTTGGTGATCACAATATTGCTGTTTCATCGCAGGGATTTGATAAGCTTCGAAGATATGAACATTTAAATCAAGGCAATTCTATGAAATATAGACGAAATGTATTACTGGTTGTAAGTTTCATTGAGCGATAAAATTTTTTGATTTATGGGACCAGCTTGTGAATAAAGAACACTGAAATTTTACGATTAAATACCTCCTACATAGCCATTGCCCATTTACATTTATGCAACCAGTTTCATCATGCTTTGCACTGCTAATTTCTATGCCACATTTCAAAAGCCTTAATTTCAATCAAAATTGGCTAAAAATTAAATTATTTTTGAAAAATAAAATAAAATTTTTCGAGTGCTGATGGCTCCACCCCCAGAACCTCAATAGCCTCCGGTGAATGGGAGACAGAGCTTCCAGATTCCCGAAACAGCCCCTCCCCCACTGCAGATTTTTGGTTACGCGCCTGATACTAAACGTGCGCTGCTCATACTTCCAAGTTTTAAAATCTCACAATGAGAAGTTATTAAGATAGCCAAATTACAATCGCGCCATCTACAGTAATGGCATATAGTACCGCTTTCTTTAAAATATAACCTTTTGCGACCTTCTATACATTATGAAGGGTGACACCATAAATTTCGCCACGGGTGTTACCATCCTTAGCAACGCCACCGGAGGGCAGGAGAAACAGGATTGCTTATTTTACGTAAATTATCTTACAGCATTTTCTTAAAAGCGAGCGTAAGCAATATTATAGGATTAAGCATTAAATTGTTTGATTAAATAATCAATATCAAACGTTTCAGCATCTGGCATTAAGCCCTTATCAGGATCTAAATACAATATACAGCGTTTAATATTTTAAGTTTACGCTGTGGTTATATGAACCCTAAAATAATAATTACTCCACCATTAAATTAATTTTGCTCAGAAACCGAAATCAAAACCAAACTTGAAATCAATAGCGTAGCCAGGGGGGTTGTGCCCCTGCATTGGCCTAGTAGACCAAAGTGCACGATAAGAAAAATGCCACAATCTTTGCTTTTCTGAGGCAGTTTTTTGCAAGTTATATGGCCTCTAAAGTGGTTTAAAGCCACTTTTGATACATTAGTATTATTCTTTTTTTGGAGGGGGTATTAACTTACTTATCAAAATACAACTTAAAGATTAATCGATAAAAACTTGAAAACATGGCTAAAAATGAGCTGTCAAAATTAATCGCTTACTGCAAAATGCCTAACATAAGTTTCATAAAAAAAAGAGGATGGGGGCTACTCATCATTTAATTTATTCAATTACAACAAGTTTTGGATTCGACCTATGAGTAACATGGGGGTTTGAAGAGACTGAGTTATTTAATTCTTTCAAATGGCTTTCAAATTGTAGGCTATCAATTTAGGTTTTTGAATGGTTCTAAAAAGATGTGAAATTTGATTCAAATTGCATTAAAATGGCTATCTTTTTCTGAAATATCGGAAAAACTGCCCAGCAGTTAGGGCTTTGCACCTATGTAGATCCCGGTATGTGATATGCTTTAATTACACCAGTTTTCTCTGCACGCTGCCCAATTGCGGCATTTTTCAAGCAAAAACTTCAACATTTTGGGTTAATCAAGCCTCCCCCTGACAAAATTCAGGTTGCAGTCAGTGGCGCAACCAAAGGGGCTAAGGGAGATTAGCCTCCCCTTCTTCTCTAAGTCACTTGGAAAACTTAACTCACTTGTGCGAGCGTTTAAACGTGGTTTAAATTTGATCTGCAATTAAAGAGGGCTCAAAAGGCTGGGCAATTTAAAAATTTCAAGTAGATTTCTAATCTCAACAATTTTGTTCTTTCCAATGGCCTTAAAAGCGTTGGAAATGAGATCCAAGTGACGTTGAAATGGTTATTTTGTCAAGAAATTGCGAAAATTGCCCAGTAACTGGGGCAGTAGCGTAGCCAAGGGGGGGGGGGGCTATAGCCATTGGCCTGTTAACCAAAGTGCCGAAGAAAAATACCACATATTTTAGCTCTTTGGAGACTGTTTTTTTTTGCGCTGGAATGGACTAGAAAGTGATTTAAAGCATCTTTTGAAACAAATATTCAGGAAGGGGGGGGGGGGGTGAATTTGTCAAAAATTAAAGTCACGAATCAATCAAAACTTTGAAAAAAGCCCAAAAACAAACAATCAAATTTGATCGCCAGTGTAAAAACGCCAAACATAGGTTTATCAAGAAATATATTATAAATTCAGGAATAATAGGGGGGGGGGCTATTCAGTGTTAATAAATTACCAATCACTTTTCTCAAATATCTTTCCATTAGCCCCCCCTCCAATTTTTTTTTCTTCATAAGATATAGACGAAATAGATTACTCCGCGTGAGTTTTATTGAATGATAGGATTTTATGATTTACCAGCATGTAAACAAGAGAACTGCAATGCTATCATTAGCCACCTTCCACATAGTCCATTAATGCAACCAGCTGAATCATGCTGCGCTGCCAATTTCTATGCCATGTTTTAAAAGCATTATTTTTTATCAAAATAGCACTAAAACTGAGTCATTTTTGCAAAAAAATGCAAAATTTTCGAGCACTGGGGGCTCCGCCCCCATAGCCTCGTGCTTCCGACGGCTGGGGGCGGAGCCCCCATACCCCCATTGGCTTCCGATGGCTGGGGGATCCGCCCCCAGACCCCCAAACACAGCCCCCCCCCATTGCGAATTTCTGGCTGCGCGCCTGGACTAGGGGCTTCGCTTCCAGACCCCCATCCATAATATACGTAGGCTACTTAAATTGCATTAATTTACTCAAAATGCCGCCCAATTGCAACATTTTTTGAATAGGATCATTTAATTTTTGGTTCAAGCCCCTTAGCAAAATCTTAATTGCCACTTTAAAGTTTTATTCGAGCCAGTAGATAATAGATACATCGCTTGCCCCCCCCCCCCCCCCCGAAAAAATTTCTGCGGGTGCCCCTGCTCATGTAATGCACCATTATTTGAAATTGTATTTTCAAAGTTTTTGACCAAAAGTGTCAATGCGTTACTTAATTCAGTAACTATACTCAAACCTAGAGCTGTTTAAAAAACAAACAAATAGGATTACTCCAAAGCAAAACAAAACCGAGCGACTTTCAAACGTATGCATCAGGTTTTGGTACACTTTGTAAAATCTGCACGCAGCACGAGACGTGATAGAGTACCACACCTAGTTTTGCAAGTGCATGCAAATAAGTCATGCACTTTTGACAACCATGATATCTTGTTTTTTTTTCGAGTAAAATTCAATCAGCAATCAGCATAATACGCCTGTATTGAGGATTTAAGCACCTTGATTTATAAAAAAACATATTTTAACTACAACCCAATAATCAACAAAGACAGCTGTTGAAGCTGTTTCATTTTTAATAATAATTACTGGTGTCACTACCAGCAACCAGTGTCACCATACAAAACTACATAATTTGTGTAATTTATGTACAGTATAATCGATAAATCATCAAACTTTCAAAAAAACTTATGTTCAAATCCCTAAGCCCCAATGTCCAACTCCAAACCCCCAAAACTTTTTTATAGTATTTTCTGAAATACAAAAGTTAAAACTTAGATAACTGACTACATATCTCTTGGGAATTTGAAAAGTGCTATCAGTCATTTAAATAAGTAAAAACACTTCTATCTTTAAATGTTGCTTAATTAAAGTCATTAGTATAAAGAGTTATTTCTTTTATTTTATATCACTTCATCAAAAGTTTTATTGACGGCTGATAACATTTATTATCCTTGTTTTATTGGCAACCAATCTTTGCATCAAAATTGTATTATTATGGTACGGTAAACAATTATCAAAATTGTTTTACATTGGTTAAGCATCAATCTTTTGTAATCTCAAACCAATCCTGAAAATAATTTATTTTTTTTTAGTTTCAAGTGTGTACCGAATGTTCGTTTTTGTTTGTTGTTTTGCCTGTTTTGATAGCCGGGTGGCGTGAGCATGGCAATCTCTATCTCTGTAGCAAGTATATTGTATTTTATTGCTATGATTTGTTTTTTGTCATGTTATAACGTAAGTCTGCGTTTTTCTTGCTTCTCCTTTTTTTGGTGTCAAGGTTGTGACTAGGCATTTAAAATAAAACTTAAAAAGAAAGAAAGAAAGATTTAGGCAGCAATATCTTGGTAGAGCGTCGGGTTAGTCATCGAAAGCTTGCTGATCCCCGGTTCGATTCCCGAACTGGCACAGCGTTTTTGCGTCCTTGGGTAAGGTACTTCGCTTTTTTCCCATTGGGCCAAGCAGCCTATCCGTTGTGCTGATGAAAGACTCGGAAACAGAACCCGAAAAAGTTTCCTCTCATTGTTAAGCGTTGGTGTGGTTAGATAGATGCAGTGTGTCTGGTTCATGCGCACAAATGAACGCAAAAATTTCGGTTACGATTGCATATATACACAAAACGATGTTAATTAATTGAATTTTTGAGATCGGCCGGCGAGAGGCAGTCGTATTATTATTTTTGTATGGAAGTTTTTATTATACTGACGTCTCGTCCTTAAATCGGCAATGATACTAAAACCAATTAAGTAAACCAATGGTTATAAAACTTTTTTTTCGCTGCGACATGCTTGAAAAAGTTTGCGTGACTTACAATGAACCACATATGACCGCTTTTTATCCAAGAAAAAACAAAAATTCTATTATGATTTGAAAATGCTTCTTGAATGGCATCACGAAAATGCAAGGATTAATACTTGTAATCATTTTTTGTACAGTATGGTACGTAGATGCTGCTTTTTAAACCAAACGTCTTGGTTGAAGATCTCCAATGTTGAAGATCTCCAAAGTATGGTTGAAGACCTCCAAATTTTCTCAAAAACTTTATTAATTTTAAAACACGTTTTTTTGTTTCTGTAAATAATAGCAAAAAACTAAAATAAACTTTAAACTCATTAAGTAACAAAAGCATAAATATCATAGTCGAATCATACAGACTGACAAAACCTCTACTGCATGACCCATATCGTAGTTTTTTTTTTGTTTTTTGCTTTGAAAAACACAGATAGAAGTTATCAGCTTTCAAAATTTAAATTACTTTGTGATGAACCTTTTGTCTGAAATTCTATCCATATCTGGTAATAAAAGCCCATCCTAAATAAACTGAAAATAGCATTTTAATTAATCCAATCGAATAAGAGTGTGGGACCGACGAATTCCAATTATAACTGAATATATACTGAAATCATTTTTTGTGAAGCCTGCCTATCCCATCATGACTGTACTTCCTTCGTTCTGTTTCAGTTATCGTCATTTAAATTAAAAACCCTTCAATGGTCATTCTTTTGAAACTGGAAAATTTGTCAAAAAAAGAAAATTTTCTGAAATTTATTACCAAAGAAAATGATTCGCTGTTAAGTTGTAAATCTGTTCCATCACTATCATAACGAAAATTAAGTTGCTTTGTCGCCAAAAAAGATTCTTTTGTAGAAACTAAAAGCGGTTATTTCGTTTGGTCTGATTCTCATAGCAACAATTCGTCGCAAAGTTTCAAAAGCGTTTATCTAAAAGTACATGTGTACAGTGTACATGTCGAGATATCTGCGAATATGTGCAGTAATGTACCAATACGGCAAATTAAAAAGATTTTTTTACTCCTGAGCGATGAAAATCATGGTCATAAACTTTTCATTTGTTTCGTTATCCTGAAGAAACTCGTACCTTGTCCTGCTCCACTCAGGTTCCTTAAGGACTATAAGCATGAAAATAAACAATTACAGTATTATTTATGTCAAATCAATGCCATTTTGCTTACTTGTGCTTGGATTAGAGTTGTTTGCAATAGCCACACTAGCAATCCGAAGCCGAGTTTGAAATCCATGAATCGTTGTTGTAGCATTATTAATCATAATATGGCATCATGGTACTCATAAATCTACAGTATTCTACTCCACAGCAAGCTATTTCAACTGAAGTATTACTTTTTAGTAGTTGTATGATTAAGTCATTATGATGTATTTTAATGAGTTCAAATCAAATCTTTCATTATACTCCCTGTATTATGCCAAAGCGTGTAACGAGCTTGCGGGGCCCACCTTCGCGTCATTGCGGCAGCGACCAAAACATCTCCTTTCGAAGAAATGTGGTAGGCTGGCAGCGGTGGCGTGCCGTTAGCAACACTGTGTTCAATTTGACCAGTCCGAGATTTGAACCTCAGACCTCCCGCTCCAGAAACGAACGCACTACCGCTCGACCAACTGGCCGGTCTGAACTTGCTTCGGCAGTATATATAGATTACTCAAAATAAAATCAAAACCATTAAACAATTGTAGCTTTCTTAAGGCCAAAAACAAGTCCTATCGCACTTGAATCTTCAGTAAATAATACAGGCTAAATTAAGTCGTTTATTGATGTCGAATCAAATGAAAAAAGATTTTAGCATATGTTTCTTAATTGAGTTTGGCTAAATAATTAAATCCAGAAGACAAGATCCAAGATGCCGGGTTGCTGCCAGCATGGTTTTACAAACATAATGATCGCACGCTCATATGAGGCTCAACTTTTTTTTATGAAGTTCGCGGCATCTTCCGAATCTAGCGTTAGTCTTAATTTTGATGCTAAATGATATTGTCTTAAAAAATTTGCTTATTCATATGTGCCACTGTTTTTTAGTGAAACAATACGGTCTTTAGGTATGAACGAAGGTTTGATAAAACTAAGCAATTAACAACAAACTTTTAACCTTAATCTGCGAAATGATTCTGCTTGGCTCGCTAGAGAAATAAAACTTGCCTATTTCAGATGGAAACGAACTGAAAGCTCATTTTTACAAAATAGGAAAACACTGACAGGTGGTAGGCTCCGAGTTAGTAGTTAAAATACAGTATCATATATCGCTGTAATGACTGGCACGATTATTGAAAACGCACCAAGCAATTCAAATTTGTTTTATTTGTTTCTTATGAATTGCAATTATCCTGAACTATTTATTGAACATTTAAGTCACGTTTGAAGATGATTTCATTGTTATGCTTTTTCACACCGCGAGCAATAAATCACTATTGTCAATATTGTAATTACTCTTGTTTGGTTTGGGTTACATCCAAACTGAGGTTAGGTATTGAAACTTTTTGGGTTGCTGTATAAACTGTGTCTAAGAGAAATTTGTATGAACGATATAAGATTACGTATCAGAATAAAAGCAATTAATTTCCAGATTAATTCCAATTTTCGCAAAAGCATTACAACATCATACATATCCCATATTTTTATGGTCTCGTGGACTACTGCATTTTATGTTCGTCGAAAAAGTTTTTAATCAAAAATTTGGTCTACAAAAACTATCTAAATCTCAACTCTTCCTTTAACTCTAAGACTAACCCATGCTCTTTATCTATGACTAACTCGAAAATTATTGCTCTGAATGTTCAAAACGAGAACAAATTAAGAAAGCAATGCTAATGTTGCTCGTTTTCTACGTTTTCATCAAACTTAATGTGCTTTGCTTTGATTCGTTTTTACGTATACTATGCGTCAAGTTTCGCAAAACTTTGATAAACTGATATTTTATCAATTCCGACAGAGATTTTCTTTAACGTACAAAGATGATTTGGTTGAATGGAAACAAGCTGTGCTCCAGAAAGCAGTCACGTCTCAATAGAGCGCACGAAATCCATATTCCACACCCTCTTCATTCTTTCTTGACGCAGGTTTTTCATACATAAGAAGTAGCACTAGCTCTCCATTGCAAGTTAACTAACCAATATCTCGAATATGATTCCACCAAACTTTCTGCAAAACTTTCTTCAAAATAGTTAAAGCTTTTCATATTTTTATTAACTTTCTGTAACAAAATTTTAGAGCTAACCAATTTCTGAAAAAGATCAAAGATTTTGCGCTTCTTTAAATGATCTATATCAATTTTTTTTCGCAGTGGTAGCCAAACATTCTGCTTAGAAATGCCAGTCAAAAGCCAAATGTTTGATTGCTCTACGTGCAAAAAGGACAAACAGTAAAATCTGAAATGCTATCAAAAGAATTCGTGATGTCGCATCACGATTTCTGTTACGTCATATTGCCAAATAATACGTTCTGTGGCTTCCTAAAGTTGCAGTGTTCTGAACGTAAAACTGGAATGAAATAACATGACATTCAGTAATTTTTTTTCAATCAAAAGCACTACATTGTAAATTTGGATGTTTAAATGCAGCTTGCATTCACACGATTTGTGAAAAATTATTGTTACAATCGGAATTTGGGCATTTCCAAAACCAAATTACAATACAACGAAAAAGCTTTGCTTCTATTACAAAGTACAAACTTACTCTCCGACTAAAATAGTATATTTGGGTTCGATTCCCACTCGACAAGTCAATATAAATTTGTATTCACAACTTTCCTGCTTGACGTTCAGGATTGAAAAGGGAATTGTGAAGTCTCTATAGCGTGTTTGGTAGAAAGCAGATAGGCTGGGGCAACTTAATAGACTTAAAGACCGAAAAATCCCGTAGTTGTCTCTTTGGCTAACTAAGCAAGTTAGTAAATAAAGATGAATGTGAATGGCAAAAATTTGCCATTGGATTATAATACTTCATTTTTTTTATTTTGGCACAATTCTGTGGTTTTAAATGTTGTTGTTGTGCTTTCTTTATCCTCCTGTCACCGGACGTATTTTTGCAAAGTGTAACTATATACGAGTATTTACGAACTATTACTTTTTTCTCTTTAACTCTTGTTAAATACGGCACTTTGACATTTCAACAACGTCGCTTCCGTGGTGTAGTGGTTAGGACGCGCGTCAGCCAAGTCTCGCGCTCGAGGTCAATTCAGCTTTTTCCTCAGAAGCTTGCATTAGAGTTAGGGTTCGGGCAGCGATGCCAGCCTGAGAGATAGCAAATCGAAGTGCAAAAACATGGGCACGCTTTGCAATTGTACTCACCGGACAGCGCCAGAAGCTAACTATTGAATGATCCGCATACTGTTCATCGCGGTAACTACTTCATGTATATCCGAATTCGCACCAGCTAGGGAGTTTTCTGTGATCCAATGTTTCAGTGGATTTCTTTAAACTTTATTCACTGAATTTGCTACATGTTCCAAGCCACCAAGCAGGGATAATCATTGCAACGCGTCTTACCTAAGGACGCAACAACGTTACCAGGGTGCAGATTGAACCTACCGTAGATCATGCAATCAGCGGCGTCGTAAAACGTAAAACGACGCCTTTGGCCTCTCGGCCACACTGACGACTCAAATAAAACAAAACGCTATGCATTATTGTTAAAATGTCCATTCGCAACTGAACAGTGTGTACTCTTTTTGTACAAAACTGTTGAGCAGCAAAACAAAGCTGAACAATCAAAAAAAAGCGCCCTATATATTGTTTTTTCTCCCAACCTTGCAGTTTACGAGATTTTGTCTTATTTTTCGGATGGTAAAGACAGTAGAACTAAGAAATTGTTTACATATTAATAGGAAATAGTCTAGATAGCAATACGGATATTAGAGGACAGCTGGACGCTATACAACGCAGAAGCAAATAAAAATAATAAAAGCGTGCTTTGCCACAAAGTCCATGGTTTTGGCACAACGACAATGCAGGAAAAAACTTGGCAAAGACAAAGTACCTGATAGAAAACAGGTGAACAGTTGTTGGCTTAATAGCGGAAAACTGGAAGTATCTCAAATGCCTATCAAGGTCGCAGTTGTCGGCCCCGCTCAGTGAAGGCAACCAACAATGTTTAGATTATGCGGGAACGGCTTGGGGAATCTCCCAGAAAACCAGCACAATCATCGTCTTTCACAAGATGTCGGCATTTCTAGATCGCTTATTATGCGAATTCTCCATGATGACCTAAAGTTCTTCCCTTGCAAAAGTCAAATTTTGTAGAGACAAGCTGATGACTACTTTTTTCTATGGTTGAATTGAAACGATATTTGAAATAAATTTTGTCACCTTGGAACTTAGAAGGAGCGGAGTCCCAGACTCGGCAACCGGCGAGCTACGCTTGCTATATGGTCTATCGCGACTTCTCTTTGAACTAAATGCAGCAATTCGTTTGTAATTTCTTATATTTTTTTGTCTTAACTACTGTATTTCCGTAAATTCTGATTTTAGTTTTTGTTCACAAAATAAATAAATAAAAAATAAATTCTCTCTTTCTCTGGTGATAGACTCATTTCAAGACGCACTGATTTTTCTTGGCCATCATATTCTTCTGAACTTAACTCACCCGACTGCTTTCTCCGGAGCTGATATCTCAAGGAAGGAATGCATAACAACAATCCGAAGACTATTGCAGTTTTGAAGGACAGGACACCATAAAGAGATCAAAGGCATACCTGCTGACATAAGAGTACGAGTCATCGACATTTTAACGCTCATGTTGAAGCAGTTATTCGCCAGAGAGTTGCCTGGATGGAACTTATGATTAACAATTACAGAACAGCACAGTCAATAACTTCAACGTACTACCACAATTGTAGGACATAATTTCCCATTATGCTGGCATTTCTTGGAGAAAAAAAGTTTCATAAAAATTCATTTGAATAAAAAATCTGATGAAGAATATGGCGCTTTTGTTTTGACCATTCTGTACATGCGCCGCCAATAGTTTTCAACGTAATACCAGATAGTAGATATAAGCTTGAAAGTAATATTACTGATTATTTTGAGGCACAAAGTCAAAATTTGTAACCAGTATCAACAGCTTTTTTTGTTGCGATTTTTATAGCTTGCAGAAATCAAATTTTTTTAGGAAATATGCATACAGAAGTTTGAGTATGCTGACTGAGACAACGTTAACACATAATGTTGTTTTTTTTTTCGCAATCAGGAACTGAAATTTGCTCTATGTAAACAACTGCGAGTTTTCGAATCGTGAAACCAGGGTTTAAACCTTTTTCGAACGATTTTCGTGCCTAGTTTTGCGGTTAGAATCGCCCAACTTTATTTTCATTGTCAAAGTGTAAACGCTCCAACGCAAATATCGCCATCACATAATTTGATGTGTGTTTTTGGGTGGTGTTGTCCCGATAACATCATACCAACTGCAGCGCTCGCAGTTGGCAAGCACTTTTTGATGTTATTATTATTATTATTATTGGTGTTTGTTGCACGCGAACCGCCCGTATTACAGCACAAAAACACACACAAAAAAAAAACCGAAAAAACAAACACACAAACATACGCTACATAAAAAGTCATACCATCTTTGGCAGCAGTTGGTTCTTTACTAAATCGTGGGATGTACCACCCTCATGCGCTTTGCTACAGTACATATGAAGGTACTTCGATGCACAGAAAACATCAGTATACATCAGCGCCTTGATCCCAGTATTAGTTGATGCACGACAGCGTTTAACGAAGTTGAAAAGCGACTTACGCATAACAACATCAAAGGTAAGTACATTGAACTTTTTTTTGATTTTTGTAATCGGTTGCTCTGCTTTTTTTTTCAAAAAGAAAGTACATTGGCCTACCATCACGTTTTTTTCTTTCTTTCATATTAGTGGTAAAATTTATGTTTGAAACATGCAAATATTAATGCAAAAAAAAAAACTCGTTGAATGAAGTCAAGTTAGGGTATCTAATTGGGACTTCGCGAGCTTGCGCATAGGATCTTTGTTTTTACTCGGCCATTTTAACAGATGAGAATCGAATTTTATTTGATTTGCTTATAACTCAAAAACAGTCAAACCTAGGAAGTTGAATTTTGGACTCAACATAAAAATAAATGAAAGCGTTATGAATGCCAATTTTGGGAATTCTAGATTACTTGATCGTAATTTAAGAAACCCAAAACAGGGTAAAAACTGCCATTTTTGTGTCAAAAGTTTATTATTTTACTTACAACCAAAAACGGCTGGACGTGGAAAACTGAAATTCAGGCACCGCATGGGTGCAGATAAAGGCTTTACGCGTACCAACTTTGAGGGCGCCCGGTCACGTGGCCGCAATTTTAGATGCTGAAAATCAGAAAAAAATGGACAAAATTAAATAGGTACGGTATATCCTTGGTAAGTACCGATATTGATAAAAAAAAGGTTGTAGTTTTTGAACACACTATCAACCACATTTCTTATGGTTATGTTCATTTACAATTGGATACTGTTTTTCTTCCAACCCTATGTACTTTTAAATTTCTAAAGACAAAAAATTCAAACTTTTCTCGATTGTAGAATGATATCGGGAAAGACTAGGAGTAGGATCTGCCTAAAATTGGGTTACCATGTTTAGGGGATCCCCCTCAAACGGGTCGTCTAAATTTTTACCTTTTGAACCTTTAAATCTGGATAGGTCAAATTTTCAGAATGGATTAATATTTAAAATCAGTAAAACATAACAAAAATTGGGGGTGCTCCGGTGTAGGTCCTTCTCGAACGGGTCCTCCAAACTTCACAATTTTTAACCACTCAAGCTAGATAGACAAAATATTCAGGATAAGTAAATATAAAGAAAAGCTAAAAAATGACAAAATTTGAGGGTACCACAAAAGAGGAATCTTCCTCAAATGGGTCCTCCAAAATTCAAAAAATTTCACCACTCAAGCTAGATCAATGAAATGTCCAGGATAGGTCAACATAACCAAAAGTGGAAATATGAAAAGGTTTGGAGTACCACGATGGAGGCTCCTTCTCAAACGGGTTTTCCATATTTGAAAATTGTTAACCGCACAAGCTATACAGATAAAATTTTCTGGATTGCCACAAGTAAACATAAAATATGACAAAATTCGGAAGTGCCACTACTGGGGGTCCACCCTCAAACTAAAATTCAAAAATTTTTAACCACTCAAGCTAGACAGATAAAATTTCCAGGTAGGTAAATATAAAAGAAACATAACATATGAAATATGAAAAAAATGGAGGATGCGATGTAAGGGGGACCTCTCGAAATAGCCCTTAAAAATCATAAACTTTTTAAACATTTGAGCTAGACAAATAAAGTTTTAAAGATATTTAGATGTGCATGTAAGACAAAACATGAAAAAATTTTAGTGATGCTACATTAGGAGGCTTCCATCCAAACGGGCGCTTTAAAATTAAAAGAAAGTTAACCACTTAAGCTTAAATTTAATTTCCATAATAGTTTACATATAAAAAAAGAAGAAAGACGATAAAATTCTGGGGTGCCACTAAGAGGAGCTCCCAAATGAGCTCCTAGTCGCTATTATTATATTCAAATTATGTTTCTTACTATAAATACGCTACTATAAATCAACCAAAGATAAAAGGTAAAAAAATTAGGGGGTGCCACTTTGAAGGAACCTTGCCAAAGGGACTCCGTAAAATTTTAAACTTTTTAATTACCCTTTCTCCACATATTAAATTTTTAGAGTAGGTTAATATAAAAGATAAACCATGACAACTATTTGGAATACCATGTTGGAAAATTAGCCTTCAAAGGAACCCCCAAAGATGCGATTTTTAACTATCTTAAGCTAGATAGCTTATGCTTCGAATGAGTTGGTATCACACAAGAGTAGAAGAATCGAACTTAGGAATTTCAAGTTGGGAGATTAAATTCTTCAAAATGGACCTCCAGGACTAAAGACGTTGAAGTAGGCCTAATTGAGCTTGATGCCTTTAATGCTGAGTTTTAGTTCTGCAAACTGTTATATGAGCTTTTTGATTGACGTTACTGGATTATCATGATAAAATTTCGAGACGTCTAAATTTTGAAAAAAAGCTGTCAAAGTTAGCGAAACAAAATTTGAAAGGAGCGCATTTCAATTCTTGATCTGACTATCAACGACCACAAACTTACAAATTCATTTAACACAATCGGATTATTTCATTAAAGCTTAATAAAGTTCAATGAAAGTTAGATACTTTGGCGAAGTCCCCGAATATCTCTTAAGATGTCACGTTCCAGTTACATTTTATGCAATTGTTAAGGTGTCCAAGAGTTCCTTTAACTTAGACCTAGAGAAAATTCAAAGCCTAGCTTTAATTAAAGAGCATTGGGCATCAGTGGCGGATTTAGGGGGGGATGGGGGGGATGCATCCCCCCCACCAGCCAAAAAGTTACGATTTTGGCCGAAAAATCAGCCCTAATTTAGAATAATTCGGCTCCATTTCGAGATGCATCCCCCCCACCGACCTAAACGTAACGAATCCGGCCGAAAAATCAGTCTCAATTTTGGTGAAGACCTTTTTTTTTTTTTTTTTTTTTTTTTTTTGGAGACCACCTGATTTTGGGCGAAAAAAACGTTTGAATTTCCGATTTCGGCCGAAAAATCATTCTCAATTTTGGTGAAGACCTTTTTTTTTTGGAGACCACCTGATTTTGGGCGAAAAAAACGTTTGAATTTCCGATTTCGGCCGAAAAATCACTCTCAATTTTGGTGAAGACATCCAAATTTTTGAGGTTTTGGCTTCAAATCCCCCCCCACCAAAATTTTCTGGATCCGCCACTGTTGGGCATATAGATGATATTGGAAAAAAAACTGGGATGCAAACTTGAATTTGAACACAAAAACTTTTTTTTTTTGAAGCACGAACTGTAATTTGATAATATTACTTAAGTTTAAGTTTTCCGGTTTAATCAAAAGAAAAGAAATGTACAATCAGTGCTAAAGATTTGAAATACTTTTTTTGTTTTTAGAAAAGAAACATCTCTAGATAGGGTTTTGTGTAAAAAATAAAGGAAAATCTGAAACATATCTTTATTTTAGATTTCAGTTTTCTACTACATATTGTTTTTGAGATATTTTAATTCAAAGTTTAGACCTCCCCAAGGTTGTCAGTCGAAATTTCATTTTTTTAAATAGTGTTTAAGGTATCTTAGCAGCTGGTAAGAAAGCACTTGATGAATGCAAGGCTTCAGCATGAATTATTATTACAACAGAAATACTTTTATAATTTAGGTAGCAGAGGTGGAGTCCTCGAGGACACATTTTGAAGTCCTTCGCCTTGGCCTCGAAGCCTCAAGTCCTTGGCCTAGGTCCTCGAAAAATTGCCCTGTCCTTGGCTCGAGGACTATTTTTTGAACCGTTGAAATTTTGCTGGAATATGCCAGAAACCTCGCGAAAAATTTGCAAATACCTTTTTTCTTTTCGGCAATTGGAGGATAGGCTTAGCCGAGCGGGCCTCCCCCCCCAATTGAAATTTCACCAATGACAAAACTGTGACAAAAAGGCCTATTGTTTCTTCAGTTTCAGTTTCGTTTTAGCATTTTTCGCTTACACCAGTAGCGAACAACAATATTGAAGACCAGGGGTCCCGGGACCCCTCAAATTAATTTTTGCCAGCCAATTTAAACGTAAACCTAGAAGAAATGGATAGTTTTCGTCCCAAAAGTTGCTTTCTCAGGATCACATCTAGTCTTTTCATGAACGTAATGCATTAACCAAGGCCAGATCTACCACAATATGGCGCAGTACCAGCTAAGGGCCTTGCGCTCAAATCTTAAGACCTTTTATGGTCTTCACCTACATTTGGCAGAAAGATGTTGCAAAATCCTCCAAAGTGCCAGAGGCCCAGCGCGATATAAAACTGGCCCGGCAATAATATGGTTAGAAAGCGTAACCATCTATTGTACTATTTTTCAACAACAATTCATTAATTCACCTCCACCGCACCAGTTTTTACACCCTGTTATTTGAAAGGGTGGAAAGCAAGGGGTGGAAAAAAGCAGAGTTGCTGATACACCACCTTAATAAGTGGAAATGACTCAATCCTTCCGTTAGGGTGGAAAATTTTGTGCACTTTTTGGGTGGAAATAGTTTATGCTCCACATTAAAGAGTGGATTAAATATATTCCACATTTTAAGGTGGAAAATCTTTGCACTTTATGGGTGGAAAAGATGCAACTCAGCACAGACTCATATCACAAGTTTAAAAGGTGGTTCGTTCAATTATGAAAAGAGCAGTTTTAAGTCATAATTTGTAGACAAACTGAACCGAACTCAGCAATTTATTTTAAATCTTGAAATTGCAAACTTTAGTGCAAAGCTTTTATTGTCAGAGGCTGCCAGATCAAAGCTGGAACCTATACCCTACGAGAAAATATTCACAGTCGATCCGGATTCCACACTTTCTAAATTTTGGGATCCACATTTGATCCGAATCGACTAATCTGCAATTACAGTACCGATACTGAAGCAATGACATAATATCATATGCTGTCTTACTTGCTACATCACACCAACTCTTATTTTTTGCGTATATGTTATGCATAATTGTAGATTGGCATCTTGTCAAATAGGCACAGAAAAAAGATAGTTTACAGTAAAATCAAAGGGACTTCTTTAAAAGTTAAAATTGTTTATCAAAACTGGATCCAGTTTCATTAACAAATGTGAATGCGGATTCGAAGATAACACTGTAACATCCGGGTCGTTCCAATCCGGCTTTGTTGACACTTTCCTGTACCACCTTTGTAGATATGTACACGGATCCCGTTCCGTTTTTAGATCCAGCGAAATCCCGACATGTGTACCGAATCTTAATTGGATCGAATCTTATTATGATTTTAACCACTAAATCCGGATAATTTAATTTCACAGCCAACAAAAGTAAATACACTTTTAATGCATTTAGGCCTATTGCCTACATAGGCTATAAATAAGTCTATTTATACTTGCACGATGTTTCAGCAGGATGATTAAACGCAGGTATGGCAGAGAAGTATGCAGAACCGATACACTAAAGTACATCATAGGTATATACGTGAACCTTCGAGTGGAAAAGCTGTTGGATCCTGATCTCGGTTTTATATATTTTTCGGAACTGGTTGCGATTGGTATTTAAACCCAGGTTTCCGATCACTTCCAAAAAAACATAGGTTCCGACCTTCCGTGCAACCATGGTCTATGTAATTTATAGACTATGGTGCAACTTCGCTTTTGTTATCTCGAAACAATTTTTATTTATGCTTCACTACTTTTGTCACGTAGTAGCGATAGCAGTCTTTGCCGCTCCCATAAATTGCACCATTGTTTCTAAATCACAGCGCACCAATCAAAATTGCCCATCTTTTTATCACTGTGATGCTCTTGACGTAACAATGACACTAATGGCGGTTGGTATATAAAGCTGGAGTGAGCCGGCTAGACACAGAGAGATGGAATTTAAAAATTAGCGGTTTGTGCCAATAAAACAGTGATAGAAATAGCCTACGTAGTCTAATAGCCTACAGTGATATATAGACTACAGTAAGGAACCGCTAAAACGTGAGAAAATTCAGTATAACGTAATGTCCAGCATTTTGGTGTTTTTAGCTGCATTCGGGTTTGTTATGCTCATGGATTCCCATTTTGATCGTAAGTAGTATAGTTTTTGTGGAACTTATCGAGATAGTAACCACCACAACATGGTGTTGTGTTTTATCTTACCTAGGCCTAGTTGTCTAGTAATTTGACATTAGATTAAAAGTTGATGAGTTTTTTAATGTTTTACAATCTTTGCCTATGTGCTTCCGGTAGGGTAGGTGCCGGTACAGTAAGGTACTCTACCGGTACTGTTTTGAAGTTGTGTTCAGTGGCGCACCCAGAATTTGACAAGGGGGGGGGGGCACAACTGGGAGTCTGGGAGCAAAACCCTAAGCCGCCCATGGATTTTTACAGTTTTCATGTAGGGATATAAACACGAATTTTAGCACACTTTTTTATCAAAAATGGACATACTGGTACTTGCAGTGAGTGCAGTCACTATGGAAAACGCAAAAATATGTTAGGAGCTTGTCAGTGGCGGGTCTAGAAAATTTTGGTGGGGGGGATGATAAAATTTATGAGCACAAATTGTGTGTAATCTCAAAATTTTGCAAGTTTATGATTAATGTTCTTGACCTCGCGCAAACTTGTTGGGGATAGGCTATTTTTGATCCGTCCCATCCAAAATTTTTTTAAATTTAACTAATGACATAAAACTAGTTTCATGTCATTGATTTAACCAATTCAATTCAAATTAATAACATAAAACGCTCTTTTCGTCTTTCCTGCGTCAAAAATCGTATTTATTAAACTTTTGCCAGCATAACCGTCTGCATCTACACAGAACAGGCGCGTTGCCAGAAATTCGCAATGAGGGAGCTGCTTTGGGGGTCTAGGAGCGGATCCCCCAGCGATCGAAAATTTTGCATCTTTTTGCAAAAATAACTAAATTTTAGGGCTATTTTGATAAAAAATAATGCTTTTAAAACGTGGCATAGCAATTGGCAGTGCAAACATGATTAAACCAGTTGCATAAATGGGCTATGTGAGAAGTGGCTCGTGGTAAAATTTTTTCTTGTTTACATGCTGGTAGATCATAAATTCCTATAGCCTAGTTTAATAAAACTTACACGGAGTAATCTATTTCGACTATATTTTATAGAGAGAAATAATTGGAGGGGGCTCATGGAAAGATATTTGAGAGAAGTGATTAGTAATTAACCAATACTGAATAGATCCCCCCCTGTTCGTGAGTTTATAATATCTTTGTTGATAAAAACTATGTTAAGCATTTGCAATAAGCTATATTAAATTTGATTGCTTATTTTTGGCCATTTTTCAAAGTTTTTATTGATTTGTGAGTTGTATTTTTGACAAATTAGCCCCCCTGAATATATGGTTCAAAAGATGCTTTTAATCACGTTTTAGTCCATTCTAGTCCAAAAACCAGTCTCAGAAGTGCTAAAAACGTGGTATTTTTCTTATTCTGCATTTTGGTCAACAGGCCAATAGGTGGGGGGGGGGCAAAAGCTCCCCCTGCCCTCCCTGAGCTGCGCTAACACAGAATGAGTAAAAACTACCTGCATCGGAATTTGATATATCTATTGTCAAAAGTCTATTTTGTTCAAGTGTTCATTCAGCATACTGTAACTAACAATGTAATGAAACTACAATCCAGAAGACGTTTTACTTGATGCTCTATCAAATCGACACACTTTTTGTGCGAAACCGCACTACTGTATTGCGCAGGCGCGTAGCCAGAAATTCGCAATTGGGGGGCTGTGTTGGGGGGTGGTGGAGCATCCAGCCGCCGGAGGCCAATGGGGGTTTGGGGGCAAAGCCCCCAGCGCTCGAAAATTTTGCATTTTTATGCAAAAATAACTTCATTTTAGGGTTGTTTTGATTAAAAAATAATGCTTTTAAAACGTGGCTTAGAAATTGGCAGTGCAAACATGATTAAACTGGTGGCATGAATGGGCTATTTAGGAGGTGGCTATTGGTAAAATGTTAGTTCTCTTGTTTAGATGCTGGTAAATTATAAAATCGAATAGTTCAATGAAACTCGCACAGAGTAATCTATTTCGTATACAGGTTATAGAGAAAAATAATTTTGGGGGGAGGGGGGCTAATGAAAAGAGATTTGAGAGAAATGATTGGTAATGAACTAATATTGAATAGCCCCCCCCCCTATTTCTTAGTTTATAGTATATTTGTTGATGACACCTATGTTTAGCATTTTTACACATGCGATCAATTTTGATTGCTTATTTTTTACCATTTTTCAAAGGTTTCATTTATTTGTTGGTTTTATTTTTGACAAATTAGCCCCCTTCCCCCTGAACATATGTTTCAAAAGATGTTTTAAATCACTATTTAGTCCACTCCAGTGCATAAAGCAGTCTCCCAAAGTGCTAAAAACGTAGTGTTTTTCCCATTCTGCATTTTGGTCGACATATCAATAGGGGGGCTATAGCCCCCCCCCCCCCCGCCCCTGGCTGGCTACGCTACTGGTATTGCGTGAGGTTTGAGCAAAAATGCGCCATAATTGAACTCCTGTTGTGTTATGCCTTTATCGTTGAAAAGTGCGAGTTGTGAATTTTGCTAGTTTGGCGCTTTCAAATCAACTGGACCTGTAAAAAACTAATTTCTGCTTTGTAAAAAGTTCTCTGCAAAAATCACTTTTTCCTCCTTCCGCCCTACCCCACCCCCCCAATGGCTTCAGAAATTATATCGCAGTCACCCGGCCAATCAAGTATTCACTGATTGCTTTTTTAAAAATGTTTAATATTATGCATATGCACGTTTTGTTTAGGCTGGTGGGGGGGATGCATCCCCCCATCCCCCCCCCCTAAATCCGCCACTGGAGCTTGTGTGTAATAGCAGAAGCTTGGCTAAATTAAGTTAAAGGAGGCTGCAACTACTATTAGTTAAAGTAATTTTATACCAAAAGTTGGGTTTTAGCAGCTTATTACAGGGAGTAGGGGGTGGGCATGGCACCGTGACCCCCCCTATGGTTATGTTAAGTTATATGAGCAACTTGTAAAGATGTAAACTGATAAGATCAAGGTAGTGTTTAGAGCACCGGACCGGTTTTCGAAACCAATCCCCTCACTCCTAACTGTACTCTAACCCCCCTATTTGTACGTTTGAAATTACTACTAATGATGTCATACCAGCGTGAGATCAACGTCATGTAAAGAAACAAATAGGTAATCCGGTGCAGCAGCGCTTTGATTACAAAAACCGGTCTGGTTCTCTGCCTTAAAAAATATGCACTTTGAAAACTTTAAAGCTTTCAATTTCACTAGTGTTTATATTTTCTTTCAATAAGACCTTTTTAATTTATGAAAGAAAAAATTAATGCATTGTCAGTAAGTCAATTTTTTTGATCTGATGGACTCTTTTTAATTTAGGCTAGTTGCATTTTTTACCTTTTTATTGCAAGAACACAATATACGTGCTTAGTAGGCCTTGATTAGGAATTGCCTGCTCTTGTGTTAAAATAACAATTTTGCAATTTCAGATCTTAGAATCTGGTTCCAATTTTAAATAACGTTTCAATGTCAGTGTCGATTTAACATCTTTAAGCATATCATGCATCAGTATCGATTAACTCTAACTTAAGTATCAGTATCGATTAACACAAATGAGTACAAGAATCATTTTATTTGTTTGCATTTTTATCCTATTATGAGAAAGCGACGAGGCATTGTGCGAGCTCGCTTAGTACAGGGTTGCCACATCCTGGAAAAGTCCTGGATTTTTTTTGCTGTCCTGGAAAGTCCTTGAAAGTCCTTGAATTTTGTTTATAAGTCCTGGAAAGTCCTGGAAAATATTTGGAAAGTTTTCCCGTGATTTACCAGGACAGAATGCGATTTTTTTTATGATTACTGGTGCCTTGTAATTGTACAAAGCCATTGTTGAAATAATTTGCTTTGTAAAGGTCCTTTAAAAAGCTTTTTTATGTTGTTAAAAGACAGCTTATTTGTATGCTGGCGCACAAATAAACAAATCGCTATTCTAGCCCTAACCCAACCCTAAATCCAACCCAAACTGTAACCCCAGCTCTAGTCTTAACGTTAATCCTAACCCAAACTTAAAATCTTAACCCAAACCCTAACGATGATTTAAAAACTAAGAGAGTAATTGAGCGCCCATTCTTCTGCTGTATGCTCTTATTCTTTTTAATCAGTTGTGTGCTAGACTGCAAATAAGCACTTCCTCGTTAAAATGCCAAAATTTGCACTTTGCAATTTAGTACGTATGAATTATTGAATATTATTAGGAAGAATGAATTCATGGACAGTAATTTATTGCAATGTGATACACTAGTAGCGTAGCGGGCATTAAGCCCCGGATTGGCCCGTTGACCAAAATGCACAATAAGAAAAATACGACGTTTTTCACACTATACTTCTGAGGCAGTTTTTTTGCAGTAAAATGGAATCTAAAGTAGTTTAAAGCCACTTTTGAAACATCATTTAGGGGAAGGGCTAATATTGGTCAAAAACGAAATCAGTAACAACTAACTAAAAACGGCTAAAAATAAACAATCAATTCGATCGCTTGATGCAATATACTTAATGTAGGCTTTGCAAAAGAATTATAAGCAGTCTATTCAGTATTTAATGCTGTTAATTACCAATCACCTCTCTCAAATCTTATTTCATTAGCTCCTCGTCCCAAATTATCTTTATTTAGCGTTATAAAATACAGACGATTTGGATTAATACTTGGTAGTTTTTTCAAAGGAAGTGCCTATTTGCACTCTAGAGTGCAAATAGGCTCTGCTTATATAAAATAAGAGAGCAAGAGTGGGTGCTCATTTACTCTTATTTTTTGAATTATTATGGTTAGTGTTAGGGTTTAGATTTTGAGTTTGGGTTAAAATTAACGGTAGGGTTAGAACTAGGGTTGCAGTTTGGGTTAAGTTTAAGGCTGGGGTTAGGGCTAGGATAGTGTTTTTTGTGTGCACGCCAGCGTGCAAATAAGCTCTCTTTTTTTCAAGTCAGGATTTTATGGTTTACTGGCTGGAAATAAAGCTGGGACTGAAGTTTTACTATTAGCCATTACTAGAGCTCTACTGATATATCGGTTGATATCAGGGCCAAGCTGTATATCGTGTCGGCTATCCACAGCCGATAAAATATCGGCTTCGCGGGATAACCTTAAACTGTTCATTTTCTAGAGCAAGCTTGTGCGCTCTTGCGTTTTATTTGCTCAGTATGACTTGTGTTTGCAATAATCTTTCTTTGGAGGAGGATTAGTGAAGCTTTTAGTATCAAGTTAATTGAAAAATAGTGACAAAATTTTTGATTAATAAGGTAATATATCGGTGTCGGCCAAAAATTTCCAAAATATCGGTATCGGCCTGAAAAAGCTATATTGTAGAGCTCTAGCCATCACCCACATACTGTAGCCCATTTATGCAACCAGCTTGGTTAAGTTTTTGTAGAGCTAATTTCTATGCCAGGTTTTAAAAGTAATGATCTTTACCAAAATAGGCCTAAAATTAAGTTATTATTGCAAACAAAATTGCAAAATCTTCGAGCGCTGGGGCCTTTGCCCCCAGACCTCCAAGCACAACCCTCCCATTGCAAATTTCTGGCTTTGCACCTGGCTGGTAGTCAGGACTAGGAATGCAAGTGCGTTAAATCAAAATTTTTCGTCAATTAGAAGTTAGAACAAAAAAGTAGGTGCAGGAAAGAGTAATAGTGAAAATTAAATTTTAAGTCCTGTAAAAAAAAACCTTAAACAGTCCTGGAAAATAGCCTAAAAAAGTTCTGGAAAGTCCTGAAATTTGATTTTGCAGTTTCTGTGGCAACCCTGTTAGGAGTTGCCGGCCATCTGTTTACCACACTTACATAGGGGAATCTCGTTAAATGCCTTTCCCAGGGCACAACAAGCAAACTTGTCGGCTTTCTCCATACTGCCCATTAGTGCTGAACCTCAAGCAGGGAAGCTGTGAATACCAATTTTTAAGTGATTGGTTTGACCCGACTCAAAATCGAACCTCGAGTCTACTGATCCAGAAGCAGACGCTCCTATCCACTTGGCCATCTGATCGGTAAATCACACGTACTGCTGTTCAGTAGCAGCATTTTAAAAATAGAAATCAGTTTTGTGCTTCTGACACAACAAGTATTTACATGATGACTTAATTTGTTGTTTACCGGAACTTTTATTGCATGGATCTTTTGTCACACTATACTTCGACAAATCCAATGGCATAACCGATTTCAAAAAATAGTGCTGTCCTCGAGCCGAGGACTGGCCAATTTTCGAGGACTTGAGGCTTCGAGGCCAAGGACTTGATCTTTGAGGCCAAGGACTTCAAAATGTGTCCTCGAGGACGTCCTCGAGCCAAGGACGTCCTCGAGGACTCCACCTCTGATAAATATATCGTTTTGTATTTTAAGGGGAATGATGTGATTTGTGACAGCGATGGAGAGGATGAGCGGAGCTTGCATTCTCACATCAAGACAATGGTAGAAGAATGTAAGAAAAGAACAATCGATCTGAATGTGCTCGAAGATCGCATGAAAAGGTCTTTTTTTATCGAAGGAAAGAGGTGTGTTCAGGAATCATTTCCATTCCTGATTTGCTGCAGAAGTATCCAGCACTTCATTTCCCAAGTTGTGTAAGTGGATTTATCATGTTTGCTAAAGTCATTGATAGCATGCATGCTAGATTTGAATTGCAATTTTACTAACATAGTGACTACATTGGTCGTTTTCTGCGATTAACCCGACAACTTGCAACATATAGTATCACACCGCAGCAATTTTAAGACTTTATATTATTACATTACGTATTACCCTGGCTGCTGCAAGGTAAAGATGTTATTCTCAAGTTCATAAATTGCTTCTGAATCATGTGTGCTTTGAATTTTGGCCTACTAAATTTCTTTGTGTTGATCATCTGAGCAAATTCGTGGAGTTCTATAACTTTTTGTTATTTGGCACATTGCAGAGCCATTTATTTTTACTTTCTGTCAGTGAATTCAATTTTACAATTGAACAATCTTTAAATTGCAGATTGCCAATGAATTCAAGAGAATCCTATGTGCGGATCCAATGCAAAAATTTAAACAAATAGAACCAAAAGTATGGACATTTCTATGTTCAAAAGCCAAAAAAATTCCTGAAAAGATATTGCCCTTCCTAAATACTGATGGTAAGTGGTCTTGTTTGGATTAGCTTGGCTTTTTCTATCCAGTTCGTGCGTGCGAGCGAAATTATAGTGTATAAAACTGTATATGCTATCACTTCGCCGTTCTTTTACCATCTGTTTGGTGATTTGCTTTTTTACTTGCTTGTAGCGATTGCGCTTTTTAAATTACGAAATTGGAAGTTGTTTAACCTGCCTAATCGAGTAGCAACTAGGGAGTAAATTGAGAGTAATTTGCACGCATAGGCGTAGCCAGGGGGGGGGGCCAGGGGGCCCGGCCCCCCCCCAATTAAAATACCACCAATGATAAAAATTACATCGAAGGCTAGCGCTGTTTAGTTGCAGTTTTTTTTTCAGCAATTACGCACGTAACAGTAATTAACAATAACATTAATGACAATGAGGGAGCCCCGGGGCCCCTAACTAACAACCAGGGGGCCCCAAAATAACGACTATGGGGCCCAAACCAACAACTAGGGGGCCCCAGGGCCCCTAACTGATAACCAGGGGGCCCCGGGGCCCCATAACTGACAACCGGGGGGCCCCAGGGCTCCTAACTAACAACCAGGGGGCCCCAGGGCCCCTAACTAATAACCAGGGGCTCTGGGGCCCCTAACCAAAAACCAGGGGGCCCCCAATTAACCAACCAGGGGGCCCCAGGGCCCCCAACTAATAACCAGGGGGCCCCAGGGCCCCTAACTAACAACCAGGGCCGGGGCCCCTAACCGACAAACATGTGGGCTCAGGGCCCCTAACCGACAACCGGGGACCCGGGACCTCTAACCAACAACCAGGGGCCCCGGGGACCCTAACAGACAACCAGGGGTCCTGGGGCCCTCAACTGACAACTAGAGGGCCCCTAACTAACAACCAAGGGGCCCCAAGGGCCTCTAACTGACAACTAGTGCGCCCCGGGGCCCTTACTGACAACCAGGGGCCTTGGGAACCCTAACCGACAACAAGGGGGCCCCTAACTGACAACCAGGGGACCCCGGGGCCCCTAACTGACGACCAGGGGATCCAGGTACCCTAATTAACGACCAGGGGGCCCCGGGGCTTCTAACTGACAACCAGGGGTCCCCGGGCCCCTTACTGACAATCAGGGAGCCCCTGACTGACGACTAAGGGTCCCGGGCCAGTAACCCCTTAATTGAAATTTTTAATAATTTATATGCAGAACCTGTAAGAAATTTAAGAGTTTTTTCCTAAAAGTTGCAACCCCAGGCCGTCGTTTGACGTTATTATGAACTTAATTCTATAACACAGGCGGTAAAGCAAACCCCCCAATTGAAATACTACCAATGATAAATATAATGAGAGCATAGCCTTGTCCGGAATTGCAGTTTCTTTAATTTAGGATTTACGCGTATAAAAGTAAGTAATAATAATGACGACCACGTGTCCACGTCATAATAATGTCATGCAATTCTTGTACGTTTCAAAAAACCGTCAAATGTCTTGACTCAAGTCCTCCACGTTTTGGAAAAAAGTTATTTTAATTTTGCTTTGAATTTTTTTTTTATGAAAGAAATTAAGGGCGCGATCTTACATCAAAATCATAGGCGATGCCAATGGGGTGGCCCAGGATGCCCGGGCCCCCTCAATCGAAATGCCACCAATGACACAAGTTTGACAAAAAAAGCTTGTTTCTTCATTTTCATTTTTTTTGTTGGCATCTTTGCGTTCAACAGTACAAGCATACACTAGTAATTAACAATAAATAATATTGACGACCAGGAGGCCCGGCGCACCTCATTTCAATTTTTTCCAACCAATTTATACGTATAACCAGGGTGAAATCAAATTTTTTGTTCTAGTAGTTGCTACCTCAGGCCCTCATCTAAACTTATTATGGACGTACTGAAATAACCAGCGCCGGATTTGCCATGTGGCACAGTGCCAAGGCTCCACGCTCAGATAGTAGGACATTTTTTGGTCTTCACTTATATTTGGCAGGAAGATGTTGCAAAAATCCCCTAAGTGCCAGAGGTACCGAGCAATGTAAATCCGGCCCGTTAATAGCATGTTTAGTAAGTGAAACCATCAATTGTACCACTTTTCAATAATATTTTCAATAATTGTACCACTTCTCCACCTCGCCAGTTTTTACACACAAAATACTTTTAAAAAAATAGCTAGGAAAATGCTCATTAAACAAATTATTGAATTTGAATTGAGGGGTCCTGGGTCCCCTGGCTGAACATGTACCCCTACAATTAGTTAAATTTATGAGAGGAAATTCTTTGGGTGGATTATTATTTACTGCTAAGATATTGCGGAAGGCAATGTGCCTTACTTCCCCCTGTATGGACAAATCACTTACAATTAAAATTTTACACCATAACACAAGATTTTAAACGTGTTTTGAAATTTAATTGCAAGTAAAAGAAGGATTGAACAATCAAACTTTTCTATTGGCTTTCAATGTTAAAAATCTAGTTCTTTCAAACGGCTGTGAACAGGTGTGAAATGTGATCCAATGGGATTAAAATAGCTTTTTTTTCCAAAAACTTACAAAAATCGCCCAGCGGCTGGGGGCTTTGCCCCCAGACCCCCATAGCCACCGGCGGCTGGGGGCTCCGCCCCCAGACCTCCGTCTGTGATACTTTTGAGTACACTAGCTTTCTCAACACGTCTCCTAAGTTAGACATTTTTCGCTTTTTAACTGTTAGTTTTCGCCCTCCTTTTACCAAAATCCTGGTTAAGTGACAAAAGACCACGACTTCAGATCTTCTATTCTACAATATCTTTGGCCTACAAAAAGTTCCTTTTTTGAAAATTTCTGATGACGTCATTGCATGTGATTTGTGGTTTGGGCCCCCCCCCCCCAATCAAAAATCCTGGCTGCGCCTATGCTTGCACATGTAGTTGGCCGAGTGGTCGGCGCATTGGACTGCGGAGCTAGTTTGGTTTGATGCTCAGCTAGGTCATCTACCATGATGCATATACTTCACAACAAAAACAAAACTAAATTTCAGCGTATTCGAGTTGTACGTATTTTTTCAGCTGTTGTTGTCTGTTCGTTAACGTAGCGTCAATCTCGCTACTGCATGTGTAAGTGGTGCTCAAGCTCAGATTCAGATATTATTTCTTTCGTGCAGCTTACTGCTCATTTTTTTCGTTGTAAGGGTCGAAGTGAATGGGCTTATTTCCGATAGTCTGCTGAGACAAGACTCTCAAAAACAGACCTTATTTTGCCCACAAATCAGCCACATTGGTTGCTTTGTACAGTGTATACTGTAGAGCCAATCAATTCTGTTTTTTTTTCGAAGAGAAATACATTTTTACTGTATTAACTTCAATTGCTTTTTCAGAACGCACGAAAGCTTTGCTTTGTTTGCCCTTGGTATTTCGCGAAAACTTGGAAAACTTTTTCGAAGTTGTCACGGTGAGTAACTTAGTAGAGCAAGCATAATGATGCGATTGTTAACACTGTTGCAGTGCTCTCATTTCTTATTGGAAAAAAGTAAGGATGTTATAACGACTAAACCCATTCGGCATTTTTCTAGTGTCATGCATGACAGAATTTGTCTGTGCTTCAAGCGTGCCTGTTCTTACTATTTCCGGCTAAAGCAAAATTGGAAACGATAACAACTTTGGGTTCCACTCCTACCATTTTATTATTCTCAGTTTCAATTTGAAGGTTTTGTCGACGAATGGAGTTTTAAATTCTGAAAAATTGTACCGGTAGTGTTTTTTTTCATAACTCAATCTTGCCCTTACGAAAGTGTGTTTTTATCACGAAGCAAGACAATTTTACTCTGAGACAACTTGACACCAGGACAATTTGACGCGAAACGTGTGAAATGATATCGGGGTCTGCTGGTTGGAAAACGGTGGAGGTCGAGCGAGTTGGGTTGGGTAGGGAGGTTGATATCGGGGGGATTATTGGAGGTGGGGTTGGAAATCGTGACCCCGACTTCATTTCACGCGTTTTGTGTCTAATTGTTTTCACGTGAAGTCGCGTCAAATTATCGTGTACCCTTTTTATCAGGCTTTTTATTGCCATGGGTATGGGGTTAACTCATTAACAAAAACTAAATGCTAGTAAAAGTTAATGAGCAGTAAAATTAAGTAAAGTGTGTTAATTTCGAGCAGTAAAAGTTGGTTTAATGTGATGAGTGTGCTTGTAGCAACAATGTTGTGCCATTTATGCCTAAATATGATAAGTGTATCGGAGTACCAGTGTAATTATGAATTATCAGAATTGCGTGTAATGTTAAGGTTAAAAAATGACATTTATAATTGTATGCTCGTTTGTGCAGTTGCTAAGCTTTCTTTGATGGGTTTATATACTTTGATGAAATATCTCTGAGAAATCATCACTTCTCATCGATTTTGTTTCCAACAGGTTGCGGACTTCCAGTCGGTAGCCGTGAAAACCCCATACCCACAGCTTAAAGGCAGCACCTGTGCTGGTGGATTTGCACTTTTTGTGGAGAAGGAATTGCAATGCATCATTGAAGATCTCGAATTAGCTGTTTTAACCATGCTGTATTGTTTCTGGATCTTCGATATATGCTTTCCGAAAGTGTTGATAAAAACATTTTCTTTGCTAGCTTATTTGTTAGGCATTCATTGCGATACCATTGGACACATTAGTGTTCAAAATATTATCAATCAATTGTAATAGTGTACAGGCCCTCAGCCAGAATAAAAGTCTTTGGGGGGAGGGGCGAGAAATTTTTAGGAAGGCTAAATTCATATTAATAGGTGATTTTCTTAAGGGGGCAAAAAATTTTGGGAGGCTCTTGCTGGATGCCGACCTGATTAGATATCTTGTTGTTTTTTGACGTGTTATGTGTTTTTCATCCCTTTTATTCACAGTTATTTAAGCTTATTTTTTTATGTAAATATTGACATTGTTAATAACTGTTTTTTTAGGGGGCTCCCCCCTGTCTGCGAGCGTGATTGTATGTATTGGTGTGTGTGTTTTTTATGTTCATATTCATATTTCATTGCTTTTTTCCAAGTTGTTGGCTTGATTTTTTATGTATATATTGACGCTGTTATTAACTGATTTTTTGAAGTGGGGGGCAAAAAATTTTCCAGGGGGGGCTCCCCTCTGGCTGATGGTTGATTGTATATATTGTTTTTTTCTGACGTTTTGCGGTATTATTCTGTTTTCATCGCTTTTTTCACAGTTTTAGGCTTAGTTTTTTATGTATATAGTTCACATTGTTTCTGTGTCAATAAACGTGACTGATCACAAAGTCGTTTGAAAGCTAAGTCCACTCTCCAAAACAACACTTTTTGATGTACTAGTATCCACCTTTTTAGATGTATGAAGTGGGGTGCTCATGTCCACCCCAAAAATATTCCATCGTGAAGGGTGGAGTAACGCACCCTGTGAAACTAGGGATGGAAACGAGAGACCAACCCTTAGGGTGTTATTAGACCACCCCTTAGGTTGTTACTAGACCACTCCTTAAGTGGGGTGTTCATGTCCACCACAAAAATATTCCATCCTGAAGGGTGGAGTAACGCACCCCTGCAAAACTAGGGGTGGATATGAGAGACCACCCCTTAGGGTGTTACTACGCACACTTTTCAAATTACAGTGATGTACTTTTAAAAAAAAATTAGCAATGGAAAATGCTGATTGAACAAATCGCTAAACTTCAGTTGAGGGAGCCTGGGCCCCCTGGCCTAACATGCACTTCTATAACTGGTTATTTTCATGACAAAACAAAAATCTCTAAGGAAAATCTTCGAGTGGATTTTCATTTACTGCTAAAATGTTGCACGAGACATTGCAACTTACTTTCCTCTACCTGGACCAAATCACGTACAATCAAACTTTAACACCCAAATGCAAGATGTTAAACGTGTTTTGGACTTAAATTGCTACTAGAAGGAGAATTGAATAATTTATTTTTTTTAATTGGCTTTCAAATGTCAAAAATCTAGTCCTTTCAAATGGCTCTAAACATGTGCGAAATGTGATTCAATGGAATTAAAATAGCTTTTTTTTCCAAACAATTACAAAAAATCGCCGAACAGCTGGGGGCTTCGCACCCAGACCCCCAAAGCCTCCGGCCGCTGGGGGCCCCGCCCCCAGACCCCCCGTCTGTGATACGTTTGAATTACACTGGCTTTCTCAAAACGTCTCCAAAGTTAGTATTTGCACTTTTCAACTACATTAGTTTGAGCCCTCTCCCTTTGCAAAATCCTGGTTAAGTGCCAACCGGCAAATTTTTGATGACGTCATTGCATATGATTTGTGGTTTAGGCCTCCCTACTAATCAAAAATTCTGGCTACGCCTATAAATTGGAGATTGCCTGAAAAACTTTTTTTTTTGGAGAACACTTGCGGCGGTGTCCTTGGTCCTTGGCCTTGGCCTCGAGCATTCCTGTCCTTGGCCTCGAGAGGGTCTGTCCTCGGAAAGGCTGTCCTTGGCCTTGGATTTTTTTTGTGTTCTTGGCCTTGGCCTCGAGCCTTGTGTTCTCGACTCCACCTCTGTTAGGTAGGATATCCCAATTTTTTCAAAATTAGATTTTAATTGGCAACACAGTTGGGGAGATATCTTTCACCTTGAAATGAAATACCTCAGATATGATAGGTCGTACAAAGCTAAACTGGTGAAGATATGTTTTAGATTTTTCCTTAACTTTTGCACATAATCGTAACTGGATGCTTCACTTCTTTTAGTTACTATAACCAGGGCGTCGATTTGTCAAAATCTTTGGGGGGTCCAACTTAGTCACCAGAACTTTTTTGGCGAAACCTCGCGAATTTTGTTTGCAGTGTTTGTACACAATAGACTTTGTTTGCAATGTTCGTACGTCGCAATAGCACATTTGATGCAGTTTTCGTTTCGGTGATGCGCCGTTTAGGGAATAAGCGTAAGGATTTTGGAACAAAAAGGAAAAAAAAACTCATCGCGGCCACATATGGGTTGGTAGGAATGAAAGGGTATCTTGAGATATATAACCGAATGCGACCTCTTTCACGCCAAACTTTTGAGGCGTTTTTTGGGCGGTAATTGCAATGTCACGACTTCGAAATCTATGAAAATCGTTCCGCCAAGCCTTTCTATACTACTTTAAGGGATGACACGGGTAGGCGTGGCCAAAAGGGCGGCAGCCATCTCCCAATTAAAATGCCTTCATTGATAAAAATATTAAAACAAAGTATACTGTTTCTTCAGTTTCAGTTTCTTTTAGCATTTCTGTGTACAAAAGTGCACGCGTTCAACTGTAATTTGCAATAACATTAATATGGACAACCAGGGGGCCCGAGCCCCCCAACTCAAAATTTTGCCAACCACTTTAAGTGTATAGCCCGGGAGAAATCAAGAGCTTTGTATTAAAATTTGCAAACTCAGGCACTTATCTAACCTTTTTATGAACGTATTACAATAACCACGACCGGATTTACCGAATGGCGCAGTACCAGGGGACTCCGCGTTTAGATGGTGGGACTAAGAGTTTTTTGTCTCATCTATGTTGACTGGAAATTGCAGCGAAAATCCCCAAAGTGCAAGGAGCCCCGCGCAATGTAACTCCAGCCTGGGCAAAAACATAATTAGTTGCAGGCCGTAGTCCGTACCAATAACCATCTATTGTACCAATTCACTTTCAATAACAATTCACCTCCACCTCACCAGTTTTTACGCGACAAAATGCTTTTGAAAAAAAAATTAGCCAGCAAAAATGCACATTGAACAAATTATTGAATTTGAATTAAGGGAGCTTGGGCCCCTAAGCCATTACATGTACTCCTGCAACTGGATAGTTTCATGACCTACTGCTAAAACATTTAAGAAGGCAATATACCTTACTTCCGCCTACCTTGGCCAAACCGCATACAAAATTTAACCCCAAAATGCAAGATTTTAAACGTGTTTTGGACTTAGATTGTAGTTAAAAAGAGAATCAAACAATTCAATTTTTCAATTGGCTTTCTAAATAGAGTTGTAAGCGGGCCGACTAGTTCAGGCCTGAACCCGAAAATCCAAGCCCGAACCCGAAAACTAATTTGAAGCCCAAGTCATGCCCGAAAAAACCCGAAAGTTAAGTTAGAACTGAAAAATTTAGCAATGTTGCCAAGGTATTTTGATGATATTTTGGTGCACCTAAGGCAAAAAGCACGTCTCAGTCCCGAATTAAGCCCAAAATTTTTGTCAACTTTAGGCCCGAACCCGACCCGAAAAGCCCGGCCCGACTTACAACTATGTTTCTAAATGTTAAAGATCTGATTCTTTCAAATTACTCTAAAACCGTGCGAAATGTGATCCAATGGCATGAAAATAGCTATTTTTTTCAAAAAATTACAAAAATTGCCCAGCGGCTGGGGGCTTGGCCCCCACACCTCGGTCTGTAATACGTCTGAGTTACTCTAGATTACTCACCTTGTTTCCCAATTTAGATATTTTAAGTTACATAGAAGATTTAAAACTTAAACTTTTTTTCACTACTGTGAGGTAGCACTTCCTCACCTATCTGCTATCTCATTAGGCTAGTGTTTCCTCAGCATCTGAATTCACACATAGCCTATCCTGGCAGCCCACCCAAACCTTCAAACCACACACGAGGGCAATTTCTGCACTTGCCATCGCACCCTCTTCTCAGATTACTCTGATCAAAGTCATTGCTTATTGATGCTAGCGCAATGCGGTTGAGCTAAGCAGGGCCTCAGAGAGAAAATTTTCCAGGGGGTACGAAGGTCGATACCGGGCCCCCAAATCTTATTGGGCCCCCCAAGCCTTATCGGGGCCCATGCCATTAAATCATTTTTTGTTCGATGGGTGTAGATTTTCATTTAAAAGTGAGGGGATAACGATATTCGCATACAGTTAGTACCTCTAAAAAATACAACTAGAATAAAATTGGTTTAAATCCAGCTAAGGGGTCTGGGGGAGCACTGTGAGCTCCAGCTTTAGCATTTTTTATGTTTCTCGAGGGTACAACACAGCATTTCATCAACATCCCAGCACCAAACTTGCTTAAATTGACAAGCAGAAAATCTGATATACATGAAAGAAAGTATGTGAAGTGGGGGATGGTGACACTGACACAATACTATACAATATAATGACTTTAATATTGCAAATCCATTATTTTACTGATAAAAGTTTTAAGAAGTCTTCTGCAATCATAGACTTCACAAACCCAAATACCTACTAAACTCATACAGATAGAGTGAGTTACTTAATGATAGTAGTATAGTATGTCAACTTTGACTCTGCTCTCTGAGGTTGAAATGCTTTTGGATCCTGGAAATGTGAGCCCTCGTACATTGTTATACTGTAGAATTAGGGCTCTCAAGTCAGAGAAATGCAACAAAACGTTAATTTCGGTGCAACTGTGTGGCTTTTGATACATTTTCCTTTTTTTTAATCAAATCGGCCACTATTGGATGCCCTAAAGGCTGTGTAGCAAAAATAGCGACCAATTAACAGTACTGAATAGGCTGACTGATATTTTTGTTGTAGGCAAATTTGATTACGGTGTTATGGTGCGATACCAAAACTTAACGCGGAAACCTGAACTCTTCCGGGCCCCCCTAGGCCCGGGCCCGGGTACGATGTACCCTCTTAACCCCCCTCTCGCAGGCCCTGGAGCTAAGTGGAGTGCCAGTGTGATACTGGTCAATAATCCTCTTTCTGGTGACCTTGTTGTCAGACTTTGATCAGAGTAATCTGAGAAGAGAGTGCGATGGCAAGTGCAGAAATTGCCCTCGTGTGTGGTTTGAAGGTTTGGGTGGGCTGCCAGGATAGGCTATGTGTGAATTCAGATGCTGAGGAAACACTAGCCTAATGAGATAGCAGATAGGTGAGGAAGTGCTACCTCACAGTAGATATTTTAACTTTTTAACATTTACTCTAAACTCTCCCCCTTCAGCAAATTCTTAATTGCGTACCAAACCAAGCCACGGCTTTTGATCTTCCATTTTACGATATCTTTGTTCCGTAAAAAGTGCCTCATTTCAAAAATGATTGAAGACGTGATTGCATGTGATTTGGGCCCCCCCAATCAAAAATCTGGCTCGCCTGCGATGGCACCGTCCATTAAGTCCCCGCCTGGATGGCACCATTGTGATATTGAGTGACTATCCAGGTATGCTTTGACGCTGCGAGTCTCAGTATGCTCTCTCTCCTCAGTGCCCTGTTGTAACAGTGAGGGCTTCCTTCATCTAAACTTCACACAGTCACAATAATGAGTTTGTGACGCACACAAATAAAAGTTGTGCAATATATTGGCTAGGTGATTAATATACTCGTATTGTGATTATTGCCAAAAAATCTTGTCCTAGCGCTGTGATATGCAGTTTTCAAGATTTGAGCAAGAAAAATCTGTCAAGACAGAAATGTTATTTTGTTAGTGGGCTATCCATGATAAATAGAAAACATGCTTATTTTTATTGGGGGGTCTTTTACTCTTTGGACCCCTCCAATGCATGTCTTTTGGGACGTCCTGACCTCCCGACCCCCCCTCCAAGAATCGACGCGCCTGACTATAACTAAGAGATTTGAAAAATTAATAAGTTATTACATTATTGCAACCTATGGAGCAAAGACAAATATTGTTTTTATAAAACAATTTTGGCTACTTGATTTTAAAAAAACTACTTGAATTTGAAGGCGTAAAAAATAAACTAAATATGATGAACTCAACTCGATTAGTCAAAACTAGTTGAACTTGAAATTGTTAAAAAAATTAGTAGAGCTTAGAACCATGAACACAAAAATCATAAGAGTCACATATACACCAGCATTGATGTTCAGAAAACAGGCAATGAAGTCAATTGGTCAAATTCATGTCATATGATGAGATAAATCTACGGGGAAGGGGGATTATCCTTGTTTCTGCGGAATGTCTGCAACTCTGGTGTTACCGTTATTGAATTCTCGCTGCATTGGTTTCATGAGGCAGTGATGATGGGAATTTCTTTTTCAGTGCTTTTCAAGCATTTGGAAAGGGTGGCGTAGGCAAGATTTTGTGGTGGTTAGGGGGGGGGCTTTTTTTTGGAATTAATGTGAAGATCAACCCAAATAGATATTTACTTCAAAAAAACTGCAATTTTTCCGGATTTACGGTGAAAAGTGAGGACTAAAAACAATAAGAAGGACTTCATCTCCAAGGAACTGCAACTTTCACCGGCTTTGCGCCGTATTTGGATTCCATACTTTGGCACCGAATGCATTGTTTGCCGGTCTACTTCCAAAGGGGTTAGGGGCATCGCTGTTTTTCTTGTGGCAAAATGTTTGGGGTTTTACATATCAAAAGCGGCGTCACAATGCTTCCCCTCTCATCATGCCTACGCCGCTAACTTGAGACCTTTTGGGCATCGATTCAGAGTATTAAAATTCTTATCGCGGAAAATTTGGTGCGAAACCAATAATCAACATATGGGTAAGAAACAAATAAACAGACTTTACGAAATTTGATTAAAGTTTTGGGCATTAGCATAAAAGTAATGGGGGCTAAGATGAAACTAGAGTTTCCTGCGTGCATTGCTAATGTCGGAAATCTGTTGAAGGTTACAAAAAGAACTTAACTTACTATTTTGGTTCTTAATGAAGAGACGGAAGACATGTGTCAGGTGATGTGGCAGATGTGGTACAGAAATTTCATGTCGTCCCTCCAACCGCTTGTGTTCTTGAAGATCTGAGCTTTTCCACTGGTGAAAGCTTTCTTCCGTTGATCATTTTTGCCTATCTACTCTTTCATAAAGAAGTAATCAATATTAGGAGATTTGGTTGAGCCATGAAGCTAATCGTCCGTGACAACGCAAACACGCAATCAAATACATGGAGCTGGCACCTGAAAAATTTGGGCCTGGGTCTCCCATTCTTTTCGATAAGACCAGTTGACCCCCCTGGTTTTCTATCCAGTGTTAACACTTGTCGTCCAAGAGATCCTGAATTTTTTTGCAATGGTTGCAGCTGTGCCATCCTTCAATTGAAGTTCAGTCAACCTGATTTCCATTTTTTATTTTTTTAAAAACACAACTTGATATTCAATGCCTCATATTCGTTTATCAACAAAGTGTAACCTCTAATTCTCGCGATAATATGTGTTAATCAAGAGCTGATTCTCTTCAGCTGCTTTCTTGAAGAAAGACTTAGGCTATGGATTTTTTTTACTGTCTAGGGATTTGTATTTCAATGCTTTCGCCAGAAAACTGGGGGCATAGCCTTATCATTCGATGCATGAAAACTTGCACTGACACTTGTTTCAAGTTAATAATATTGATTTATGTTGTCACATTACCTTCTTCATAACCTCAAGAAGGTAATAGTGACATCATAAACCTGTATCAATAAATTAACCCAATTATCTTTTATACAGTATATCGTATAGGGCCTAATGGCGAATTTTTCAAAGTGATTTGTGGGTAAACTTTTTTGTTAGATCAACAGAATAAACATCATTTCAGGTAGTTATAAACAAAAGTTCATCGATTGGTGCTACAGGAAATTAGTTTTGAAAAAAAAAAGTCAAAAAGTTGCACCCGTATGAGACATATTCGTACAACGAATGAACCTCGAAGAAAAAAGTAACCCTAATTGGACGAATCGGCATATTTTAGAACAAATAAACCGTGAGAAAAAAAGACAAAACTGTCAGTTTTCAGTCTACTAATAAAGAGTCATGGTTTGACAACCAGGTGCGAAATCTCAAACCTGGTTGTGAAACCTATACCGCTTGGCAAACCTACGTATTTGACAACTACGTGACTAAATGAGCTTGAAATTCTTGACTGTTGCAGTAAACACAAAATTAACTTTTTGCGAAATTGTTTATTACTCCCTTTAAATATATCATCGTTCTCTTTCAACTTGACTTAAGCCAATAACGTTTCTATTGGTTTTTCTAGATTAATACGAAACTTAACTCAAAATTTGCGCGTTATTTATTGAATTGACTTAGCCAGCAACAGACAGTATTCATATATTTATGCGTAATTAGTTTTTTTGCATCTGTCTAACCACACCAATACCGAGCACCTTGTTTGATATACTGTTTGCTAGTCTTTTGCCAGACAGATTAATTGTAACGGTAAGAGTGTTTGGCCTTAATTAGAAATAAGTGTTTAGCCAAGACACAGCCAAATCGAGAAGATTTCTTAAAATTGGTACCATATCATTAAAATATTTTTGTGTTAACTTTATTTTTTTTGGACCTATTAATTGTTACAGAGATATTAATTGTTACAGATATAATTAATATGCGACAGCTAAATATCAATGGCTTTTTCTTAGGAAATTCCTGTATACGTTTTTGTGATACTGTGAGAAATTTAGGTTTTACGCTTGATTCTCATTTAACATTAGAACAACAAGTTAAAGAATGTGTTTCGTCTGTATTCGCATCTATCAAAAGTATTGCACGTATAAAACATCTCCTTACAAGAAATGAGGTAACCATCTTAGTATCCTCACTTATTCTTTCAAAGCTTGACTATTGTAATTCTTTGTATTATGATATATTAGTTGCTCTCTTACAAAACAATTGCAATATGCACAAAATTGCGCAGCGAGACTGATTTACAACAAGAGAAAATATGACCATGTCACCCAGATACTGATTGAACTACACTGGCTTCCGATAAAGTATAGAATTTTGTATAAAATATATTTGCTGACGTATAAATGCATTTACCCCACTTCATTTGCACAACCTGAAGAATTAAAATCTTTACTTTCAGTTGATTCCAAGTCCACTCGTTTTATTCGTCTTAAAGTGCAACGCAACAACTTTAGAATAAGCGATCGTGCATTTTCAATTTACTCCTAAACTTTGGAATCAATTACCAACTGCTCTGAAAAATGAGTTAAATATTTCAAGATTCAAAGGTGACTTAAAAACTTACTTATTTCGTGAAGCATTCAATCTATAGGTATAAGTTTGTACTGATTCTCTCCTTAATCTATAGCAATCTTGCAACACACTCGAATTTGTTATTTTTTGATTTGGGTTTTGTTATTTCGTTTTCTGTAATAATTGTACGCATTTACTTCTCTTGCTTGTATCTATGCTGCATGACTTATGTGTTGTCGTGTATATAACTTATGAGACGACTTCAGAGCGAAAGACCTGCTTTCACCAGGTCTAGTTGAAGTCGATAAATCTGCATTATTATTATTATTATTATTATCATATTCTACTTCAACACATTGAAGTCTGTGTACGTTTTCCGACTTTAGCGCAAAATTGACTATTTTAGTGGGCAACACTGCATGACGTTAATTTCTAAAATCGTCACAATTGCGCTGAAGTTGGGGGACAAAAACTAGTAACTGGTCAGTGGTCGAGTGGATAGAGCGTCTGCTACTGGAGCGGAAGACCCGGGTTCAGTTCCCGGTCGGGTCAAACCAAAGACTAAAAAATTGGTTTTTACAGCTTCCTTGCTTGATGTCCAGCAATAAAGAGGACAGTGTAAAGCCTCCACCGTGTGTGGTAGACAAGTGGCAGCTTGACTCGAAGACCGACAGTTCCCTTCACTGTCTGCTGGCCAAGGCAACTTGGTAAACAAAGATGTAATTCCAAATTACAATTAATAGAATATTTCCATGATAATTGCGTCAATGTAACATTACATTAATATCAAAAATCTTCTTGATTTTGCTTATAGTCTACTTTCCGCTTTTAAGCGTCGTAGAAAATAAAAAAAAAACATTGTTTTTCGAGTAGACTGTCACCTGCCTACAAGTAGAAAGTTTTCCACCGTTAATAGATCATTCACTATTCCTTTTAAATTCCAAGTTTAAACCAGGGTGTGGAAGCAGTCAAATTTTTAATGCTTCCGCTTCCAGCTCTTTTTGAAATTTTATGCTTCCGAGTTCGCTTCTGCTTCCAGTCTCTTTCATTAAAGTGCTTCTGCCTAAACAAAAATTTAACCGCTTCCACCGCTTCCACTTCCAGCTTCCGCTTCCACATCCCTGTTTGTAACAGCTGCGACTGGCTAAGTACAAGATTTCATAAACTACAAGTGACACTACTAGGCTTACTTGGCAGTGCCACTTGCCAGCTCGTGCAGCAGCCACAGCAAACTAAGAAGGAGCTTACCATTGCCATATCATGGCCCCTGCTGGTCACAGTAAAACCTCCAACTCTGATGCCATGGCAGAATTGGTGGTATATCACATCGCACTCATGATCTCTCGCAGAGGCGGAGTGCTCATGGCACTTCATTAATTACAATAATTTCAGGCAGCACAAACGTTAAAAATTATGGCAGTGACAAAAATGGAAATTTGTGTTTATATTGTTTTCACCTGGTTTTATCGCAGTTTTTAGAATTGATCCGTTTTTCAAATCAAATCAAACCTTTTTTTATAGTCCCTGTACTACGCCGAAGCGTTTAATCAGTTGGTGGTACCCATCTTTGCTTCATTGCGCTCGGGCAACGCAGCTCCTTTCGAAGAAATATTGCTGTGGTGGCGAGCCGTTGGCAGCACTATGTCCGATTTAACCGGCCCGACATTTGAACCTCAGACCTCCCGATCCAGAAGTGAACGCGTTACCGCTCGACTTACTGGCCGGTTGATCTAAATTTCTGTTTCTTTTAAACAATTTTGTTCCGATTAGTACTCAAACTCGTCACTCTTCATCAGGTACGTGATGACTGATGATCAAAATTTGGCGAAGCTACTTGTATTAAGTTTTTTGACATTTTTTGGTTGAGTGGCAACGCGTTCGTCTCTGGAGCGAAAGGTCTGAAGTTCAAACCTCGAGTCGGTTAAATTGTACACAGTGTTGCCGACGGCTCGTTACCGCAGCAGCATTTTTTCGAAAAGAGCTTGGTTGCCCGAAGGCGCAATTATGCAGATATGGACCTCCCCAATTAGTAACACTCTTTGGCGTAATACAGCAAGTATAGTAAAATACTTGATTTGATATTGGGTTGCATAAAGAGATACCTTTTCGCATGAAAAACGAGTCTGCCTGCACTGTAATAGGTACTTGCTCTGGGCCCACATTACAGGAATTTCCACGCTCGCATGAAATAGAATAACAAGTATTTTTTAAGAGGCGCTACCGAGCGAATTACTCTTTAAAGCCAATTGGTCACTTTTGCACGCGTATATTAAGCTTTGCCGGCTCGGTAACGTCATTCTCGCTCGCGTGGTTGCTTCAAGCGATTACGAACGCAGCTCGAGCAAAAAGACATCACATTTTTCTCGCCAACTTAAAGAAGATTTTGAAGTACTCTTTTAGCGTGCGAGAAACCTTTTTCGTTCAGAACTTTGATAGCAAAATGCTGAAAACTTTAACTAAAGCGAAGCTTTGCTGAAAATTAATTAAAATGGTCGCCATGTTTGCTATTATATTGCGAAGATGAAATCGAATTGCATAGAGAAACATTTGCTGTATCGACTGATAATGATTCATGGAAGAGCGCCGGTTGACAAAGACAGCAATACTTGGATTTTGTTCACTTTTGGAAAACGTTGAAACTGAGTGCTACTGTTAAAATATAAGTTTACCCACCAACAATCAACCTCAAGGGCGCTTTCCATCATTTAAAAAACTGAAGTATGGAAAAAGTTGTTCCATTAGAACAATCCAAAAAATCTAATTAAGTTTCTATCGTTGCTTAATAATTAGTCATTTAGCAATCGAGAATTTTGCAAGCTTAGAATATTAACGCATGGCCAAGTACCTTTTCGATACCAATCACACATTATGCTTGAACGCATTATCTTGTAGTAGCAGTCCACATGAAGTCACAATAAGTGTACAGTATTTATAACGTACTAACGCAGGTAAGGTAACATCGTAGTGGTAACATTTGCGAAGAAATTCGAGCGAGTATTTTTAGCACTTGTCGGGCTAGACCGCAGAAATAGCATTTTGTCTGAGCAAGTTTTTCGTTCGTTAGCGCTTTTTAGCGAGCGAAAATGACGGAGTTCTCTAGGATTAACAAAAACGTTCTGTAATGCGAACCCTAGTTCGAAATCACTTCTGTCAAAGCTGGAGAAGATTTTAATTCCAAGAAAAAAATCCCAAATGAGTTAAAAAATACCTCGAATAACTCCTTTAAAAGTCGATACAAGAGTTTCTTTTTATCATTTTATGTCATTTCAAAATAATTGTACAAGATTCCGATTTGTTTTGATTGTCTATCACTTGTAATTGTCCAAAATATTCCATAAGCTTATCATTCAGCATACCACTATACGCCATGTGTGTTAAAAATTACGAAATATTTGTCGTCCACAATACAGCAATTCGACATTGCGCAAGTTGATTGGTCGCCTATCTGTTGGATATTTTGCCGCTACCCCTCTTTTTACATCCATACTAAACTTTATTAAACTTCTGGCACCTGGTGGTTGCTTGACTCGATGACCGCATGGCCCTTCACAACCTCCCTGTCGCTTTAATTAGCTAAGAATTATTGAACAACTGATGTACATTCGGTGTTTCGGTGTTTTTGACGACAATGTGCGACTAAATAAACAGCGAGATGAGTTTTATATTTTCTTTTTCGCTTTAGTTACATTCGATTAATTTTCATTACTCTTGTTAGGCTCATCTAAATGAAAAGGTTTTCAACTTGATTTTTTCTTTTGTTGCTTAATGTCATACAGAGAAGTCGTGATTGTATTGTCAATTTCACATTAGTAATGATTCGATCCTGCCTGCAATCGAATCCGTACGTACCGATTCAGGAACAAAATGCTTTATTCGCACTTACAAGGCTTATAAACTGATCGACTAATTGGTAACCGAACCCAGCTTGACCCATTCGGACCCAAAATAATAAGAGACTCACATGACACAACTTTGAATCAAGGGCTTATCAATGTTGAGTGTTGAAATGTCGCTCAAATAGATATCATTTTCTTAGCTTATCAAAATAATTTGGGTTGGAAAATCCAGTCATGCTTTGGCAGAGGTTTTTGACAGTACTTAACTCCTGTTTATTTCTTTATCAAATAGACAAATATAGGCTATTATTTCGAAAATAAATGCTATTGCCATCATTTCAAAGTTTTTGGCAGCTCATCATGATATTATTTTACCCACAAATTATGTAACAAGTTTTCTACTTCTGGTTGCTCAAAGATGGACTTGCGATAGCACTGCGACGGCTGCAAAAAATTATAATTTTTAAGTACGTATATGAAGCAAAAACCGTTAAAAAAAATTCAAAAGCTCTCGTTAATTTGCTGCTTCAAAATGTTTTTAATGTTTCAAAATAATTCAGCTTCTTAATAAAACGCACAATCATTACTGCATTAAAAAAATTGTAAAAATCAAAACACTGTAAAAAATTGATTTTTATTAAAAAGGTTATTGCAACATTGATACATTTCGTTAAAAAGCATTTTGTGTTTATAGCTATCGCAGAGTTGTAAACAGGCCGACTAGTTCAGGCCCGAACCCGGCCCGAACCCGAAAACTAATTTGAGGCCCAAGTCATGCCCGAAAAAATCCGAAAGTTAAGTTAGGTCTGAAAAATTTATCAATCTTGTTAATTTATTTTGATTATGTTTTTGTGCACCTAAAACAAAAAGTACGCCTCAGGCACGAATTAAGCCAGAAAATTTTTGTCAACTTTAGGCCCGAGCCCGGCCCGAACCCGACCCGAAAAGCCCGGCCTGACTTACAACTCTGAGCTATCGTATAGGATTTTCGAGGTCGACCTTATTTCACTGCCAATCAAACGTTCAGCAACAAATTAAGGGTTGTTGGTTGCTGAAAAAGAGATAACGGACCTTGAAAAGCTAAGTATTGCAAAAAGACTAAATATCCTCTCACAGGTTTTTACACCCCAGACTCGTATTGGTTTAAAAGTTGTCAAAAAAACGAAAGTACAATAAAACAAACGTACGTAAATATGGTGACCGTTAATCGAACATGCTCTAACAAAACAGGACTAGAAATTCATCAATGAGATAATTAAGGTGATCACCGGTCACTGCGATCAGTGATATTTCTATGTAACACGAATTTAAGAGCCATGCATTTGAGAAACAGGTTTAATGAATCATTCAGACAACTGGACGTTTTACCGCGTAGATGGCAGAATATTTAGCGTGTTTGGCTCTGGAGCGGGAGGTCTTTCGACAATAGTTAGACATCGCAGCAATCTTTTAATTAAAAACCTTTATTGTTAAGGACTCAAACACAACATACGGACTGCGAAGTCCCGAATTTTTTTTGTACGGTTTTGGTGCAATTCAAAAAAAGCAGCAATTTTAATTGTGTAAATTTGTCAGCAGCTAAAAATACTGTCTCGCTTTGCCAAAAAAGATCTTTCTCATTGATTCCGAGTAGTAACAACAGAGTCAAACTTTGATTACTAAGTGAGAATTTAATGTTTTTTTGCCGTGGTCTTGATCAGAGGTGGTCAGTAACGAAGTAGTTCTACTTAAGTAGACTACTTAAGAAGTATTTTCGGTAACGAGCGACTTACTTAAGTATTTTTCATTTCTGATACTTCTACTTTTACTTCAAGTAAAATCCTCTCGAAGTAACGCTACTTGAGTAGTAATGACTTTTATGTAAAGTAGAAGTAAACACCTAGCCAATCCTTTTTGATGATGATTTGACCAATGACGACGATTTGAAGTTTTTTTGTTTGTCTCATTATATTTGGCAACTCTGCTTATCGAAAACATGTTCGTGCAGGACGCGAAAGAGAAGTCTGGTACGCTGTGATTACAGTCTATGTACCGGTAATGAGCCGCAATTTTGAGGTTTGGCAAGGTTTTCTGGAATTTCTTTGTTTTAGGTGGGCGCAGTATTATTGTGTACTTTATTGTTTGTTAGGTTTTCCAAAGAAGTATTGCAGATAGATACCGGTAGTTGAAAGCCTTCACTTAGGCCGATGGCTGCCAGTATATACCAGTAAGCGTTTGGGCTACTACCGTAGTACCAGCATTGATAAATTATAAGATTTAGACTAGCCTGTATTTAAACTATCTTAGCAGCCTACTGTCATTTGCGTGACTGTCATTTACCGCTCTAGAGTCATGCGAGCTATACAATTAGCCATCCGAGCAGAGTAATGCATTGTTTAGATCAGTGCTCTTCAACCTTTTTTTACGTGGTATACCTTTTGCGATTTTCGAAAACTTTGTATACTCCACAAAAAATTCTAGCCCGTGTAAGCGGTGTAGACTTTTTTTGTAGATCCGATTTTTCATGCTTAGATTTGGGCGAAATTGGACCGAATCTAGCCCGAATGTAAGTGGAGACCATTTTCTTTTTTTTTTGGAGATCGCAGTTTTGTTTCGCATACCCTCTGTATACCGAGTACCATAATTACCGTTTCGCATACCAATTGGTATATCGTATACAGGGCTGAAGATTTGTACAAATTACAGTAGATGTTACGAATCTGTGGTGACCTGCTGATTGGCTTACTTCATATTGTACATACCAGGTTTAATATAATAAAAGTTTAAATGGATTGTTGAACTCGACCGTTAGGTAGTGTACATTATTCCACCTTACAACGTGTACAATAAGTACGTATCGAGTTTGTTTTACTGTACAGTACTACGAAACTTATTGAATAGTTACGACGATTCTTTTACAGGTCATCTAGGGTAGTGTGTTTTTGCGTTGCATCAAATACCAGGTGTTGACTCAGTCTCACTAAAAAAAAAAAACATACCGAACCCTGATTAGCATGGTACAGTAGACAAACTAGACATGCGCATTACTCCTGGTTCATACGAAAAAGATTAGCGGTTAACGGCGTTGCGTTTGCTGCGGCCCGTCTGGGGTTCAATTCCCTAGCCGGTTAACGAACAGTGTTGCTAACGACTCGCCATCGCTGCGACATTTCTTCTCCAGCTGTGTTGTCCAGGCGCGGAGATGAGCCCCGAGTCCCTACTAAATCGTATTCGTAACACGCTTCGGTGTAATTTCAAGAGAATAATAAAACTTTGATTTTTTGATATGCTACCGTAAGTATGGCTTTGCCTGAACACTGATCGTAAGCGTCACAACAGCAAACCTTCGAAGAATAAACAAACACGTGAAATTCAAAATTACTTTCTACTTTCATTACTTAAGTAGAATTAATTTTGACTACTTTCGTACTTTCACTTAAGTGGAAATGCTTCGCCATACTTCTACTTTTACTTGAAAGGCATTTTTGAGCAAGTAACAATACTTCTACTTAAGTAGATTTTTCGACTACTTCGTCCACCTCTGGTCTTGATTAATTGTAAAATGATTCTAAAATGTAGGTATCGAGGTATGTCCTTCCAGTTGGTAACAACCATCTTATGAATTGGAAAAAAACAGAAAATTTATTGTTGTAATAAAGTAATCTATCGTAATTTATAATGATCTATCGTAATTCACAATGATGAACCAACAGCTCAGCACCTACTAAATATGTTGAGCTGTAAGGAGCAACTAGAGGCAATATTTTACTAAAATCTTTGTTGTTTTTTGTTTTGTTTTTTGCTAAAATATCACAATTACAAATCTTGCTATGAGAATCATAGAAATGAATAGAAAGACAGTTGATTTTTCCTGCTTTACTGCAACTACAAAACTTCTGACCCTCAATTTTTGTTCAAAACAATTTTTCTACAGATAATTATATAAATTGCAAAAAAAAGCAACCGAAAAATAGGCCAGAGTTTAAAAGCTGATTTAGGCAACAAATATCAAGTAAACGCTGATGTAAAGGTTAAATATTAACAATTCTGTTTTTGAGTTAATCATTATGAAAGCAATAATTTTACGTAACATAACTTAGGTAAATGTTGAAGAGTGTTTTATTTCGTTTGGAACAGCTAAGCAATCGCAGTTTCTGATGGTAACAAGACAGCTTGTCAGCTGACATAGTTGAAAATTAATCGAGATAAAAGCATGGCAAATGCAGTTCAAAAATTTGATCAAAAATAATACAGCCAAAATATTGTGGATCATATTTATTGAGACGTTTTGGTTAATTTCTAAACTTGAACCATTGTTAATTTTATTCAAATAGAATCTTATTCAAATACTGAAAATTCAAAGTCATTGCCAATCCTATTCAAATGGAATTCTATTTGAATAAAATGAACAATGGTTTAAAGAAATAAACTAAAATGTCTCAATAACTTTATAGTATTTTCGCCGTAATACCTTCGCTTAAGTTTTTCAAAAAGTCTTATTTACCGGGCTCCTAAGTTTAAAAGTGCTTGACAAACACATTATCACTGAGAAATTAGGATAGAGAACCGTAAATACAGATTATTAAAAAAGTACCATATTACCGATGGTTAGGCAATATGATAAATTTGTATTCGCAGTAGCTCAGCCCCAAATATGTTATTTTGCAAGCCAAGCCTGACACCCAAGTTTGCCAATCAGAACGAGCAGAGTATATATACCCTCCTAACGTCTCAATAAGAGGGTGCGTTGGTACCAGTAGCGAAACCAAGAGAGATAAGAGGGCCTCAGTACCCTCCCCCCACCCCTTAGCCAAGTCACTTAAAAAAATTAACACATAAATACAAGCGTTTAAACGTGTTTTATCCTTGACCTGCAAGTAAGGAGAGCTTGAAGGTTTGAAGGGGCTGGGCAACTAAATTTTTTAAATCGCATTCTAATCTTAGCGATGAAGTTTTTGAATTAGCTTTAAAAACTTGCAAAGTACTCTAGATGACTTTAAAATGAATGTTTCTTTTTTGAAAGAAAAAAAATTACACTAATAAAAAAAGATGCTAAAATTAAACATTTTTTCACCAAAAAAATTTTAATGATTGGTTCAAGCCCCCTTCCCTAAGTAAAATCGTGGTTGCGCGTCTGGCCGGTACACATTCTTTTACGACTACAATTGCAATCATAACTTATTGATAAAATTCGACTTTTGTACACACAATTTACTGTATCACTTTCCACTCGACAGCGACAAGAAGTTTTTCTCCAATTAGAAACAATAGCGCTATTTTTCAAAATCTTTAATTCGTGAAAAAAGTTGAAGGTTGTTTGACCAGCTATTTAACCAATGTTTTTTACGAGTGGGAGGGAATAAAAATGCCCCCTATCTAACTTTTAAATGGAGGTAATAGGAACAACAAATTTGGCAGAGCTGGGCAAGTCCGCAAGTTAGTCCGCAAGTCCGCAAATCCGCAATTGCGGACTAACGAAAAAAGATGCGGACATGCGGACTTGCGGACTTAAGCAGTTTAAATTGCTAACTTGCGGTTGCGGACTATTTTAATTTTAGTCCGCAATTTTGCAAGTTTTATACAAATATTGAAATCCCTTTCTATTTTCGTAAAATATTTATGTTTTTACCTGGTCAAACATGAGAAATCAATTAAATTTTTTCGAGTTCAAGTTCGGAAAAAAAATCAAGTTTTTCGAGTTCAGGCTGACGTAAATACTAAGTCTGCTTTTCGACTTAATCGCTTTCTTTTTGTTGACACGCTTGTTAGTAACGTGAGAATCGAATCATGCCGCGTTCTCATCTTTTATGCAAATAGTTGGTTAATTTTTAGAACTTTTTAGAACCTCCTTTTGTGCTTGTTTTAAGAATCTCTTAAGAACTGTCTTTGTGGTAATTTTAACTGCATTGTCTATAGACCTTTAATCTCATAATCTTTAAGTGTGCAGCTATTGCTCAAATTAGATAGTCTTCGACAGCACGAGTGATATGGTGTCTCAAATTTTTGTAGTTTAGTGTATCAAGTTAGCTATGTAGTAAGTTGGTTATGTAAAATGTTAACGTGCTGATGTTTCTATTTCTATAGTGCGACCTCGAAGCAGTTTTTTAAGAGTGTAGTCTAGCATAGTGTTAGTATAATCAATAGCGTAAATTTTGGTCAAGTAAATTTTAGTTAATTGATATTGATTTGGCTAGCTGATAATTGACTTCTTGTTTTGTTGTGCTCCTTGAGATGAATCAAATTTTTGGGGTTCTATGAGGAATAACAATGTTATGTTTATATCCAAAGTGTGGTATGACTGCAGAAATATAAAGGATAAGGCGTGCGGTGAGACAGGCTATTAGAAAAGGGTCTAACCTGATTCAAATTGGAGTCAACACTGTTTTTTCGAGTTTGGCAAAACAACCGACTTTTTTGAGTTTAAGTTCGAATTTGCAGCCCTAGTTCAAAGTATGGCTTTATTGTTTTTTACCGTGAGTTCACAAAATTAGCCACTGGGGTATCATTTTTTGTACTGGTAGCCAGTGCCGTCGCTACGGTGGGGCCAGGGGTGTCGTCGCTACTGTGGGGGCAGGGGCGCCGTCCCCCCCTAACAACTGCTTGTGCCCCCCCATTTCGATTCACTTAAAATGCTTTTTTGGAGCATCACGTAACGACAAGACAACAGGCAATAATGGAAAAAGGAATAATAATTTTCAAACATGATTCTCGTTTGAAGTTTTCTCGATTGTTTGCAAAATTCCTTGCCACCAACTGCTGTACATAAATGTGATCCAATAATCCGTCTTATTAACACGCCTTTACGGATGTGTCGCGGAATAGAGATGTATGCCTACAGAAGCGTTACCGGTATTTCGTTAGTGATTATGACCTGAAACAATACGTGAAAACATTTCTTTAAAAGACCAGCTGTTTTTTTTAGAGCACACTCAAGATTTATTTTAGGTCGCAGTCAGTGGCGCAACCAGGGGGAAGGGGCTAAAAGTCATTACCCCCCTTTAGCCCGGTCATTTAGAATATATAATCAAAAAAAGAATAAGCGTTTAAACGTGGTTTGGATTTGACCCGAAGTATATGGGGGCTCAAGAGGCTAGATAATTTGAATCTTTCAAGAACTTCTGAATTTTAGAGATTTACTGTAATTATTGGTTTGGTTTTAAAACGTGCGAAATGTGATTTAAATGGCGTTTAAATTGCTATTTTTGCCGCAAAGTCGCAAAAATCACGCAGCAGCTGGGGGCTCTGGCCCCTCTGTAACACGTTTGAGTAGGAAGCAACAGTTTGTTCAGCACGGGACCTAAATTAGACAATTTTTGTGCAAAAAACATTTGCTTTTGGTTCAAGCCCCCTTTCTCTTACTAAAACCCTGGTTGCGCTTCTTTTCGCATTCACTCCTGCAGACATATTTTTCAAGCAATTATACAGGCCGCATGCAAAACGAGCTAATAAACGCTGCCGGGCTTATACGTCTTTTTTTACAAAGATGGATACAAAACTGTAGCTTTAAAATATCAGTTTTTACGTACAAAAGTTCAGTCCATTTTATAGTGCCCCCACATTTTCGGCTAGGGCCCTCTCACTTCGTTTGGTCTGGCGACGGCACTGCTGGTAGCGTGTGGTTATCTCGTTCCTAGAGTATTTATTGAAACTAGAGACTAAAAATTTAGTAATACGATCAGTGATATGAATGTTTTTTTTTTGCCTTCTACTGTCTTTGCCTTTTCCTGCCTTGAAAAAAAGTGTTTTTTTAGAATATGTTGTTGAAAGCGGAAATGCGGATTGTGCTTTGCTATTTGATGGCTTCTCACTGTAATCCAAAGGCTTTTAATCTCCGAATCCCTAGCTTCATTGTAGCATTTTTAAGGGTTCGTCGGTGGGTTGTGCACTATGCTTCCATGCAGTTTAGGCACGTACTGTATAAGCAGTAGCGCAACCACGAGGGCTGGGGGCTACAAACCCTTAGCCAGTCGTTTAAAAACTTTAAGCAAAATTACAACGTTTAAATCTGTTTTGAGTTGGACCGGAAAGTAAGAGGGGCTGGGCAATTCTTAAGTTTGCCATCCGAAAAAGCATCTTAATAACAAGTCATGCTGTGGTACATTTACTACAATCAACGATTGTGAGTAATTTCGTCTACTGCGTGGAATGTATCCACCATACGCTTACTATACTTCCCACAAGTCACAACTTTTGACTTATTTTTGCTAATCAACTCTGAGCAGATCACTTCGGGACGTGGTTGATTGCAAAACTCTTCTACTCGGTTCATAAAAAGTTGCGGACTTGCGTTGCGGACTTCAAATATTACGAAGTTGCGGACTTGCGGTTGCGGGCTTTAAGAATTAGGAAGTTGCGGACTTCAAGAATTACGAAGTTGCGGACTTGTGGTTGCGGATTCAAGAATTCTGAAACGTCGTTGCGGACTTGCGGTTGCGGACTAAGCTTTTAAACGTCCAATTGCGGACTTGCGGTTGCGGATTAAGAAAATTGAAATTCGGTTGCGGATTTGCGGACTGCAGACTTAAAAAAAACTTGCGGTGCCCAGCACTGAAATTTGGCATATGAGTTGCGTGTTCACCAAAAATTTTTTTAAAAACTGATTTTAAGTTGATGATACAATTTTAGTAGGGTTACGAACACATTTAGGCAAAATTACGTTATTTTTTAGTGACTTTAAAGGCAATTCAAATGACAACACTAGTAAGCGCATAGTTCACATTTAATTTTTTTAATTTTAACGTTTTGATTAAACATGGCCAAAAAATGCTCAGATTGAGGTGAGTGATTTCAGTAAACCTCAACATTGGGAAATTTCCCCTTACTTCTGCAATTTTAAATTTTCAGGAGCTATTTATGAATAAATTTGACTCAAAGTTAATTTGGTTCAAAGTAAAAACCTTTCTTCTGACAAGATTTATCCCAAAAAAAGAGAGGCATTTTTGCTTCCTCCTCCCGGTGTTAAATAAAAAGAAATAACTTTTGTGCAGATGCGCCGAAAGCCAAACGTGGGCCCGGGGACAGCTTAAACATTGGGCCCCCTATATCTTAACTCAATGTTACAAGCCACACGTCCTAGTTTTTCATTTAATTACCCAGCGGCGTAAGCATAAAAAGACTTTTCAACAAAACGATTTCACACTGAATAGCGGCAATTACAGCAAGGGTTGCGGTGGCGAAGACCCCGTCGCTGAAACATTTCAATGAATTGCAAGTCAAAATATGCAATTTTGAACATTTTTAAACCAATCATAAGTTGATTAAAGCTGCAAAATTCTTTAATTGTTAAAAAGTCTATCGGCATCGTGGCCGAGTGATTAAAAGATAGTCGTTTTTATGACGACCATACGATTAATTTAAAAGCGTGGTTCAGTCACAGCTCACACCGTTTTATCTGCTTGCATTGTTTCTCTTATACGGTAATTGCACTAATTGAATTCTGTGCGCGTAGCGTTTTTTCATTTTTCTATCGAGACTGTGATCGCGCTTGCAACTGGCTACTTGCTTCTTGCGATAGTTATCTCTTTTATGACGTAACACCAGAACGATGCGAAAAGCACTTTTTTCTATCAAAAGCTCCTTCTGCGGGTATGCGCTATTAATGCAGAACCAGAACGCAGAGCAGGTGCTGTATTTATACCATAGATCAACACTACATTTACAGCCGGTAGAAAGGTAGGCTCAGGCATCAAATTAGAAAATTGAGGTCGGCACTTACGTTACATAAATGCCGAAAGTTTGTGGTTGAAATTTATTTGAAGTCTTTAAGCAGCTCCGAACAGTCAGTACACTTACTTGATAGACTTGATAGTTGACACCGGTACTGCTAGAGGCCATAGTGTTAGACCTTGACATACGCTTTTTAGCAATAGCGTTAAACTCTACCGCAATAATTATCCACAATCGCGGAACCAGGCAGTCAGTCGGGGCCCGTCCTGAGCTAGTCAGCGGCAGGGGCGCCGAGAGCCAAACGTGAGCCCGGGGTCAGCTCAAATATTGGGCATCTCCGGTTTTGTGTACTCCAAAAAGAAGAGGAAAATGCTACAATTTTGTCCGGATTTTGATGTGATCTCCGAAAAAAAAGAAAAAAAGGTCTTTGATGTTCCACAAACTGATTTGTCAGTGTCGTTTCAATGGGCCCCTTGAAGTCCATAGGCCTCCTAAAGCCCATGAGCCCCCTAAAGTCCATGAGCCCCAGGGTCATTGTCCCCCCCCCTGCTCCCCACTCGGTGGCCCTGGTCAGCGGGGGCCCATATGCAAAACTCGCGGAGTCAGCAAAAGTCTATCCTTAGCGGCCCATCCTTAGTTAGCCTAAAATACCCTTTTAGCAATGGCGTTAGACACTACCACGATAACTGTGTACAACCGCGGAGTCAGGGGGCCCGTGCATCTTTTAACGAAATGTACCTTTGCATTTACAATCTATTGCTTTTTTTTAATAACTCGATTTAAATACGGCACTTTGACGATTCGAAAGCGTCGCCTCTGTAGTGTAGTGGTTAGGGCGCGCGCCACGCAAATCTCGCGCTCGGGTTCGGTTCGCACTGCGTCCTTTGATTCTTTTTCTTCAGAGCCTTGTACTAGAATTAGGGTTCGGGCAGCGATGCCAGTCTGAGAGATAGTAAATCGAAGTGCAAAAAAATTGGTATACTTCGTAATTATGCGGCCTGTACTTGGTCCTGAGCTTGTCAGTAGGGGCCCATACGCAGAACCCGTGGTGTCAGCGGGAGCCCATATGCAGAACCCACAGAGTCAGCTGGGGGCTATTTTTAGCTAGTCCTCCCCCCCACAAACAAAGACCTATTTGTTTGCAGAAAACCCTGTTTGAGTTAAAGCGTTGCTCCAATGGTATGATAATATCTGCACGTTGCTTGCACAGCAGCGATCGCTGTTCACTTTTCAGTGTGATCTTGATGGGCCCCCTGAAGTCCATGGGCTGCGGGGTCATTGTCCCCCCTTTCGGAGGCCCTGTTTACGTACACGTTAAAATTGTTCTCGCATGTAAAGAAGCGAAATATTGGATAAGCTGCAATACCTACAAATGCCTATCCATAGTGCCCATTCTCAAAATATTTTTTATCAATGCTAATTAAACAAGTTTACATTAACTACAACTTGCCCGTTCGATCATTCTTGATGAGTGGGGTTTGAATTCAACCGATTTAAAAAAGTGCTCCACAGCGTAGGCCAGAGCGAAAACCAGAGCGATTAATATCTTTTAGCGCCTTTTAGATGTGTTTGTTTACCAGCCGTTCGCAGAGTAACCTAGTATTAGGGTACAAACTCTGAGTGTATGTTTCTATCTGCAGTCATGGCTTTGTATCAAGTTAGCCTTTTATAAAATCATACAAGCTTTGTTATCTCAGGTCCGGTGCTGAGTCTTAGGTTCGGCTCCGTAGAGGCTTAGACTGTTCGAATTAAGGAGGGTTCAGTTTTCTCCACTAGTTTGGTGTACTTTAGGCCGGCCAGTAGCGGAATAAGGCCCCAATACCGGAACGAGGAACAATTTTTTAACTTTTAATTTAAATTTTTAAGTTTTTAGATTTTAAATTTTACATTTTAAACTCTGTGTTACTTTTGGCAGATACCCTTGATGATCCCGATTAAGCGTGAAACTAACTGCTGCAGGGTTCTTCTTCTTCTTTTCTTCATTGCCCGCTTTTCCGTGAGGGTTGCGGGGGCAGCAGCTCAAGATTAAGCCGCCACACCTCACGGTCTTCCATCACCTCCATCATTTCGCTTGGGCGAAGTCCCAAGCGATTCCATCCAAGATCCTCAATGTAATCGGTCCATCTAGTTGTAGGTCGTCCGACTGGTCTTCTCCCATTTGCTTTGGCATGTAAAGCTTGTTTGGGGAGTCTTTCCTGAGGCATTCTGCTTACATGGCCAAACCATCTAAGCTGAGATCTTTCAATTCGGAGAAGTAACGGCTCGATGTTAAGAGATTTTCGAATTTCAGAGCTACGCACCTTGTTAAACAGTGTAACTCCTTCGATTCTTCGTAAAAACCTCATTTCGGACGCTTGCACTTGTGATCGCATTCTTTCGGTCATTACCCAAGATTCATGACCATAAGTGAGAATGGGGCCAAAAACTGCTTTGAAAATTGAGAGCTTTGCCTTTTTCGACAATTCTCGTTTCATGACAACCGAGTAGTGCAAAGCTCGGATTACTGCACTAGCCTTGCCTATTCGAGTATCGAGTTCTTCGTCTTGCCTTCCGTCACTCGTAAATGCAAGGCCAAGATACTTGAACTTCTCTACCTGCTTCAGTGTCGCTCCATTCACTTGTAATACTCACTGATCAGGGTTTCTTGAAACATGAAGTACCTTAGTTTTGGCCGTGCTTATTTTCATTCCGGCGGTGTTGTATGCATCTGCAAAGCTATTTAATGCGCGTTGGAGGCCAGATTTTGTTGAAGAAAGCAGAACCAAATCATCTGCGAATAGCAGACGACTAATTTTGCAATTTCCAATCGTGGTACACTCATCAGCTTGGCTGCATTTGTCGATCCAATTCATGTAAACAATGAAAAGGAGAGGTGACAAAACGCACCCTTGCCGGAGTCCAACGCCCACATGGAACGGCTTTGATTGCTTGCCATTTACCCGAACACAAACCTCCGGTCTGCAGTAGAATGACTTAATAGCGCGTAACAATTGACCATCAACGCCATACTCCTGCAAAACCTTCCAAAGTTTATCCCGAGGAACTCGGTCATATGCTTTTTCAAGATCGACAAAGCATGCAAAGAGATCTTTGCCATACTCCCAAGATTTTTCAAAGATTTGCTTCAGAGTGAAGATTTGGTCCGTGGTGCTGCGACCCGGACGAAAACCGCACTGACCATCTTCCAGTTTTGATTCCACTATTTCTCGGCGTTTCCTTTCAAGGCATTTGGCATATACTTTCCCTGGCAAACTAAGGAGTGATATCCCTCTGTAGTTTGTACATTGCTTGCGATCTCCTTTCTTGAATATCGGAATAATCACACCTGTTTGCCAATCTCTGGGAGTTTTGCCAAGCTTCCACGCAACTTGACACACTCGCGTTAACCAGAGAATTTCTTCTCCACTCAGCGCTTTCAACATCTCGGGTCTGATTTCATCTTCACCAGCAGCTTTTCCAGATTTTATCACTTGCCGTTGCCGTTGCCACTTCTGCTGCAGTGAAAACTTCGTCCTCCCCTAGATGTGTCACTTCGTGTGTGTCACGAGTCGATGCCATTACAGGATTCAAAAGATCTTCAAAATATTCTCTCCATCGTGAAAGGATTTCATTCTTATCCGTTAGAATGTTACCGTCAGAATCCTTGATGGAGTGCGTGATACTCGATCTTTTGCCATGTAAACGGCGGATGGTCTGCCAAAATACTTTGTTTGCCGAAAAATAGTTGGAATCCAACCGACGACCAAACTCTTCCCATGACTTCTCCTTGGATTTCTTTACTGCCGAAGTTGCCGCTTTTCGCGCCTCAGTGTACCGGGATTGCAAATCAGATGACGATCTGTCCTGTAGCCAGGCCTTGAACGCATCTTTCTTTGCTCAAATAGCTTCTCCGCCCTCTTGGTTCCACCAAGGTGTTCTTTTCTCACTATCGCCCGCCACTCTAAGCCGTTTTCGCCCACAACTTTCAGCAGCTGATGAAATGATTGCTGATCTGAACAGCAGCCATTCCTTCTCGATGTCCTCGGATACATCAGGAAGTTGTCTGAACTTAGATGATATACTGGATGCAAACTGTTTTCTTACTTCTTTGTCCTCCAAAGCCTCCCATTTGATCCGGTAAGTCACAGACGACCTGTTGGATCTCTTGTTTGGCCAAGGTTTCGAAAGTCGTAAGGAACATACTACCAGATGGTGATCAGTTGACAATTCAGCACCTCGCTTCACTCGAACGTCCAGCACATCAGAAAACAAATCTGACGAAACTATGCAAAAATCTATCAAAGATTTTTGATCCATACTAGGTCGATACCAAGTATACTTGTGAACCTCTCCGTGCTGGAAAAAGGTATTCATGATGCGGAGTCCGTTGCTACAACAGAGCTGCAATAAATACCTTCCGTTCTCATTCAGTCCAGTGACTCCATGTTTTCCAATCACACCCTTCCATGTATCTATGTCTGTTCCAACATGTGCGTTAAAATCCCCCATAAGGACTGTAGATTCAGTAGCTGATACTCGTAGAAGAGCATCATTTACTTCATCCACAAAAGTCTGATATTCACTCGTGGCATTGGGGGCATATACCTGCAATAGGCACAATGACCAATCCAATACCTTGAGCTTCAACATACAGACCCGTGATCCCAAAGGAATCCAATCTGACACACAGTCTGACAAACGGGGGCTTGTGAGGATTCCCACCCCCGCTTGTGCAGACATACTAGGATCAGCACCAGAATAGAAGAGTTTCCATCCGCCATCCAGATCCACAGTTCCAGAGCCACGTCGTTTGGTTGAAGAAACTCCGATAATATCGAGATGATACCGCTTTGCTTCCTCAACCAATTCTAGCTCTTTTCCTGTGAGGGTGAGGATATTCCAATTGCCCAACAGCAGTTGGTGATGGTTGACCCATGAGTGTGCGACATTATCTAGAGTACGAATACTCTGCGCTGCCTCCATTCGCCTCTCCAAACGTGTAGCGGGCACATTGGTGGAGCGGCCACTAGGGCTGGCTGGTGGAGATTGTCGCTTATTTTTCGAACGAGCCCCTCAGCCTAAGACTCGAACGCCATAGGGGTTTCGCTGAATGACGACCTGGGAGTCCCTAGGCGCTCCCCTGCCTGACGAGGTTCCACTTGTGAAGGTGGCCCCATTAACGTCGTTCACATAATTTTCATTATTTGTGCTCACCATGATTTGTTTTGCAGTTTAATCTAACTGCGGAGAGGTTTTATATCAGAGTTGTTCTTCTCCTAGGTTATATGCTTACCACAGCTGATGGGCATAACCAACCCAGGTTTAAGTTTTCCAACTATTTTGATTTGAACTATACTTCGTCTCGCTTCTACCATCAGACCTATCTGGCATGGGTAACCCTATCAGGAGAATTGAATCTCCAGCCAGTACAGCTCTGCAGGTCATTGAGGCACATAGACTTTTCCACCTCGTTACGGTGATAGTTCATGGAAAAGCTATGCATTGTAGGTCTAATTGCCGAGCTATGTTGTACTATGCCTACTGTGCCATAATAAGCCAATTATATGTCATACTATGCCTACTAAGCTACGGTGCCCACTTTGGCCTACTATGCCTGTTGTGCCATAATAAGCCTACTGTATGCCATACTATGCCTACCAGGGTGCCATGTTATGCCTACAATGTCATACTAAAGCTGCAGCACCTTCTGTGGCACACTATGCTTACTAATACTATGCCTATTTTCCATAACAAGCCTGCTGTATGTCATAATCTGCGTACTAATGTGTAATGCTATTCCTACTATAATATACTACACTGCAGTGCCTACTGTGGGATACTGTGCAATAATAAGCCAACTATGCCTACTGTGCCATAGTAAGCTACAGTGCCTACTGTGACATGCTATGCTTACTAGGGTGCCATAACAAGTCTACTTCATTTTTTTTTTTTAATCGTTTTGCGTGCTTCTGGCCTAAAGGCTACCAGCTCGGAAGCCTAGGGAAGAGCCACCAGAACGGCGACTACTTAAAAGAAGCAATGCGAAAAATTGTCTTCCCACAGGAATCGAACCTGCAGCCTTTGGATTACCGGTGGCTCTTCCCTAGGTTTGGTGGCTCTTCCCTAGGCTTACGAGCTGGTAGCTTTTAGGCCAGAAGCACGCAAAACGATTAAAATATTAAAACTCTGGCCTGCAAACGTCAAAAAACATCTTAATTGACTTATTATTACAAGTCTACTTCATGTTACACTATGCCTACAATGCCATACTAAGCCGACTATGACATAGTACTCCTACTAACCTATGGTGCCAAAAGCCCACTACAGTATATTGCTTTAAATTTTTGATGAATACTGTGTTATGTTATAAACTACGTACCATATACTCTTATAGACTAGTCTACATCATACAGTACAATCCTGCATCTTATTGATAACTTTGTGACTCACTGCTGTGTTAGTTTTTGCGTTCGTACACAATTCTAAAGATTCTGAAGCGAAAGATGAAGAAATACCAACTAAGTTCTTTCCTTTTGGTGGTTTTGGCTACAAATCTTTTGCTAACCGAGGTAAGTGCATGTGTAAACATAAAGTTGCTGATTTATATAACCAATTCGTCACTATTTTGTTTTGCTGTTGCAATCGTAGTCGTTGCATGTTTATTCTCTTGTCATTGGACAGCGTCAGACGCTAACTATTTAATACGCACACTCTACATTGCGATATCCAGACAATCATCGCAAAACATCTTATCCAAGACCACAACAACGTGACCAGGGTGCGGGTTGAATTTAGACCCTGCATTCAGGATTGTAGTAAAAACGATTACTTTAACCTGTAGACCACGCTAACAATTTTCCTTAAATAATCAGAGGTTTGTCAAAAATCAGCTCCATATTTTAATGCAATCACAAACACGAAAAACACTTTTATACAAATTATAGATTATAGAATTGCAAATGAGCTATCGCGACGCGTTTCGACCTTGCTCATGGGTCTCATCAGGCAAAAAACAAAACATAACTATACAAGTCTCCAAATAGCCAGGTAAGCGCAGCAATGGAAAATTTTACAAGCGCATAAGTAATTAAATCAAAATCTGCAGTACAACTCCAAATATGGCCAAGTTTGCCAGAGTAAAGGTTTGGGCTAAAAAGCACAGACGCAGCGTTTCATGAGAGCACTCAACAGGACGATTTGTAACGACAAGATCAAATAAAATTTCGTAAGAACTTGCCAAATTCTCAAAAGTTTAGGGGACCTACACAAAGTACTTGTATTGATGTAATTACTTATGCGCTTGTAAAATTTTCCATTGCTGCGCTTACCTGACTTTTTGGAGACTTGTATAGTTATGTTTGGTTTTTCGGCTGATGAGACTCTTGAGCAAGGTCGAAACGCGTCGCGTTAGCTCATTCGCAATTCTATGATCTATAATTTGTATAAACGTGTTTTTCGTGTTTGTGATTGCATTAAAATATGGAGCTGATTTTTGACAAACCTCTGATAATTTATTGTTGACCGCCCTGTGAGCGACCACTTTGTGTAGGTCCCCTAAACTTTTGAGAATTTGGCAAGTTCTTAAGAAATTTTATTTTACCAATTTGCATGTTTTCTAAAAAATTCCAGGCTTTTTACTCAAAAAAAAGTTCTAAGATTTTGTGATAGAGCTTTTGGTAATGCAAGAATCGATTTTTCCATTTCGTTTAAATTTTTGACAAACACTAAACACCCGATTTAAAGGTAAGAGCTGTCGGTCTCTGTACCACAAGTCTCCGGACGAGATTCATGAAACCTCGCAGAAGAGCCTTTAAAAAGAACTGTGAGTAAATCTGATGGTGTCTTGGTACTAATTTTTTGAGCCGCAGAAAAATGATCATTTTCTTTCTGAGTTCTCCACTAATGTATTGGAATTGGAAGGTCTTGTATGACGTTTTGTCGCACCATGCTCTTATCCATTAGAAAATCCTGAAAAGCATCAAACCAAACCAATCAATTCAAACGTAGATGCAATTTTTATGATTCCTGTTTGAATGGTACGCTTTTACGGTACGCGCTTTTTGCGAAGGTACGGATACGGTACTTTGGTGCGCTGTGTTGAATGGGCGTGTACTCAGTTGCGTAGCCAGAAATTCGCAATGGGGGGCTGTTTTGGGGGTTTGGAAAATTTTGCTGGAAAATTTTGGAAAATTTTGCATTTTTTTGCAAAAATAACTTAAGTTTAGGGCTATTTTGTTAAAAAAATAATGCTTTTAAAACATGGCTTAGAAATTGGCAGTGCAAACATGATTAAACTGGTTGCATAAATGTGCTATTTGGGAGGTTGCTAATGGTAAAGTTTTAGTTCTCTTATTTAGATGCTGGTAAATTATAAAATCGAATAGTTCAATAAAACTCACACGAAGCAATCTATTTTGTATACAGTTTATGGAGAAAAATAATTGGGGGGGCTAATGAAAAGAAATTTGAGAGAAATTGGTAATTAACAATACTGAGTAGCCCCCCCCTATTTCTTAGTTTATAGTATATTTGTTGATGACACCTATGTTTAGCATTTTTGCACTTGCGATCAAATTTGATTGCGTATTTTTGACCATTTTTCAAAGTTTTTATTTATTTGTTAGTTTTATTTTCAACAAATTAGCCCCCCTAAATATATGTTTCAAAAAATGTTTTAAATCACTATTTAGTCTTCTCGAGTGCATTTAACGGTCTCAAAAGTGCTAAAAACGTTGTGTTTTTCTCATTCTGCATTTTGGTCAACATGCCAATGAGGGGGCTATAGCCCCCCCCCCCGTCCCCCCTGACTACGCTACTGCGTGCACGAACGTACCATGCCGTGCAAGTACGTTACGTAACGGCTTTTGCAAGTCGCTGCGACGCTACGTACCCTACTTAATTGTGCTAGTACGATGCATTGTTTTGCGTCTGTAAATTATTTATGACGCGTGTTCTGACTTCTAAGTTCTGATTATTTGTTCCCCTCTCCTTTTCCCCGAGAATTGAGGCCAAAGGGATCATATGAGTTAAACAACTCCAAACTTGGCAAAACTGATTTTCATGACTTCTATTTTAATATATATCTGCAGTTGAACATTTTTTACAGCGCAGAAGACGAGAACTTCGGAAAAACTTTAGCTTTTTTTACTACGCACCGTACCTCACAAGCAGGTGCGTTTAGAGCTTTGATTGACTTACGTACCGTACCTTGGAAGTACGATACGTTTAGAGGGTACCATTCGATGAAAACTACGCTGGTTCGGTACGCATGCAAATTTTGTTTTTGTTACATTATACGTTGGTACTGCACGTTACGATAAATTTTTGAGGTACGCTAAGTTCAAAATTTGAACGTACCTTATCATACTGCCATCCTGGTCTATAAATCACACTACATGTTTGTCATGATAGTTACACTACATGTTTGTTTGTCATGATACCTACAAAATATAGCAGCCTGGTGTAAGTGCTGTTTTAAAGATTATAACCTTTCTTCAAGTAGGCTTATAAACTTTCACATTACCACTGAACTACATTGAGCAGCAAGCAACAATCATTAATTTGAGCAGCTTGCAACAATCATTAAACATGCAACAAGCTTGCAACAATCAATCAGGGTTGATAAACCTACCTTGTGTCTGTGCAGAGAGATATGATTTCAGCTAATGACTTTACAGGCCACAGATATTCTAAATTAGGCTGTCAGCAATAAAACCGTTGAAGATGTTTTAAAAAACTAATCTTCGTATTGTCAATAAAATTTAACAATTTTGGTCAACTAAACACTTTTAACGCCATAAATAACAAGTTACTGAATAGCAGCATGTCCAATACAGATCCGTTTTAAAATATCAAGTCTCGTCAGTTAGACTAGCTGGGTTGGAAGCTCGACAATTTATCAGCCTATACTGCGAAGGTCATACATTCTTTAAAAACAGAGAAACGCTTAAAGCCGTGACAACTTCCCAACCACCACCAAGCCCTAAGCACTAGACTTGATACAAGTCGAAACAGAATGATCTGCCTTGGCATGATTCTCGGTTGCCTTGGTGATTGTTTTCTTATTATATATGGCTATTTATACTAATATTGTGCTCAAGGAAGTGTATTCAATTTTGTTGTCTGGCATTATGGGTCTTCCGGTTTGTTAAGTTTGGTTTTTGTGCATTACACTTTTTAATGTACACATACAGTATTTCGCTGTTCGAGTTACTGCGAGGCATTTTCTAGGCTTTTTTTAAGTATCAGGTTTTCTAAAAAAGCTGATGTCCATCGTGGTCAACTCTCGGGAAGTCATAACGACTTCCACTTAATGCTGTTGCTACGGGGGGGGGGGGGGGGGCAAGGGATGTTTTACCCCCCTTAACGGTTGCTGGTGCCCCCCGATTTTGGTTTACTCAAAATCCTTTTATTGGAACATCACGTAATGACAAGACCAGACAATGATGGAAAAAAAAACAACGTTCAAACATAATTTTTGTTTGACGCTTTCTCGATTCTTTGCGAAACTGTTGGCAACCACCTGCTGTACATAAATATGGCGCAATAATCCCTCTTATTCACACGCCTTTACAAATGTGTCACAGAATAGATGTAACCCTACAGAATTGCTATTTCCTTAGTTAATATGACCTGAAACAATACGTAAAAACATTTTTTTAAGACCAGCTGTTTTTATTTTCCTTTAGAGCACACTCAAGAATTTTTAAGTCGTAGTCAGTGGCGCAATCAGAGGGAAAAGAGCTATGGGGGATTTAGCCCCCTTTTGAAATCACTTAGAAAATATAGCCAAAAAACAAGCGTTTAAACGTGCATTGGACTTGACCTGAAGTAAGGGTGAGCCGAAGGGGCTATTGGCAATTTAATTCTTTCAAATGACTTCTGAATTTTAGAAATTTAGTTATTCATATGGCTTCAAAAACGTGCGGATTGTGATTAAACTGGCGTTAAGATCGCTATTTTCTTGCTACCAAATTACAAAAGTCGCCCAGCGGCTGGGGATCTGTCCTTAGGACACCGTCTGTGACACGCTTGAATTGCATCAATCTGTTTAGCACCGGGCCTAAATTAGACAATTTTTGTGCAAAAACGATTTACTTTTGGTTCAAGCACTCTTTTTAACAAAAATCTGGTTGCACGTCTGGTCGCCTTTACTGCTGCAGATAGATTTTTCAAGCGAATATGGGCTGCAGACGAAACGAGCTTAGAAAAGCTGCAGACCTTTTATATCTCCTTTTTAGATATAAATTCTGAATTATTTAAATTGCGCAAAATTCATAGTTGTAAAATATCGTTTGATAAAATGCTCAGTCTTGTCAATCATAGATTTCATGTAAGATTGAAATATTAGTTTTTATGTGCAAAAGTTCAGTCTATTCTAGCGCTTCCTCACATCGTTTGCTTAGGCGATGGCAGTGCTTCCACAGACTAACAGTTAGGTGGCAAATCCAACCACCAACCCTACAGCTCGAAGAGGCTCGAGTCACTCATATACAGAGCAGAGTAACGCTGTTTCGAGCTTTTTGGTCAATCAGTCATCAGCAGCCCTCAGCGCATCTAACTGAAGAGTATTTGTGTTGCTTTTTGTTACAACAAAATTACGAAAACGAACAAAGCACACATGTCACAATTGTTTTTGAGCATTACGCAAAAGTTTCAAAATTTGGTTATGCTTTTTATTTAATCGATAGTTTTCGATTTTTTGCCTAGAAAATAACGTTTTTAGTTTATTCCTTTAATGATGCCAGCTGAATCAAAATTAACTTTGTTGTGAACTACACAATTTCGATCTATCCAAATACAATATTTCGTGGCACTAAGCAACAAAACATATTCCATTTATAATTAACTGTGAATGACTATGTTGAGCCGCCAGAAAACCAAAATTAAAATACAAAATATGAATTCAAAAACAGCGAGGGCAAAGAACACCCAGTTCATTTAAACATCAAAAACATAAAGAAATTCCTCACACTTTGTAACTTAACGCACGAAAAAAACAAATGGGAGTCAGTTTCACCTTGTTGATTACAAAAAGAACACAAACTTCTGAAACTTGTACCGTGATACGTAGCAATATACGGTTTATATTTTACAGGCATTAAATTCCGTATTATTTTATGATTAAAGGTTTTCAAAAACTTAGGTAATACATTATTATAGGTTTGTTTGCACAAGTTTGAGATGGAAAAAGGAACAGAAGGTCCGACTCCTTTTTTCAATGGTCGAGTTTGTCTAGTGTTTATCGTTTCAATTTTATTTTTACCAAGGTTATGTGAACCAAGCACGAAGAGAAACCGATTGTAAAATTCAGATGGTGTAAACGCATGTGAAATCGACCTAGGAGGAGACAGTTTAAGTTTTTTTTATGTCTAGCATTCTGCTAGAAAAGGCCTGTGAGTTTCTGAGTTGGCGTTTACGAATTTGGGCCCACATGACAGAAATTTCTTCGTTCGCTTTAATTAACGAGTTTTTTTAAGAGGCGCTACCGAACGAATTACTCGCTAAACGTAAGAGGTCATTTGTGCACGTGTATGTAAAGCCTTGCAAAATCCGTTATGTTATTCTTTCTCGCTAAATTGCTTCGAGCGATTGCGGAAAGCAGTTCGAGTAAAAAAACGTCACATTTTCCTCGCCAACTTAAAGAGGATCTTGAAACACTCTTTAGGGCCTGTCTACACTGTGCGTACAAAATTACAAAATTTTTTACGCTTGTACGTCGAAGGTGTCTACACTATGCAAAACGGCGCTTGCGAGCGTAACGGCTTAACAGCGTATTCTGTGGGTTGCCATAGTATTGTGCTGAATTGAATGACGGAAATCACAGATTTATTACAATTCTTTGTTGTATAGGTTAAATTTGGGTCAGATTATGCATCACGAGAAGTAGTAATGCCTTTTTGATAATTTATACGTGAATTTTTTCTCTCTCTATCACAAAAAAACATAACGTATGGCCAATCAAGACTGTTGTGGTGGCTATTAGGTCGCGAAGTTTTTGTTGGACGAAGAAAAAAAAAATTTGCACCAATCAGTGATCGAGTGTCTGTTACTGAAATGCTTGATCTGAGTTCGATTCCTTGCTTAGCGTTCAGCAACAAAAAGGGACAGCGTGAAGACTCCACAGTGTGTGGTAGATAAGACGTGGCAGCTTAACTTGAAAACCAAATGGTTCCTTTGCTGTCTCCTGGCCGAAGCAACTTGGTAAATACAACAAAATTACAAAAATTAACTTAAAGGCCACTGATGGGCACTAGAGGCTGGTTTTAAAGGTCCGGTTCTTTTTCTTTTGAATTTCTCTGAGAGGAGGTGACTCGGTGCAAAGATCTGATCGCAATGCTTTGCGGGGTGCATTTTGTTTTCAGCTTTCAACTGTTTTTCAGTTCTACTGTTACATTCCGTTTACAGGGGTGGAGTCCTCGAGGACACATTTTGAAGTCCTTGACCTCTAAACCTCAAGTCCTCAAAAATTGCCCTGTCCTCGGCTTAAGGACAGCAGTATTTTTCGAATCCTAAAATTTCGTAGATCGCGTGAAAAATTTTTTTGTAGACCTTGTTTTTTTGGAGATTTTTTGACGTTGTTTTTCGGAGATCACCTGAAAAAAAAATTTGAAGACCTTTTGTTTTTAAAACGCGTGAAAAAAGTTTTAGAAGACCTTATTATTAATTTTTTTTTTGTGGAGAACACTTGCGCCTGTGTCCTTGCCCTAGAAAGGGTTTGTCCTCGGAAGGGCTGTCTTTGGCCTCGGATATTTTTTTGTGACCTTGGCCTCAATCCTTGTGCCCTCGACTCCACCTCTGTCTCGTGTCCGTTTAAGCCAAATTCTGAGCCTCTTTCGCCTCTCTCCCATATCAACTTTTATATAAACTTTATCCAGTCCACCCCTGGAAACTCAATAGACGGTGCATGATGCTTAATGCAAGCAGGTATAGATTATCCTCTCGAATTGTCAAACGGTTTGACTGCGCGAATAATACGTAATTAAGTGATACAATATCACATTCAACTACAATCTTTTCCGCATTTAATTCCTTTTGCAAAAACAGCACGCATTTTATCATTATTGTGTTGGCTCCTCCCCCAAAGCGGTTCGTATTAACTCTTTGTAATCAATCAAATTCATTTGCATTATAACTCCTGATTTCATAACTAAAATTTTTGTTGACATGCTTATTGCAGTATTCATCTTTTCTTTTCTCACACAAAAGCTTCTTTTGCATTCAATCCCTCACTCGCTAAACCTAAACTTATTCAGAGAAATGCTTACCATAGATTTAGCCGAAGATTGAGAGAAATCTCACAGATGTCCAGCAAATTACACTTTCATAAAACATAAAACAAAAATAGGGCGAACTATTGTGGCTAAAAAATTTCAATTACCCTATACTGCAGTAATATTATTACTACTGAAATTGCAGAAAATTGATTGTGCAACTAGAGCATTCAATAAGTTTACTGTACTCTGCAATGGAAATTTTGCATTCTTTCAATAAGACAGATATTGCAACTTTTGTTATACAACTGTATTCAATATTTTCAAAAACTCAATAAACTAAATTTGTTGCTGGCAAAAGTACAAAATTCTTAGCGCAAAGCAGTTAATATTTCAGAAAGTAACACATCGAGCATCTCTTACGATTGTAATGCATCGGAGGAAGTGAGGAACCTTTCATCTGCTTGTCGCTTCAAGTAGATATCAGCGCAGATTAGACAAATACATATTACTATTGATGTATAAATAAGTGTAAAGCAAAAGCTACCTCAGAGATTTAATCAAAACTTGTAGGAAAGTTCATCTCACGAGTTTTGCTTAAAGCAAAAGCTGTCTCATAGGTTTAATCAAAACTTGTAGGAAAAAATAACCAGAGGATTAAAAATGATGTCAATGTCCAATAAGTCCCAGAAAGCAGATATTTTATTATACATCACTAACATTCCGATTATAAAACTTGGAAATGAGTAATGCCTGGATCCTGGAAAAGTCAAGCAGCAACTCTATGAAGCATTAATAATCACCAACGTCTTGGTTGATTTCATGGTGGGAAAACAAAATGTCACAAGTTCAGCCAACAGCACTTAGCCCAAACCATGAGCAATTTTCATTTCGGTGTGTTGACCATGAGGAATACAGAACATACATTGTTGAAGAAATACAGAACAAACATTGTTGAAGAAATACAGAGCAAACATTAATGAAATTTGATGGCTTTACTTCTGCTTTTCACTGTTTTCACTTAAGGAGAAAATGTCATATGTTTAGTCAACAGCACTTAACCCAAACCATGATCAATTTCCAGTAGGATGTGATGACCATGAGGCATGTTGTAAAAATACTCAACAAACATTAATGGAATTTGATGGCTTTGCTTGTGGTTTTCAATCATGCAGTTCCAACAATTTTCCAATTATCTTCTACTCATTGGAGGACCTAGAGTAAAACAAATAATAATTACTCCTACCAAAAAAAGTTCAAAATTCTGCAAAGTGTCCAAAACTGTCATTAGCAGTAAATGTATCAAAAAACGTACAAATTATGCATAAAACACTTGCACTCAGAGAAGAGTCCAAAATGTTTAGAGGCAGTTGACACAAGACGATTAACTCGGCCAATTTTAATCTTAGTCCGAACCAGACCTGAAATACGTTTGACGCAAAGCCCTTACCATATCGCAGCTGCATCAAATCTTCTTGCATCAAACCGGTCACATTAAATCTCAAGAAAAGTATCAGTACTACGTTACAGATTAAAGCTTTCAGATCAAGTAAGCATAAATTAAAGCAAAAAAAAACACCTTTTTTAAATACTAAACAAAGAATAATTTATTCTATCAAAATTAATTCTGGCAAAGATATCACTACAGCATTTTTTAGACCATAGGGCGGAGCAAACTAGAACATGCAACTGTTATAAGTTCTATAATTATTATTTTATTAGTATAAAGCGCACCAAATGGTTTCTATAGCTTTTGTTTTTAGGCACAAAGTGCACCAAACTATAAGATGCTCTACATTACATTAAATTTATTAAACTCTAAAAACCTTTCAAAAAATCTAAATGATTTAGCTCTGAATGAAATCATGAAAGGAATCAAATCAAATCTTTCATTATACATGCTGTAATATATCGAAGTGCATAAAAAGTTGGCAGGGCCCACCACAACATCGTTGCACTCGAGCAACAAAGCTGCCTTCAAAGAAACGTTGCAGTGATACAAAGCCGCTGGCAACGCTGTGTTTGATTTGACCAGGCTTCCAGAGACAAATACATTACCGCTTGATCAACTGGCTGTAAGAGAGCATAACCAGAAGTATAGATTAAATGCATCAAAGTATAAGGCACAAGTTGGATTTCTTAAAAACTAAGGATCATTGGTGCACCTTATGGTTTGAAAAATATGTCTCTATAAAATCTTAGTTACACCTAAGAAAAACAAGTAATGCTACTCATATGTTACAAGAAACTTGAAATTGTGTAGTTAAGTTGCGTTGATGTGAATACTGTCTTGTCACTCGATCACATTAAAAAAAACTTTAAAAGTGACAAATTACCTTTGACCCACTGCTAATTCTAAATGATTGTTTTAACTAAAAGCAAATGATTTAGATAAAGCTTCCAAGTCTGTTTTTTATTTTCATTATGAAAACGCCTAAAGTTTTTTTTTTTAATAAAAGCTCAAAGACTTGGTAAAGATTGTTAATCTAGGAATACACATAACTAGCTTTGAAAACCTGACATTGCCACTGTTAGATTGTTCATCATTCTTTGAATCTTTGAGCATTAGAAATCAACATTGCTTCATAAGTTTGTTAATGAGTCTCTTTGAGTCTGGCCAAAAGTACCATATCATTGATAAGTTTGCTAAATTCCAAGAACTCACAGTTACTATTTGTTCACTACAATAAAAACTTGCTAATAGACTCTTAATTTACAACTCTGAATAGTAATTGCAGAATATAAAACTTTTGACTTCACTATCTTATTGACACTGACAGTAAGCCAAACGTATTATCTTGACAGTGTCTGTAAATCAACTATTTGTAAAAGTCTAATCAAAACCTGATAGTTGCTGAATAATAAGTGTGGACATCTTTAAATATAATAATTTTACACGCCTATGTAGCTGCTATTGCACAGCCCATTATATCAGTAGGCTAGTACTGGGGTACCCGTAGATTATTGCATTTATTTCAATTCTCCTTTTATTACTGTAGGCTAACTGATACAGTAGGCTCTAAAAGTTTTGAGTTTCATTAATATAAAAAATCAGAGCCTAGATTTTATTGGTAGACTAATTTTTTAACTTTGCATATTTTCTGACAGCAGCCTAGCCTATTAAGTTGCTTGCTTACCAGTATCTGTACTACAGCATCACTGCACCTGCAAAGTGCACCAGTAGGTTAAACCTTTTGAACTAAACTAGCCTACAGCAGCTATCGGGATAGGATTACCAGTTTATTTTAGCAATGTGGTATAATACACACTAGGTACCAGTTCCACCAAGACGTAGACCAACGGTACCATACTATTAGGCCTACCGGTACCGTACTGGTTTTGGCCTAAGCAAGTCCCCCTGATCTGGACTGTGATCTACATTGCCACACCACTCATCAGCTTTAATTTTCAAATTTCTTTATTTGAAATAGGCTAACCAAATGTCACATAACAACAAACAATTCATAATTCATCATAATTCGCTTTTGGGCCTATCAACCTAGGCCTCTCTTTTGCAAGTTTTTTCTTATAGAGCCCAAATTGACCATTTTTACGTTAAATTTGGCTATTTCAAACCAATTTGCATACTTTCACTTTTAAAAATCAACTTTTTTTCAACAAAACTTATGAATCTAATCTGTATTTTATTGTTCTGCTGGTGTCAAGACTAATTTCAAAGATAAAAAACTTAAAAACAGCCGACGTTTCAACAGCAAACTAACTGCTTTCATCAGAGCTAAAAGGTCTAAAATGAGTTAAAATGCAAGTGGAAGCAAAGCAATCAACAAATGACGTAATCACGTGTCACAAGAATAAGCAATAACACTGAGTAAAAAAGTAGGTAAATGAACGAATTAGGACCAAACCGGTTTCTGAAATACTATGATAACATTTTCAATAAGTGAGCATATAGAAACAAACATGAAAACCGGGTTCTAAACTCACAAAGATCAATTTTTTACAAACGAAATGATGTATTATTTTTCCAATATAAAGTACAAAGATGGCAATAAAATTTGTTTGGAGGCAACTTACTTAACTTTTCGAAAAAAAAAAATTTTAAACAAATTTTCGGTACTGCCATGGGCTCTCCAGTCTCAGTTGTTGTGGCTAATTTAGTCATGGAGGATGTGGAGACCAGAGCAATCGAAACCTTTGCTCACTCCCCCAGACTTAGGCTACGCTATGTTGATGATACATTTGTAATTATCGAGGAAAAATTCTTAGACATCTTTTTTGACCACATCAATAATTTGGAACCATCCATAAAATTTACAATGGAAACTGAAAACTATAATCAATTACCTTTTTTTGGATACTCTAATTCAACGTTCAGAAAATGGCGCATTGAGTTCTTCCATTTTCCGCAAACCTACTCATACAGATCGTTACCTAAATTTTAGATCCGATCACCCTCTGCAACATAAACGAGCTGTGTTTGACTTACTCATGCATCGAGCAGTCACTTTACCAAGCCATAAACTTGAAAAGTGGAAAAAAATAAAATACATAAAACTGCCCTGAAGAAAAACTCGTATCCTTCACGGATTCTTTGTTCCCGAACGAAGACCAAAGCTGAAATTACAGACTCACCTCGTAGTAACAAAGGATATGTCATAATTCCCTATTTTCCTGGCTTGTCAGAAAAAATTAGACGAAGTTTGATTCCACATGGCGTGAAAAAAATCATGAAACCACGAATTAAATTGGGCAAATCCTATCATCTCACAAGGACAAAATTCAATCCAATACACGGCAAGGTGCAATCTACCAAATTCCATGCAAAGACTGTAATATGGTTTACATAGGAGAAACTAAACGATCATTCGAAACCAGAAAAAAAGAACATATTAGAGATATCAGAAACGCTCAGTCAAAACTTGCAAATATTAAAGATAACACCACAGCACTTTGCAAACACGCCATTAACTTGCACCACGATATTGACTGGAACAATAACTAAATTTTAGAATTTGAAACTAATTATAGAGAACGCCGATTTATTGAATCATTTTTTATTAACAACGTTCCAAATACTATGAATGATAAAAAATCTATTTCATTGCCATCTTGGTACTTTAAATTGGAAAAATAATACATCATTTCGTTTGTAAAAAATTGATCTTTGTGAGTTTAGAACCCGGTTTTCACATTTGTTTCTATATGCTCACTTATTGAAATTGTAATCATAGTATTTCAGAAACCGGTTTGGTCCTAATTCGTTCATTCACCTACTTTTTTACTCAGTGTTATCGCTTATTCTTGTGACACGTGATTACGTCATTTGTTGATTGCTTTGCTTCCACTTGCATTTTGACTCATTTTAGACCTTTTAGCTCTGATGAAAGCAGTTAGTTTGCTGTTGAAACGTCGGCTGTTTTTAAGTTTTTTATCTTTGAAATTAGTCTTGACACCAGCAGAACAATAAAATACAGATCTACATCTTACCTGATGACAAAGAGCATGTTCAGTTATGAACCTAATTTTAACCTACCTCGAGACAAGCAAAACCAGTTTTGAAATTTCACGCAAATCGTGAGCTTACGAGCGTACCAGCGAAAAAACTTTGCTCTTTTAGCAAATTTTTTTCGCTGGCAATTTTACTCTTGTAAGGTGCTACGCCCGAAAGGTTTTACGCCTGGGCTTACGGAATTTTCCTTTAAAACAAACAAGGTTACGCTCGTAAGCTGACGATTTTACGCTTAGTGTAGACAGGCCCTTAAGGTTACGCTCGCAAGCTTGTAAGCTCACGATTTGCGTGAAATTTCAAAAACTGGTTTGCCAGGTCTCGAGGTAGGTCAAAATTAGGTTCATCAGTTTTTTTGAAATAAAGTTGCTTTTCGAAAGTGAAAGTATGCATGTTGGTTTAAAATAGCCTAATTTAACACATGAAAATGGTCAATTTGCCGCTCTATAAGGAAAAAGTTGCAAAAAAAGAGGCCCTGTTCCAGGCGCGTCGCCAGCGGAGGGGCATAGAGGGCATTGCCCACCCCGATTTTTATTTTTGCCCCCCCCCCCACCCCGATTTATTTCTTGCCCTCCCACTGTATTTTTTCTTAAAAGTGAGCATCGCTCTGACACTTAAAATAGTGGTAATTTTAACTGTTCCATCCCCAATCCTGACGTCGATTCTATTTGATTGATTCTATTTGAATCAGCTGAAGATGGCCACTGGCCGAAATCGATTTTAGTGAAAGTTTTTGTTAATATAAGTTAGTTAAATATATTTTTTGGCTGATTCTTTGTTTCCTTCATGCAACTAAGTATCCTGACATCTATATTACAATCTAGCAGAAGTGGAGTCGAGGACACAAGGCTCGAGGCCAAGGCCAGGGACACAAAAAAAAATCCGAGGCCAAGGATAGCCCTTCCGAGGACAGACCCTCTCGAGGCCAAGGACAGGAATGCTCAAGGCCAAGAACAAAGGACACAAGCGCAAGTGCCCTCCAAAAAAAAACACAAAAATGTTTCAGGCGATCTCCAGAAAAAAACGTCTTCCAAAAATTTTTTCAGGCGCTCCACAAAATTTTAACAATTCAAAAAATAGTGTTGTCCTCGAGCCGAGGACAGGCCAATTTTCGAGGACTTGAGGCCTCGAGGCCAAGGCCAAGGACTTGACCTTCAAGGCCAAGGACGTCCTCGAGGACTCCACCTCTGCAATCTAGGGTACGGTACGCAGCTCAATCTCGTTTCTTGGGTCAGGTTCAACAACAACAAATCAATTCAGTACTGTATAATAATAATACAGCTACCAGCAGTTTGTGTGTACTGTGTAGTAGGCGTGGCATCCTAGATTATGATGTCGTATACTGCAGCACTTATAAGCGAGGCCAGGGGCGTATTTAGGGGGGGCATTGGGCCATGTTCCCCCCTTTGGGTCTAGCATAAAATAGTATGCAAAATTGCGGCATGGCCTCTCCTTATGTAACTTTTTTTTTGGTCTTCACCTAATTTTGGGCAGGAAAACGGACTTGGTTTTGGGTTGGAAAATTTTCATTCTTGTCTTCATTATTTTCACTATTCTCAAATTTTCTGGCCCCCCCCCCCCTTTCGAAAATCCTGCGTACGCTACTGAGCGAGGCCTTATTACAAGTCAGGTATTGTGACTGTTAAAGGTAATGTACCGTAAGTTAATGTAGGCTGTAAGTTGATCAGTGGTATACGCATAGTATAAACCATCCGCAATGTATCGTGCAATCAATAGTTACAGAAAGAAAAATAGACTATCGCCAAATGCCTCCGGAAAAAAAGATAAGAATTCGATCGGTCAGTTGCACTTCAAGGCTATGTAGCAAACGTAGGCTACGGGTAAGCAAGCTTAGCAAAAGTGAGTTGAGTTGACAAGCCCATGTCTGGAAGTGGAAGGCCTTAGCTTAGCAACTCAAACCATAATGTATTTTAATTGGGATCTTGTTCAGCAGTATGAGTAATCGATCTGCATAAACTCTTGAGCTAACATAGAAGCAGGGCATGGTATGGAATGGAATGGAACGGAAATTTCGGTATGGAATATGGAAGATGCCAGAATGGAATGGAATGGAAGATTTCTAGAATGGAATGGAAGACAATCTTCCATACTTCCATACCAATTCCATACTAGATTTTTGTGCATTGTATTTACAGTAAAATGCACACCGATGTCGGTTGGTGATAAATAATATTGTCACAGAGTATTTAGCTGCAATATCTACGCGTATTATTTGTCGACAAATCGCGGTACTTTGGTTGTTTATATTGCGCAAACAGTGTACGTATTGCATCATTGTAAGTACATTGCAATTTGCAGCTTTGATGTTATAGTTGACGACTTTGACAGGTTTGACTTGCTTTTTTTTTTTTTTTTTGAGATTGACAATTTGCCAAGTCCTAAATTTTGTTTTCTTACATCGTCACGAAAACTCGTATTTGCTATTTCATTCCCGTTTCAGCTTAATTTTATTTATATTTTTAGTTTTTCAGCTTACAATAATTCTTTTTGGTGTTAAAGCTTGGTATTTCTTTTACGGTAAATGTTCTTTAGCAGTTTGGTTATGACAAACTTTATAGTTGATATGAGAGCAAACTTGTACGGTAATCATTAAACTATAGGCGTAACCAGGCCCTCTGCCTCCCCCCCAATTGAAATGCTACCAATGATAAAAATGATGACACAAAGCCTATTTATTTAGTTTTTTTAGCATTTTTGGGCGCAACAGTACATGAGTACAACAACAGTTAGCAATAACTTAATATTGACGACCAGGGGCAGGGGTCCTCTAAATTTAAATTTTTGCCAGCCAATTTAAATGTCCAAGCCGGGAGAAATTCATTGTTTTTCTAAAAGATGCAATTTCAGGCCCTCATCTAACTTTTTTATGCAATTACATGATTACTAACCCTTTATTATTGCATCTAATGTACCAACTTGAAATAACTTTAAATTCCACTTCACCACCTACCAACTTTAAATAACAATCCACCTTCATCTCATCAGTTTTCACGCAACAAAATGCTTTTGAATAAAATTTAGCTAGGGAAAATGCTTACTGGACAAATTATTGAAGTTGAATCGAGGGTGCCTGGGCTCCTGGTCGTACGTATTCCTAAAACTGGTTATTTTCTTGATAAAACAAAAATCTTCAAAGGCAAATCTTCGAATGAATGATTTAACGCTAAAAATGTTGCAGAAAGCAATGTACCTTGATTCCCCTGACCAAGCCAAGTCACAAAATTTAACCCCAAAATGCAAGATTTTAAATGAGTTTTGGACTTCACTTAAAGTAAAGGGAGGAATTTGTTGAATTGGCTTTCAAATCTATAAAATTTTGTTCTTTCAAATGGCTCTGAAAACGTGCGAAATGTGATCCGAAATGGCATTAAAATAGCCATTTTTTTTCCAAAAACTTACAAAAATCAACCCAGATGCTGGGTGCTTCGCTCCCAGACTCCCATAGCCTACGGCGGCTGCGGCTGGTGGCTCCGCCCCCAGGCCCGTCTATGACACGTTTGAATTGCACTAATTTGCTCACAACATGTCCCAATTTTGATATGTTGGTAAAACTTTTTATCTTGCGGTTTTAGTTTTTTCCCTTTAGCAAATCCTTGTACGTGCTAAATCAAACCCCCAGCTTTTGATCTTTCATTCTTTGCCCCATAAAAAGTCTCTCTTTTTGAAAATTTCTGATGACGTCATTGCATGTGATTTACGGTTTAGCCCTCCCCCAATCCAAAATCCTGGCTACGTCTATGCATTTAACCCATGTGCAATATGCATACCAGATACCGATTGTTGCATCTTAGTACTGTTGACGTACTTTCACGAGCGGTTGCTTACAACATTGCAAAGATGCAAAGCAGCAAAATACACGTTGCATTGCTTCCAGTCTAAAATTTGCTTTGGTATGGAAGTATGGAATGGAATATGGAAGAAAATTTTAGTATGGAATGGAATATGGAATGGAAGATTTTTAGTATGGAATGGAAATGGAATGGAAGAAAATTGCCAGTATGAAATATGGAAAAATCGTCTTCCATTCCATTCCATACCATGCCCTGCATAGAAGCAGACTGCATTCCTCCCCCAAATCGGATTCCATTGACCAATTCTTTGATAGCTAGACTATGGAAGTTTTCTGAGTTTTAGATTTGCAAAAAGTGTCCATTACTGTATAGTTTATTTAACTAGATCGATTAGTGCCGGTAGCATAACAAACTAAGCAATGTTCCCGACACTAGTAACGCCATTGATATCTGAGATTTTGAGTAAACTTTAGTAGCCTATAGTACCGTTTTGGCTGTTTGGTGCTGCTATTTGTGATGATTTTTTTAGAGCTGTAATACAGTCCTGGTGCATTACCGATACAGTAATCAGTGGTGCCGATCCATATTGACCATTGGGGGATGATTTAAGGGATTTCTCTATTTTTTGATAATTTTGAACATTGGGAGGAGGGATGATGCTCAAACTATGGAAATTTTCGGAGCAAAGTTCAATGCTCATTTTCGCCAATACCAGCAAGGAAGTCCGCAGAAACGTTTACTAAGGTTTGGAAGGAGTGCTGGTGGCAATTAAGAATTTTCAAACACAAAAGTTATTGTGAGACGGCCTTAAAGCCAGCTAGGGGGTCTGGGGGAGCGCGGTGAGCTCCCCAGCGGGGTTCGGAATTTTTAGCTTTTTTGACGTTTTGTCGAGAACAAAATGCATCGTTTAGTAACGTTGCAAGTTATAACACCAAAGTTACACACCGTACCGATGCGAACTATTGAGAGGGATTCAGCAGAAATTCTTTTGGAGATGCACCCCCTGGATCGGCACTTACCTGTCGTAATGAAGTTATAGGCAATACAGAAACAGAATAGACATTCAAGTATAAATGCTAAACTGTTCGTTTTTCTACTTTGGCTTGTAATACACAATTGTATATTATTAGCTACAGTATTCATCATAGAGGTACCGATATTACATTTTGCTCATATTTTTTCTGAAGTTTCCTGTCGTCAGTCGTTTCTAGCCGTTATGCTAGCTGTAATCATGTTTAGTTAAATGAGAAGGTTTGCGTTATTTTTTTCAGCAATTGTTGAGTTAGCGACTTTGTCATTATTTCAATATGTCAGAGACAGTCTGCTTTCTGCATTTATTCAAAAATCATTCAAGGTAGTTTTTCATGCGTAATTTTTAACTTTTCTTATTATTTAGATTAATTCTATATGCTTACCAACGCTACAACCATAGAATATACCTAAAATTTTTGTTGCAGGTTTGTGGCTTGCTTTAAACAATGTGGTATAATAACCGATATGATCCCATGCTGTTCTTATGCAAAAGACAAACACAATCATGCACGTCAGATTGGCACTAAATAAATATACGGTTTACTAATCGTTTCATTGCAACCTAAGTAATTAGTTTGTCAAATAAAGCTGAAAATGGTTCTATGAACTTAATCAACACCAAATAGCTGTATTACTCAAAGGCGAAACGAAATTTACAACCCCGCTACGCACACAATCTACTTAAAGGCGGTGAATCATCCAGCCAATTCCGGTGGTTTATAATAGCTAAAATTGAACTATAATTGTTAATATTTTTGTTTTGATTTTGGGACTGCGGTTGCAAAGATATTCAACAAATACAAAAAGATATCCCCTGAAAAAAGTTTTTGGAAACTCTGAGTTTTGTTCTTCCCGCCAAAACCACAGTTCTTTAAACTATTAGGCCTACTGTGGTTTTGGCGGGAAGAACAAAGCTCAGAATTTCCAAAAACTTTTTTCAGGGGGATATCTTTTTGTATTTGTTGAATATCTTTGCAACCGCAGTCCCTAAATCAAAACAAAAAATATCAAAAATTACAGTTCGATTTTAGCTATTGTAAACCACCAGAATTGGCTAGATGATTCACCGCCTTTAACTCGTAAAATACTGCAATAATTTACCGTCAAAACTTTGCCCCCTGATTTCGCTAAGCTGGCGACGCCCCTGCCCGGGTCGATAAACCTAAAAGTGAATATGATGAATTATGAATTGTTTGTTGTTATGCAACGTTTGGTCAGCCTTGTCCGAGTAAAAACATTTAAAAATCAAAACTGATGTGTGGTGTGGCCATTCAGATCACAGTCCAGACCAAGGGGACTTACTTAGGCCAAAACCATTACCGGTATCGGTAGGCCTACCAGTATGGTACGGTAGGCCTACGTCTGGTGGTACCTGTACTTAACGTGCATTATACAACTTTGTTTAAATAAACTGGTAGTCCTAGCCCGATTGCTTCTGTAGGCTAGTTTACTTCAAAAGGTTTAATCTACTGGTGCAGGTGCAGTGATGCTGTAAAAGAGATACCGGTAATTAGCAAGCAACTGAGTAGCCTAGGCTACTGTCAGAAAACGCAAAGTTAAAAATGAGTCTGCATATAAAATCTAGGCTCTGATTTTTTATTTCAATAAAACTTAAATTTACAGCTCAAGCGATATGACTTTTTCATGCCGATAACGATATTTTGGAAATTTTTAGTCCAACGTCAATAACCGATAATATATTAACTTATTAGCTACAAAACTTTAAGATTATTTTTCGACTCACTTGACACTGAAAGCGTTACTAAATCCCTTCCAAAGAAAGACTATTGCAAACACAAGTCACACTCCAATATTTTTTCTTCAAAAAAAAAACATACAAAAAATACAATGATTTGGCAATCAATAGTCAAGAGCGGTTGTGCTTGCTCTCAAAAACAAACAGTTTAAGGAAATTGTTCTAAGCCAATATTTTATTGGTGGTAGACACCGATATGATATCTTGGCTTGGCCACGATGTCAGCCGATATATATCGGCTGACCAATATATTGGTCGAGCAAGTACTTGAAACTCCTTAGAACCTATCGTATCAGTTAGCTTACCATAATGAAAGCAGAATTGAAATGCAATAATGTAGATGTACCCTGGTACAAACCTAATGATATAATGAGCTGTGCAGTAGCAGCTATATAGGCATGTAAAATTTATTTTATTTAGAGATGTCCACACTTATCATTCAGCAACTATCAGGTTTTAATGTTGTAGACTTTTACAAATAGTCGAGTTGATTTACAGACACTGTCAAGCCAAAAAGTTTGGCCTACTGTCAGTGTCAATAAGATAGTGAAATCAAAAGTTTTTATACTTTGCAATTACTTTTCAGAATTGTAAATTAGGACTCTATTAGCAAGGTTTTATTGTGTGTAGTAAGCAAGTAGTGACTGTGAGTATTTTGAAAATTGAATTTAACAAATTCATCAATGATATGGTACTTTTGATCCAGACTCAAAGAGACTTATTAATGAACTTAAGAAGCAATGTTGATCTTTAATGTTCAAAGATTTCACGGATGATGACAAATCTAACAGTAGCATTGCCAGGATTTCAAGTTTAGTTCTGTGTATTCCTAGATTGACAATCTTTACTAGAGCTCGACCGATATATCGGTTAGTCGATATCAGGGCCTAGCTGATATATCGTATCTGAGCACAATTACCTTAAACTGTTTGTTTTTGAGAGCAAGCACGACCGCTTTTGATTATTGATTGCCCAATCGTTTTATTTTTGGTTTGTTTTTTTATGAATGATACTGGAGTGTGACTTGCGTTTGCGATAGTCTTTCTTTGGAGAGGAATTAGTGAAGCTTTTAGTGTCAAGCTAATTGAAAAATAGTGACAAAATTTCGCAGTTATTAAGTTAATATATCGGTTATCAATATCGGTATAAGCCTAAAAATTTCCAAAATATCGATATCAGTATCGGCCTGAAAAAGTCATATCGGTCGAGCTCTAATCTGTACCAGGCCTTTGAGCTTTTATTTAAAAAAAACTCAAGGCCTTTTCATAATAAAAATAAAAAACAGACTTGGAAGCTTTATCTAAATCATTTGCTATTGGTTAAAATAATCATTTAGAATTAGCAGTGGGCCAAAGGTAATTTGTCACTTATAAAGTTTTTTCTAATGTGATGACGTGACAAGACAGTATTCACATCACTGCAACTTAATTACACAATTTCAAGTTTCTTGTAACGTATGAGTAGCATTGCTTGTTTTTCTTAGGTGTAACTAAGATTTTAAAGAGACATAATCATTTAGAATTAGCAGTGGGCCAAAGATAATTTGCCACTTTTAAAGTTTTTTTCTAATGTGATGACGTGACAAGACAGTATTCACATCAACGCAACTTAATTACACTAATTTCAAGTTTCTTGTAACATATGAGTAGCATTACTTGTTTTTCTTAGGTGTAACTAAGATTTTAAAGAGACATATTTTTCAAACCATAAGGTGCACCAATAATACTTAAAGTTTTTAAGAAATCCAACTTGTGCCTTATACTTTGATGCATTTAATCTATACTTCTGGTTATGCTCTCTTACGGCCAGTTGATCAAGCGGTAATGCATTTGTCTCTAGAGTGAGGTCTGAGATTTAAATCAATTTGGTTCAAATTGAACGCAGCATTGCTAGCGGCTTGGGTCCGGTTTCATCTGAAAACAATCATCTTTTGGGTCTGGTTTGGACTAAGATTAAAATTGGCCAAGTTAATCGTCTAGTGTCAACTGGTTGCCTGTAAACATTTTGGACTCTTCTCTGAGTGCTAGTGTTTTGTGCATAATTGGTACGTTTTTTGATATGTCTACTACTAATTGCGGTATTGGACACTTTGCAGAATTTTTAACTTTTTCAGGTAGGAGTTACTATAAATTATTTGTTTTACTGTAGGTCCTCCAATGTGTAGAAGATAATTAGAAGATTATTGGAACTGTAAGAATTAAAAGCAGAAGTAAAGCCATCAAGCTCCATTAATGTTTGTTGTGTATTTCTTCGACATGCCTCATGGTCAACACTCTGTAATGAAAATTGCTCGTGGTTTGGGTTAAATGCTGTTGGCTAAACTTTTGACATTTTTATCTTTTTCCACCATGAAATCAACCAAGACGTTGGTGATTATTAATGCTTCATAGAGTTGCTGCTTGACTTTTCCGGGATCCAGGCATTGCTCATTTCCAAGTTTTAACATCGAAATGTTGGTGATGTATAAAAAATTAACTGCTTTCTGAGACTGATTGGACATTGGCATTATTTTTAATCCTTTGGTTATTTTTTTCTTATTTTCATGTCGATTTCAACGTTTAAGGCACATTTGTCGCACGTTTTGGCAATAGTTAATAAGTCGCACTTCGCCGTTAAGAGAAAATGGTGTTTAAAGTTTTAAATTTTCATTTGGCTTTGTTGTCATGTGCAACGTAATCAGCTATTTTTTTACCCAAAAAATAATTGAAAATAAGCATAAGTTTTTTCTCAGGTAAAACATTTTTAGTAGAGATTTTGAAAAATATGCAAAACTCATTTTTTGAAAAATGTCACTTACCAACTTTTGCCAAAACATGTTTCATTTGTTAAAGTTTAAAGCAAATTTGTCTCGCATCGCTTTTATAACTCTGAGTTATAACTATTAGCAAAATGTTTGAACTTTTCAGCAATTAAATTTTGTATTCAATTTAAAATTGCTTTGCTTACTAATAAATTGTTTTGCTCCTACATCCTACGTATTTGAAAGGATGAATCAGCTCTAGTTCTGATTTGGCAAGCACTAGATATAGCTTGCTTGTCAATGCTGATAATAATTGAGTTTAAAATGTAACTAGCTTTAACTTTGCTTGTAGATTTACTAGTACTACAATCGTACGTGTGTTCTTATGCATCAATCAACATATGGAATTTGTTGCCACTATCTCGCTAGAAATATGAAATTGAAAGTTTGTTTCTTTTTAAGAAAAGTATGAGAGCATAAACTTTTAGTTTAATTTAGTCTTTGAGGTCGTTGCCATTGTTTGATTCCTTAATTCCAAGCTTATTATTGTAGTCTTTATACGTCTGTTGTGTGTCACTGTGTATTGAGTTTATTTCTGTAAAGCTGTTTTGTTTCGCATGTTGCAATGGCCCACTAGTCAGATTCATCGACATTTGTAATACCTTGGTGTGTTGCAAACTATTTTTGCCGTGTTTATGTTAGCAAAACTCTTATGATGAACTTTCTTACAGGTTTTGATTAAACCTATGAGACAGCTTTTGCTTTAAGCAAAACTTTTGTGGTGAACTTTCCAACAAGTTTTGATTAAACCTCTGAGGTAGCTTTTGCTTTACACTTATTTATACATCAATAGTAATATGTGCTTGTCGTACCTGCGCTAATATCTACGTGAAGCGACAAGCAGATGAAAAGTCCCTCACTCTTTCCGAAGCATTACAATCGTAAGAGATGCCCGATATGTTACTTTTTGAAATATTAACTGCTTTGCACTTAGGATTTTGTACTTTTGCTTGCAACGAATTTAGTTTATTGAGTTTTGGAAAATATTGAATACAGTTGCATTACAAAAGTTGCAATATTTGAGAGAATACAAAAGTTCCTCCTCAAGAGTACAGTAAACATTGAATATTCTAGTCGCACAATCAATTTTCTGCTATTTCAGTGGTAATAATATTACTGCAGTATAGGGTAATTGAAATTTTTTAGCTATCATAGTTCGCCCTATTTTTGTTTTATGTTTTATGAAAGTGAAATCAGCTGGACATCTGTGAGATTTCTCTCAATCTTTGGCTAAATCTATGGTAAGCATTTCTCCAAATAAGTTTAGGTTTAGCGGGTGAAGGATTAAACCCAACACTTTTATTATCAAATTCTTGTGATACAAAACTACCAGAGTGGTAGGAAAAAAAATGTTCAGTAGAAACTTTTGTGTGAAAAAAGAAAAGATGAATACTGCAATAAGCATGTCAACAAAAATTTTAGTTATGAAATCAGGAGTTGCAATGCAATTGAATCTGATTGATTACAAAGAGTTAACACGAACCGCTTGGGGGGAGGAGTCAACACAATAATGATAAAATGCGGGTTGTTTTTGCAGAAGGGATTAGATGCGGAAAAGATTGTAGTTTAACATGATATTGCATCACTTAATTACGCATTATACGCGCAGTCAAACCGTTTGACAATTTGAGAGGATAACCTATACCTGCATGCATTAAGCATCATGCATCGTCTATTGTGTTTCTAGGGATTGGCTGGATAAAGTTTATATAAAAGCTGATATGGGAGAGAGGCGAAAGAGGCTCAGAATTTGGCTTAAACGGACAGAGGTAGGATTGAGGCCAGGACACAAAAAAATATCCGAGCCCAAGGATAGCCCTACCAAGGACAGACCCTCTCGAGGCTAAGGACACAAGGGTTCTGAAAAAAAAATAATAAGGTCTTCAAATTTTTTTTCTGGCGATTTAAAAAAAAATAAAAAGGTTTTCAAAAAAGTTTTTCAGGTGATCTCTAAAAAAAAGATCTGCAAAAAATTTTTTCACGCGATCTACGAAATTTTAACGATTTAAAAAATACTGCTTTCCTCAAGCCGAGGACAGGGCAATTTTTGAGGACTTGAGGCTTCGAGGCCAAGGACTTCAAAATGTGTCTTCGAGGACTCCTCCTCTTTAAACGGAATGTGACAGTAGAACTGAAAAACAGTTGAAAGCTGAAAACAAAATGTACCCTGCAAAGCATTGCGATCAGATCTTTCCACCGAGTCACCCTTTGCTAAGAGGAATTCAAAAGAGAAAGAACCGGACCTTTGAAACCAGCCTCTAGTGCCCATCAGTGGCCTTTAAGTTAATTTTTGTAATTTTGTTGTATTTACCAAGTTGCTTTGGCCAGGAGACAGCAAAGGAACCTTTTGGTCTTCGAATTAAGCTACCACGTCTTTTCCACCTGTCTACCACACACTGTGGAGTCGTCACATTGTCCCTTTTTATTACTGAGTGCCAAGCAAGGAATTGAACCCAGATCTACCTTTTCAGTAACAGACGCTCGACCACTGATCGGTGCAAATATTATTTCCAACAAAAACTTCGCCACCAAATAGCCGCCACAACAGTCGTGATTGGCCATAAGTTATGTTTTTTTGTGAGGAAGGTAAAAAAAATTCACATTTAAATTATCAAAAAGACAATACTACTTCTCGTGATGCATAATCTGACCTAAATTTAACCTATACAACAAAGAATTGTAATAAATCTGTGATTTCCGTCATCCAATTCAACGCAATATCATGGCCGCCCACAGAATACACTGTTAAGCCGTTAAGCTGGTAAGCGTCGTTTTGTACAGTGTGGACACCTTTGACGTACGAGCGTAAAAATTTTTGTAATTTTGTACGCACAGTGTAGACAGGCCCTTCCAAGTTGAAGGACTTCCAAAAAAATTTACGATGCTGCAAAGCGGGAAAAAGGCCTTTACTCAGGGCCACAGAGCTTTAGAAGTTAAACACTGTTGCAAACATGGTCGCTGAAATTGACATCGATGCTCTCAAAATCTAAGAACAAATCAAGAACAAATAAGGCTAAAATTCGGCAAAAAATTAAAAACTGCCAGTTTCAACTCTAGATTTACTGGTTCTAAAAAAGAACAGTATACTTCGACTTGTTCACTTTTGAAAAATTTTGAAACGTAGTGTCGCTGTTAACATAAAAGTATACCCACCAGCAACCTCAAAAGCACTTCACGTCATTTCAAAATTGTGGGGTATGGTAAAAGTTGTTCTTTTTTTTTAACATTGATCCAAAAATGTAATTAAACTCTGTCGTTCATTAAAGGTGGTGAATCATCCAGCCATTTCCGGTGGTTTATAATAGCTAAAATTGAACTGTAATTTTTGATATTTTTGTTTTGATTTAGGGACTGCGGTTGTAAAGATCTTCAACAAATACAAAAAGATTTACCCTCGAAAAAAGTTTTTGGAAACTCTGAGTTTTGTTCTTCCCGCCAAAACCACAGTTCTCTAAACTATTAGGCCTACTGTGGTTTTGGCGGGAAGAACAAAGCTCAGAGTTTCCAAAAACTTTTTTCAGGGGGACATCTTTTTGTATTTGTTGAATATCTTTGCAACCGCAGTCCCAAAATCAAAACAAAAAACATCAAAAATTGCAGTTCAATTTTAGCTATTGTAAACCACCGGAATTGGCTGGATGATTCACCGCCTTTAACTAATTGTCACCTATAATAATTTGAATGCCTGAGATATGATTATTCATGGTATTTTAACGTGTACGTCACTGATTTACTACTTTTGCCACTTTTTTTTTATTTAGAATATTCGAGATAATTCCTTTCTAGTATATTCTGCTATTTTCTGCAGTTATCGATTGTTTGGGTTGTTTATGATTCTTAATTGTTATATGTAGACTTGAAGTTGTGACATCATAATTATGTCGAAATTTGTTTATTGTAAGCTTGTATATTTTTTCTATTGTGACATATCAGGGATTGTTCTGGGATATTCGATAGCTTTTGCCTTAGTTTAAATAGGCGGGTCGTTTTTCATTCTATTATTCTAACATTCTAAGAGTGGGTGATTTTAGGTATTAATTTCGTAGGCAGTTTGCTGAGTTTGTGTATCTGTGGCTGGCTTGTGTAGCCGTATAGTGGCGATCTGAATTGGACGATTGCGATAGATAGTGTGTAGTGGGAACCCAAACCTGGTCGGTCGTGGTTAAGTCTTTATGATCTGCTTTGGTCGGTTGTAAGAAGCTTAGTGGAGCGATTTTGCTCAGTGAGAGTGGTTTTGTGCATAGGTGGGCACAAGTCCGTTAATCGTTAATCCGTTAATAACGAAGCTAACTTTTTCATTTACTCGTTAATCCGTTAAATAGTTTTTTCGTGTTAGCGGACTAAATTAACTTCCATTAAGTGCTGTTAATGGACTAAAGTAACTTCCGTTAAGTTCTGTTAACTTCCGTTAAGGGTTTTTATCGTTAATATCTTGCACCATTCATTCATCGGACCGATACAAACCAGTTTGCACTGGTAACACTTGTTGCGTATTAGCACGACTTGTATTGAAGAAAGCAAAGAAAGTTCTTTTTTGTGGCAAATAATAAGCTGCAGCCTCATAGGTTTATTGATTATCGCTGTTCACAATTTCCAAAGATTTTCCGATCGCAGCTTCGTCATGCATTTGAACTTATTTTTAGTTTGAGATTAGATTAGACTGTAAAATGTAACTTCCAAAACACAAAAAGACCACCATAGCAATAGATATTTCCTTACAATCAGCTCAACAGCGTCAATACGTGTTCTAGAAGAGAGTGAATAAAAAAACAAATGTAAATTACACGCAAAATGTTAACGGATTAACGGACTTTATTAACTTCCGTTAATTCAAGCTGAAAATAACGGATTAACGTTAACGGAAGTGTGAAGTTTGTTAACGGACTAGTGGTTAACGAAGCTAACGTTTTGCATTAACTTGCCCACCTATGGTTTTGTGTTTCAGTCTTAAATAGAAGTTTTAATTTAAGATTGGTGTGCTTCTTTCTGAGATTCAAGAAGCTAAAGGAACTATCAACTGCCATTTGTGATTCGTTGGTTAACATTTCCGTCATTCTCTAGTTTCAGTCGATATGGACAATTCTAGAGATTAAAGGTTGTACTCTAGCCAAGTATCAACGATCGCGACACTAATTTTTATCAATGGAGGATTTTGCAAGCTTAGAATGTTAACGCATGGCCCATAGTATCTTTTTCCATAACAATTGAAATAGGTATACCGTGTAACAGACACAGTATGCTTGAACGCATTATTTTGAAGTAGAAATGCATCTAACGTCATAATGAAGTATTTATTACGTGTTGAGATAACATCTCGCGAAGAATTTGAGCGAGCAATTTTTAATGCATGTTAGGTGAGACGGTTGGGAAATATCACTTTGTCTAAGAAGTTTTCTGCTCGTTAACGCCTTTTAGCAAGTGAAAATAGCCTTTACAAACTCATTAACTTTTTCTGTCATGTGGGCCCTGGTTCTGTTGTTTCTTTTCTGAGAAGCGCTTTGTTGTGTGAGGAGATGATGGTTGCAACGTTGGGCATGCAGCTGTAACTGAGCTTCTCGCAGTTTTTATTACGAATTTTGCGAAGCTTGTGGTGCCTTGGAAAGTGCTTAGACAAAATCCTAAATAATTCCATGCCAATTTTGGTTTTGATGTTGTCGCTGTAAGGGGAGTGCAACGATACCACGTTTCTCTTTCTAGCTCGGCTTTTCTTTTTCGGTTGTTCCTGCTTAGAGGCGTATTTAGGGGGGCCATGGTGCCATGGCCCCCCTTTTGGGTCGCCAGGATAGTATAATTAGCATAGAATAGCATGCAAAATTACGGCATTGCCACCTCCTTTGTAACTTGGGCAGAAAGTTTGAGCACACAAAAGGACATAATCTGGGTAAGACCTATTTTTTATGTTTGGTCTTCACGTAATTTTGGGCCAAAAACCGCACTAATATTGAGCGAAGACCTTTTTTTTTTTTTGGTCTTCACCTAATTTTGGGCAGAAAAACGGACTGATTCTGAGTGGAGAAATTTTTTTTTGGACTTCATTGTTTTCAAACTTCCTGCCCCCCCCCCCCCCCCGTTTCGAAAATCCTGCGTACGATACTGTTCCTGCTGAAAGGTGAGACTGGGCGCGTAGCCGCTGTTTTGAGGGCTTCATTGTGCAACGGCATCGCCTTTTTGAATTCATCTGCGTCCAGTCTACCTTTCAGCAGGAACACTTTTTTTCCCGAATTCAGGTGAAGGCCAAAAAAACAAAAAATGGTTTTGACCAAAAATGTAACACTTTTTTTCCCCGAATTCAAGTGGACTCCTACGCTCAGATGCACACCAGCGTCAAATTATTGAGGGGGATGCAGATGTAGACCATACTCAAGCTATTGGGGAGGTTACAGTCAAATTATTGGGGGGATATATACCCCCATCTCCCCCAGGTTTCGGTACCCCTGACCGGCAGTTCAATAAAACTCTCAAGGAGTAACCTATCACGTCGATATTTCATCACAACATAACACAGAACACGTCAAAAATTAAGATTTAAAAATTTAAAACCCTACAGTTTGTTTCACCCGTAATCGGGATCATCAGGGGTATCTGCCAAAAGTAACACAGAGTTTAAAATCTAAAATTAAAAGGTAAAGGTTAAATTTATAAAAATTTCAAAAACTAAAAATTAAAAAATTTTAAAAATTAAAAATTAAAATTAAAAATATTGCTCCCAGTTCCGATCCTGAAGCCATATCCGACTCCTGGGTGGCCTAAGGTACACCCAACTAGCGGAGAAGACTGAACCTGGCTCACCATAACTCGAACAGTCTAAGCCACTAGGGAGCCGAACCTAAGGCTCAGCACCGGAACTGAGATAATAAAGCTAGTGTGACTTAATAAAAAGCTAACCTGATGCAAAACCATGACTGCAGATAGAAACATACACTCAAAGTTAGTACCCTAATACTAGGCTTCTCTGCAAACGGCTGGTAAACAAATACATTTAAAAGGCGCGAAAAATTGAAATGCGTAGTAAACAAACGGATTAAAAACAGAGCGAAGGAATATCGACGTTGCAATGGCGTTGCGTTTAATATTTTTTAATTTGAATTTGGCCCTGTGTCGGCATTTGTTGATGATTTCAGAACGTTTGTTGAGAGTGTTGGTACAGTTCGAAATTAAAATTTGGTATTTTTCTTCCAGGCAGAGTTGACATACGCGGTTTCCACTATTGTAGGCTGGGGCGTGGCGAACAATTTCCCAGCTGACTGTGGGGTTCAATCCGGCGTCTTTACATCTCCAAATATATTTTGATAATTCGGTGGCACTTGCTTTATGTCGGTGTTTGAATGACTGCAGATGATTATAATAACGGGATTTGAACTCGGTTTCGCATAGTCCATAGTACATCATCGCATTACTGTTGCTTACGTGTACCGTTGCCTTGTAAACAAGGGATTTTTCCCGGCATCTGCCGTTTAGGGGACAGTTTGATTTGTCTCTGCAGTTGCAGGGGAGCGGATCTGGTTGTGTTGCTTCTTTCCGGAGAAGCGCTTTGTTGTGAGAGGAGATAATGGTTGCAACATTGGGCATGCAGCTGTAGCTAAGCTTGACGCTGTTTTTATTACAAATTTTGCGAAGCTTGAGGTGGTTTGGAAAGTGTTTAGACAGAAGCCTGAAAAACTCCTTGCCAACGTTGGTTTTGACGCTGTCGCTGTACGGGGGATTGAACCATATCACGTTTCTCTTTCTAGATCGGCTTTTCCTTTTCGGTTGTTCCTGCTGAAAGGTGAAACTGGACGCGCAGCCGCTGTTTTTGAGGGCCTCGATATTTTATAGAGACAGATATAATTAGGGGGCTATTGAAAGGAAGTTTGAGAGAAGTGATTGGTAATTCACTAATACTAAATAGCCCCTCCCCCCTATTTCTAAGCTTACGTATGTTTTTGATGAAACCCATGTTAAGCATTTTTCAATGAACGATCAAATTTGATTACCAATTTTTGGCAATTTTTCAAAGTTTTTTTTCTGATTTATGAGTTTTGGTTTTGGCAAATTAGCCCCCCCTCCAAATAAACGTTTCAAAATATGCCTTAAATCATTTTTTGAGTCTATTCCAGTGCAAAATACAGTCTCAGAAGTGCTAAAAATGTGGTATTTTCCTTATTCTGCATTTTGGTCGGCAGGCCAATGGGGGAGGGAACTATAGCCCCCGCCGCTAGCTACGCTATTGAGTGTATGTGATGTTTTTTCACATCTAATGCCTATCAATGGACAATGATTGAGAGCGAACGTTTCGACCGCCAAAAGACACTTTGTTAAATGTAACATAAGATATTTAATTACGAAAAAAAAAAACTGAAGACACCAGCAGGGTCGTTTTGCAAAGGAAGACATTGGAGACAGTTGCCCCGGGGCCCCCCTTTAACGGGTCCACAATTGTAGAAACGGAAAAATAATAAACCATAAATTTTTTCTAAAAATGCCCAAAATTTTCTAGGAACTTTGCCTCTTTGTCTAAATGATTTGGTGTAAAAAATTTATTAAGTATTTCAGGCATTCGAACAAATATAGTTATATTTAACTTCACACTTAATTTCTTAATAATTTTTCATTCAGTTTTTTTTGTGATCCAATAGTTTGTTATTTGGGATTCTTAGCGGCGATTTTCAACACAAAAATTGTTCAGTGGAAATGATTTTTCCCCTTTACCGCTTGCCAGTAATTAAAGTTGTTCGACGTTCTTATCTCAAAACAAATTCTTTGCGTTCGTGTATTTTCAGAACAAGTTGGCGTTCTCAAGATACGAAACATATTTACAGCAGTATAATATCATACTGTAGTGTAATAGCCTTTCCTGGTAATACTGTAATACCTTACATTTCATTATCACTCACATTCTTTCTTCTTAATTCACACGCAGAATAGGCTTGGTCATGGACTTCAAGTCCATGGCTCGGTCATGTTTTTGCATTAGCCACCCAAAATTGTTTGTATGTGGACCCCCGGACTCATTGTTGTGTTTCTGGACGGTTTAGTCAGTGCTTTGCAGTTTATACCGCCCGCCCCGGAAGTATTAGCAGAAATAAAATCAACAATTTTTTACACTGCTTTTTGCCCCCCTCATTATCCGATTAGAGCTTTCGTACAATGCCATTTAAAATATTTTGTAGTATGACTTGGCTTAGTTGGATATCACATATTGTATTATTTTTCAAATGAGGAAGGGAAATAACAAATAAACGCAGTTATGTTGTCTTTTGTTCAGTTATTTTCCCTTTTTACCAATCAAAAACTAATGCTGCCTCTAGCCGAGAACAGGACATTTTCGAGGATTTGTAGGCTTCGAGGCCAAGGACTTCAAAATGCGTCCTCGAGGACGTCCTCAAGGCCAAGGACATCCTCAAGGACTCCATCTCTGGTTCAGGTATGTTTGAAAGTCTTAGGGCCGTATTCTAAGAGAGGGCTTGAGCAGCTGCTTAAGCATCTACTTCAAGCATCTGCTTGGGATTTACTCAAGTCCCCGCTAGAAATGGTATTCTCAGAGCAAACTTGCCAGGAACTTCAGATCGATTAAATTTCGAGTTCAACTTGAATTACGCAATCATCATGTGATTTATTTCAACCACCTGATTGGCCATTTTTTGAAAAATAGTTTGCAGTGAAAGAAAAATGAAAAATGCATTTAGTTTGCGAGGTTGTGTGGCAACGCGCTCTTTAGCGACTGTTAGTGTGAAAATATAATTATATTTACAAAAGGGATTAATGCAATATTAGTAGTCTTCTGCATTTTTATAATTTGCTTGGATTAAATAAGTGTTGCCTTGTTTCCAAAAAATGATAGCCTACGTATTTACTTGAATTATTCCGGAACAAAAAACAAGTTATACAGACAAGTGTAACCACTACAAGCTCATAGCTACACTCAGCACTTAAAATGGAATTTCAGGTCGAAAATTTTTTTGCTTGAGTTTTTCTCAAAATTTTTTGACAGATCTAAAGACCAACTTTGAGCTTTCTAGGACCTTCCGTTCCTGAGATATAACAGCTTAAATGTCTCCTTAGCTATTTTTGCAAAACGCAAAAACTTTTGGCGTTTTTTTTTTCTGAGACCCCCGCCCAGAGTTGTAAGCGGGCCAGGCTTTTCGGGTCGGGTTCGGGCCTAAAGTTGACAAAATTTTGGGCTTAAATCGGGCTTGAGACGTACTTTTTATCTTGGGTGCACAAAAATACAATCAAAATAACTTGGCAACATTACTTAATTTTTCAGACCCAACTTAATTTTCGTTTTTTTTCGGACATGATTTGGGCTTCAAATTAGTTATCGGGTTCGGGCAGGGTTTGGACTTATATTTCCAGGCTCGGGCCGGTTTCGGGCCTGAACTAGACGGCCCGTTTGCAAATCTGCGCCCGTCCGGAGTCACAAATTTTAATTCCTTACCCATGCCCCCCCTTTTGAAAATTTTTCATAAGATGCATTGGACAGGGAACAAAAACCTTCTGTAAAAAAAACGGTCGACCGGCGTAGATTTTGAAATTCACCGGTCGGGGCGGGTTGAGAAAATCCTGACCGATGCCATCTCTGTATTGGATCATAGCTTAGTGGATGTAGCGTATACTACTGAAATAGTACACTCAGAATTCTGATCTTAACTCAGAACTCCAACAGACTATAACAATTGGTATTACAGCGTTTCTAATTATTTAGACAAACTTCTCTCTAAATGTAAAATAATATAGCCACTAGCTTATCGGGCATATACGAAATCAGTCGTAAATATACTACTACTTTATTTATTAAAATCGATTTCACCCCAGCGGGGCATCATCAGTTAGATCTAAAAACAATCAGCGTATACTTTAAAACCAAAATCATCATAAAACCTATAAATAGACTATAACATCAATCAAATTGAAAAGAACATAAAATGGACTTCAATAACAACGAAATTAAAGAAAAAATAATACTGTATATAGCAAAACCTCTTTCGCAAAGCAAATATATTGAAAACCTTGTTTTATCTACACCACCACAACATCAGAAAAAACTATACAAAAAAAGTTGTTTAAAATAATAAACCCCTGCAAAAAAATATAAATATTATTTCAATTATAAAAAGCGTTGCTAAGCAACCAACAAGAAAACATATCTCCAAACCTTAAAATGTAGAAAACTTAAATCTTTTTTCAAAAAACGTGGAATTGGAAAAGAAAACATTACCAAACTCTTACCTTGGTTGGCAAATCCACAAGTAATAAGAAAAGGACCTTTACGTACTAACTTCTCCAAAACATACTGCTACAATTTGAAGAGATGGCCAGCCAAAGAGAAATAGGCCTACGCTATTTGAGGTTCAAGATTGAAAACTAGCTCAACTAAATCAAGGACTAGTGTACATGAAAAAGCAAAGACCAAAGCCCGGCCTCACCATTTAACTCCCATAATTCAATCTTTAACCTCAAATAGCGTAGGCCTATTTCTCTTTGGCTGGCCATCTCTTCAAATTGTAGCAGTATGTTTTGGAGAAGTTAGTACGTAAAGGTCCTTTTCTTATTACTTGTGGATTTGCCAACCAAGGTAAGAGTTTGGTAATGTTTTCTTTTCCAATTCCACGTTTTTTGAAAAAAGATTTAAGTTTTCTACATTTTAAGGTTTGGAGATATGTTTTCTTTTTGGTTGCTTAGCAACGCTTTTTATAATTGAAATAATATTTATATTTTTTGCAGGGGTTTATTATTTTAAACAACTTTTTTTGTATAGTTTTTTCTGATGTTGTGGTGGTGTAGATAAAACAAGGTTTTCAATATATTTGCTTTGCGAAAGAGGTTTTGCTATATACAGTATTATTTTTTCTTTAATTTCGTTGTTATTGAAGTCCATTTTATGTTCTTTTCAATTTGATTGATGTTATAATCTATTTATAGGTTTTATGATGATTTTGGTTTTAAAGTATACGCTGATTGTTTTTAGATCTAACTGATGATGCCCCGCTGGGGTGAAATCGATTTTAATAAATAAAGGAGTAGTATATTTACGACTGATTTCGTATATGCCCGATAAGCTTGTGGCTATATTATTTTACTGATCCCTAAATGCGAAGTCGTCGAAATTTCTTCTTTCTTCTCCTGTGTGTGATTTTCAACCAAAACATGGCCTCAAACAATTCTCTCTAAATGAATGCCAAATAATTTCTACTTTGGACAGTTATACACTATACTGAGCGATGAAAAAAATACTCGTACTATTTCATGCTTATAGCGATGCCTTCAGCACCGTTTGCAGACATGTCTCCTCCAATCAGCTATAAGGCCTTTTGTCTTTCCAATTTGCTAAAACTCGAGGATTTTGTTTTATCAAATTGTACTTTATTAAATAAAGAAAATCAAGTGCATAACAAGAGAAACCCACAAAAGTTAGGTGAAAAGATTCAATTCACATGTTATCATAAGCTAATGGTTGACATGTAGTGGTTCCTTTATTTTTTGGCCTAAAATACAGTTGACAATGGCGTAATCGTAATTAAGAAGGCTAAAAAAGCGAAGTACTGTAGTAGTAGTTCTATTGTAGCTTGGTAAACACACAAAATTCACATTCAAAAGACAAGGAGCACCAAACAACCCTAAGGTTTTTTAGTCGAGATGCTTCCAGTTAATATACACAATAGATTATTACAGCCCCTTTTCACCAGCTAAGTCACGTAAGAAAATTTAGCCTAAATTTATTACGTAAGTTTTAAAACAAACTTGGACAAAACTAGGTGAATAAAGAGAGGATTTGAGCCAATTATTGTTTTAGAAAAACTCCAACAGCTTACAGCTTACAAATTTTATGAGTAATTTAGTTCTCTCAAATGGCTCTAAAAACGTACAAAATGGCACACAAATGGCGTTAAAATAGCTATATTTTTCGAAACATCACAAAAATTGTCCAGAAAAAAATGACTTTTTTTAGTTCAAGCTCGCATCCCAACCTGGCAAAATCTGGTTAAGCGCCTGGTCTCGTAGTTGATTGATATGCAAAAGCAACAAAAACGGCATAGCCAAACGAAAAAAGTCTAATCTTGTTTCATTGTTTACATTCACGTAATCCGTCCTGCAGGTATAGCAACTTCAGTCAGCCCGCCAAAAAAACGTTGCATCACTAGCAGTGTTCTGTTACGTCTTTCACAATCCACCCATCCACGCCATACTGTGGAGATTTTGCTTATCATGTCATAATCAAAAAGCCACAAAATTTGCGACGTAATTAAACCTGTTGCTTCTTTCAGCCAGCTGCTTCTGTCGTCTCGTCAAAATTTTACAGCTTTTTCTGCAACAAAATAGGCTTCATCAGGATCAGAAAAATGTTCCTAAAAATGATTTGTTTACCTTCGTTACAGTTTTTCCTATACTTAAGAAAGTGCAGCACATTGGATTAAAACGTTATTTTTTGTTTTAACAACGTGATGTACGTAGCTGATTCTCATATAATATTAGAGCTACCCGGTACTATTGTTCATTAAGTGGATTGCGTTTATTTATTTTTTGAAGTCGCATTTCGGCCCAAATAAACAAAAATGAAAATTAAAAATCTGGAAATATTGCAATGGCATTTCACTTAGTCACACAACGTCAGAAAAAACATGTATTGGGTTTGAAAACTGTAACTTAGCTCAACTACTGCGGGATATAAAACTTAGCTCAGCTACTGCGGGATATAACTGATGTAGTCTGATACACGCTTTGGCACTTAGCGGTGGATTAATTTCTAGAATCAGTTAAAACAAGGACTTAAGTCACCGCGCTAAGTTTTAACTATTTACCTGCTTTACTGCTTATTGCTTTCAGTTTGTTTTAAGGCTTGAAATGCATTTTCTTCAGCGCAACTTTCATCGTTCGCTTTTTGTTGACCTTTCGGGTGTCAGTTTATTTATCCGCTGCCAAGGCATGAGTTGATTATGCCGGTATACATCAAGACAGATGTTCTTAAAACAAATGTTTCAGCCATATTGAGTAACGAATAAATTCACCCTCACCAGATTCACCACGCAGGCGACGATGAGCTGATACCGCACATACGAGCCGCTTCTCTCTGTATACGTTCTGGCAATTGCATCTTTATTCGCCAAGCTGCCTGGGCCAAAGGTACAGCAAACATACTTCTCGTAGCGCAACTCAGAAAACATCATAAATTACAAGCAAGAAATTCTAAAATGCAAATTGCACAATATAAATTTGGGGGGGCATTGATTAACTGTACCGGTAAACAGTTGTTTCAAATATGCATGTTTCTAAAAAGCATGTGTTTAGCGATACCAAGCATAATACTGCAAAACTACCTACTATTGATAATGATGAGGGTCGCTACTGTTAAACAGAAAAAGCACAAAAACAGCATTTATTAACAGTCATAATTCTTACGTGATTTACAAATGATTGCATTTTTATATATTGAGCAGTAAGTAACTTGAGAAATGAATTAGAACTTGGCCTACCTGTGCTGCACAATCACATGCTACAGCAAAGTCGTTAATGGATTTTTTTAGTGTTTGGACCACATCTATCATTTAATCGTTTGGACCAGCATGCAGAATATTTCTTCTTCAACTATGCAACAACTACCATACTAAATAACTTAAATCAAAATCTTTAATTCCTGAAGCAGCAAAAAATCGAGTAGTGCTAGATACCAAAACGCTTGTACTATTTTCTTTGTTCAGATATTGATTATACTCTGTACTTGCATATTGCTAAAAATCAAATGTCATTTTGATGTGGTCAAAAATAGTCGAATTGGATGGCTTGACAAAAATAGGGGTATAAGGATCAATTTTCATTTATACTTTTTTATATTTCTTATTCTAAATCAGTGGTGCCGATCTTTGTTGAGCATTAGGGGGTATAATTTGCAATTTTACCCCAATTTCGCCCTATTTTCAACGGGGATGAACCTCGACCAGAGGTGGACGAAGTAGTCGAAAAATCTACTTAAGTAGAAGTATTGTTACTTGCTCAAAAATGCCTTTCAAGTAAAAGTAGAAGTATGGCGAAGCATTTCCACTTAAGTAAAAGTACGAAAGTAGTCAAAATTAATTCTACTTAAGTAATGAAAGTAGAAAGTAATTTCGAATTTCACGTGTTTGTTTATTCTTCGAAGGTTTGCTGTTGTGACGCTTACGATCAGTGTTCAAGCAAAGCCATACTTACGGTAGCATATCAAAAAATCAAAGTTTTATTATTCTCTTGAAATTACACCGAAGCGTGTTACGAATACGATTTAGTAGGGACTCGGGGCTCATCTCCGCGCCTGGACAACACAGCTTGAGAAGAAATGTCGCAGCGATGGCGAGTCGTTAGCAACACTGTTCGTTAACCGGCTAGGGAATTGAACCCCAGACGGGCCGCAGCAAACGCAACGCCGTTAACCGCTAATCTTTTTCGTATGAACCAGGAGTAATGCGCATGTCTAGTTTGTCTACTGTACCATGCTAATCAGGGTTCGGTATGTTTTTTTTTTTAGTGAGACTGAGTCAACACCTGGTATTTGATGCAACGCAAAAACACACTACCCTAGATGACCTGTAAATGAATCGGCGTAACTATTCAATAAGTTTCGTAGTACTGTACAGTAAACAAACTCGATACGTACTTATTGTACACGTTGTGAGGTGGAATAATGTTTACTTCCGACAAGTTTGACATCCTACGTGGTCGACTCCTGGGAAATCATAACGACTTCCACTGGCAGTTAGGTGGCCAGATCAACCACCAACCCTGCAGCTACAAAGTAGCTCGAGTCATAAGATGCACAGAGCTGGACAGCGCTGTTTCGAGCTTTTAGCTCTCATCGGCAGCCCTCAGCTTCTCTAACAAAGTTATTCCCCAGCTGTTGTGGTTTTTTTATTACAAAATTACGACAAACAAACAGAACACAACATGTCACAATTGTTTTCAATATTATTCAATCTTAATCTTTTTATTCTTTAATTGAAGGTATTCCCCAGCTGGACAAGACTCTTGGCCGAACTGGACAAACCTTAACGGCTTGCAGAGCGGCAGAGGCTTTCTAGGGAATAAACGATTTTTCACTTGTGCTACTTAAAAAAAAAGTGAAAAAATCGCTGAACCCTTGTAGTAAGGACAGCCATAGGCTATCCCTACTACAAGGGTTCCCCTTGTGTGACGACGGAAATCATAACCGACAAGTTTGACGTCCTTTGTTAGAGAAGCTGAGAGCTGCCGATGAGAGCTAAAAGCTCGAAACAGCGCTGTCCAGCTCTGTGCATCTAATGTTTACTTCGTTATTGTACACGTTGTGAGGTGGAATAATGGCTAGGTGTTTACTTCTACTTTACATAAAAGTCATTACTACTCAAGTAGCGTTACTTCGAGAGGATTTTACTTGAAGTAAAAGTAGAAGTATCAGAAATGAAAAATACTTAAGTAAGTCGCTCGTTACCGAAAATACTACTTAAGTAGTCTACTTAAGTAGAACTACTTCGTTACTGACCACCTCTGACCTCGACCATGATTTTGTTCAGGTTTGGAAATTCAGGTGAAGACCAAAAAAAAAAGGTCTTCATCAAAAATAGAACGCTTTTTTCCCCTAATTCAGGTGATGACCGAAAAAAAAATGTATTCATCAAAAATAGAACACTTTTTTCCCCAATTTTCGCTCAGATGTAAACCCATTCAAATTATTGGGGGGGATACAGCAAAGTTATTGGGGGGATATATTCCCCCATCCCCCCCCCCCTTGTTTCGGCACCCTCGTTCTGAATACTCATTTATCATAAAGCTGAATAATTTTTTTGGCATTTAGCTTAAGATCTTATTTAGCTTAGATGTTGCAATAAGTTACCAGATTAGACAATATACCAGTAATTTGCTAAATGGTTACTAAAATGTCAAACGATTAATACATTAGCCCATAAACTGAGTAGCATATACCGGTATATGCCCTCTAAATTCATACTGAATAGGCCTAGTAGAAAACGCTGTTTAGGGAACAACAAAAAAAACAAGCTGAAGATAGTAGGGTTCTTGCTTAATGACCTCTAATTTTACTTTCAGTAAGCCTATTAAAAAAAATCTAAATCATGTCACCAAATAATAAGCCATACCGGTAGGTTAGCTACCGGTACTACAGTTAAAAAACTACTTGGCTATTTCATACTTAAATCTATCCTTAAACTACCGTAGTTATCGGGGGACCGGTAAGTGAGCAACAGTAACATGCGTAACGCGTTTCTCGAATTCTGTTCAAATAGGCCTAGGCTACCGGTACCGAAGACCGAATTGCACTAACGTATCAAATGCAACGGATCACACGCCTGACATGCAACTCAAGCAAAGTTATTGTTTGCAGCCAAATTGATTTATATTTATTGTTAAGCTCAATAATCTACTAGGTATCATTTTAAATTAAACAATTTTGATATGTCGTTTTGATATGGTCATTCAAACAATAAATTAATCAGTCATTTAAACAATTTAAAACATTTCCATCTTTAAATGTTGCTTAATTAAAGTCATTAATATAAAGAGTTATTTCTTTTATTTTATTTCACTTGATCAAAAGTTTTATTGACGGCTGATAGCATTTATTATCTTTGTTTTATTGGCAATCAATTTTTGCATCAAAATTGTATTATTTTGGTACGGTAAACAATTATCAAAATTGTTTGACACTGCAAATTGTGACAAATATTTGACTATTCTGATTCTCGTTACAGCAGATGCAAGTATCAATCTTGAATGATCTCAAACTAATCCTGAAAAAAAATTTTTTGTTTTTGTTTTGTTAGTTTTACTGTAAGTGTGTACAGAATGTTCGTTTTTGTTTGTTTGTTGTTTTGCCTGTGTTGATAGCCGGGTGGCGTGAGCATGGCAGTCTCTATCTCTATTGTAACTATATTATATTTTATTGCTATGATTTGGTTTTTGCCATGTTATAACGTAAGGTTGCGTTTTTCTTGCGTCTCCTTTTTTGATGTAAACGTTGTGACTTGGCATTCAAAATAAAACTCAGAAAGAAGGAAAGGTATTTTTCTCTGCTATTAAATGCTAGGTTGCAAAGTTAGGCTACCGTACCGATTCACTGCAAACTTTTACCGCTACTGATTGAATTAGGTTACCAGTAGCCTACATGCCGTTAAGGCCTGGCCAAAACATAACCACTATTCTGAAACCTTTTAGGGCTATATTATAAAAAATTCACCCGAAATCAAAAGGTTTAACACCAATTTTTCAGTGAAGCGTAAGCTCAAGCCTACGCCTGAGGTGGCTCGAGATCTTGGCAATTTCCAAGTCCAGCTTGACAAATTTTCATTTCAAGTTCGCTTTTAGAATACCACAGCGGTTCAAGCTGAACTTCAAAGCTCCGAAGTAGGTCCCAAGCTGAGCTTGAAAGTGCTACTTGAAATTTTTATTAGAATACCGATTTTGAGCCCAAGCGGAGCTTGAGCTGTACCTGCTGCTCAAGTCCTCCCTTAGAATACGGGCCTTAGAATTCAGATGCTTTACAACTATTTGGAACATGAAAATATTGCTAGTTATAGTTACCAGTTTGCCTGAATAATTTGGTTTAAGTACTTTTTTTACCGATTTTTGTTAGGTACTTTGAGTAGTGACTAAACGTGCAGGCTAATTAAGGAAAACAATTTTGTTTCGGCACTTATTTGTAGACCTATGTTTTGGAACTGTCGCCAGGTAGCATTGTTTAATTATAATCAGCTGAAGTGAAGCGATTGAACGAAAAGATAAAGGTCTTTCTGCAAAAAACGCCATTGTTGTTGAAACATTTAAGTAAATCATCCTACTACAAACATTGGAAAAATATCTGCATTGTCATGTTAATTTTCAGGGAGGTGCATTTTTTTGATCTTGGTGAGCTTAGAATTGATTTGATTTTCAGAAGTTACATAGCAGAAAAATCACTCTCAATTTCGGTGAAGACCTTTTTTTTTTTTTTTTTTTTGTGCTTAAAATTCTCCCCCACCAAAATTTTCTAGATCCGCCACTGCTCACAGTAGTGATTTGATTTTGTTTGTGACAGTAGTTCAGTTAAATAATTATACATCAACATTTGTTACCAATTTGCCAAATGACAAGCTTTCCTTAATACATTTTATATTTAGTCTAATAACTGGTGGAGTAATAAGTAAATAAGCAGAGGTGGAGTCCTCGAGCACGTCCTTGGCCTCGAGGACACATTTTGAAGTCCTTGGCCTTGGCCTCGAAGCTCAGGCCCTTGGCCCCGAACCCTACAAGTCCTCGAAAATGTCCTGTCCTCGACTCGAGGACAGCCTTATTTTTAGATTGGTTAAACAGAAAAATAACCAAACAAAAGACAACTCAACTACTTGTCTGGCAATTCGTTGTTTCCTTTCCTTCTTTGAAAAATAATACAATGTGATAGCCAATTAAGCCAAGTCATACTAAACCTTATTTTAAATGGCCTTTGAAACCTCTAATCGGTAAATGAGGGGGCGAAAACCAATGTATAAAGTTGTTGTTTTTATTTCTGCTAGCACTTTCTGTGCAGGCGGTACTAACCGCAAAGCACAGAACCATCTGAAATCATAACAAGAAACCGGGGTTCAAACACGATTTTAAATTGTACCAAACACTAAGCAGCAGCAATAAACAGCAACCATACGATATGGTGTATTCTTAGGCTTGTAACATGTATTTACATTATTGACAATTAAAAGAAAACTACTAAGCGAACGTTTTCGGCACTACATTGGCCCTCTTCAGGTATATTTGAAACGGAAATTATAACTTTGATGAATCTTAATCAATCAATAATCTAATCCGATAAAAAGCTAAAACTTTTGCTGTACTGCACCCTGTCTACTACGCTAAATTCAATATACTGTGAAAAGAGATTCAAATTTTTAACAACTGAGATGACAAAATTAGTAATTCATGTGGTTGATGGTTGCTGTATATCGCTACTGTTCGGTACAAAAAGTCAACCTGTTTGCGTTTCTGAAAATACGCGAGCGCGAAGATTTTGCTTTTAGTTAAAACAACTCTAATCACTGGCAAGCGGTCTGGGGGGCAAAGCCACATTTACTGAACAATTTCTGTGTGGGAAATCGCCTCTAAGAATCCCAAATAACAAACTATTGGATCACAAAAAAACGCTGCATCAAGAATTATTAAGAAATTACAGTAAGTGTCAAGTTAAATATAACTACAATTGTTCGAATACCTGGAGTACTTAATAAATTTTTTACACGCATCATTAAGATGAAGAGGCGAAGCTCCCGCATTATATCGGGCATTTTTAGAAAATATTAATGGGTTATTATTTTTACGTTTCTACGATTGTGGACCCTTTGAAGGGGGACCGGGGAGAATGTCTCCAATGCCTTCCTGCCTAATGCGACCCTGCTGGGATCCTCAAGTTTCTGTAATAAAATACCTTACGTTAAATTGAACACGTATCTTTTGGCGGCCGAAACGTTCGCGCTCATTCATTGATAGGCACTACATATGAGAAAGACATCACATACAAAGAAATGTAAGAAAAGATTGGCTTGGAATTAGAGTTGAGAAATTGTGGGAACACTAAAATTTTTCCAACTTAGCATTTTCGGTTTTTTCTTTTTAAAATGCTTTGAAAATCTAAATGTGTAATCTTTGTTAAAGTCACATAAATTGCTATTTTTTCCCAAAAAAAAATTTACTAAAATTATGGGGACTTTGCCCTCGCTCCAGAACGCTGTATTTTTTCAATGCCAAAAACTTTTGAGCTTACAAATATACGTGGTACGGTACCTCAATTCACTTTGAAAACATAAATTTACCGTATTTTGCAATATTTTTAGACAATAATTTTTAGAAAATTTTTGGAAAACAAATGGTTTTACCAAACAATATGGTTGCGTTTTGGAAACTACTAAAAAAGTAGAGATCCGTAATCAGTGGACGTTTGCACCGGGACCCTAATTGATGAAATTTAGGCACTAAAATTGACCATTTCTACGTCTATAATTTAGTTATGTTCCCATTCACGGATTATGGCCTTGATTCATTACCACAACACCAATACGTAACCAAAATCAGCTGCTGACGTGTAAAACTTCTAAATGGCATTCATTATTATTTACAAAACTACTTTTTTCGAATTATCATCAAAAACTTAACGAAATGCAGTATCTTAAGTACTTTCACGTTTAAAAATTATGAAAAATTTGCCGAATATTATTTAGAAAAATTGTGTCCTCGGCCCTTGGCCTCGTGAGGGTCTGTCTTTGGCCTGAGAGGGTCTGTTCGCGAAAAGTCGGTCCTTGGCCTTGGCCTCGGATTTTTGTGTTCTTGGCCTTGGCCTCGGATTTTTGTGTTCTTGGCCTTGGCCTCGAACGTTGTGTCCTCAACTCCACCTCTGGAAATAAGTTTATGTAATTCAGGTTTTTTGATGTACACATTTTTTTAGGCAACAAAATGCAGGTGACCAAATGATTTTTCGGGCAAATTCAATTTATCAAATTATTTTTCGGGCAAAAGTTTGATGCCCCCCAAATCATTTTGAGCTCCTACGCGGATGGGCTCATCATTATCCAAGCGACTTTTACGATTGCTTTTTAAGATTAGCTTTTTGTTTCCATCACTAGGCCTACTGGTATTCTCTTCGGTAATGACTTGCTCGAAACAGTAATAAGCTTTGCTACTGCTGGTAGCTTTTTGGTATTCTGTCAGGTTAGTAGACTCAGACTATTTTTCTTCGTTTTGTTTACTCATTGTCCGTTTTCCGTGAAGGTTTTAGACGGGGCAGCAGCTCAAAATTAGGCCGGCACACTTCACGGTCTTCCATAACTTTCCTCAATTCGCTTGGGTAAAATCTCAAGCGATTCCGTCCAAGTTACTCAATGTAATTGGTCCATCTAGTTCTAGGTCGTCCAACTGGTCTTTTCCCATTTGCTTTGGCAAGTAAAGCTTGTTTAGAGAGTCTTTCCTGAGGCATTCTGCTTACATGGCCAAACCATCTTAGCTGAGATCTTTTAATTCGGAGAAGTAACGGCTCAATGTTTAGAAATTTCGAATCTTCGAGCTACGCATCTTGTTAAATGGTGTAACTCCTTCAATTCTTCGTAAAAACCTCATTTCGGACGCTTGCAATTGTGATCGCACTCTTTCGGTCATTACCCAAGATTCATGACCATAGGTGAAAATGAGGACAAAAATTGCTTTGAAAATTGAGTGCTTTGCCTTTTTCGACAATTCTCGTTTCATGACAATCGAATTAGGCAAAGCTCGTGTTACTGCATTCACCTTGCCGATTCGGATATCCAGTTCTTTTGTCTTGCCTTCTGTCACTCGTGAATGCAACCACAAAATACTCGAACTTCTCTACCTGCTTCAGTGTCGCTCCATGCACTTGCAACGAGCAGTAATCAGGGTTTCTTGAAAGATAAAGTTTCTTGAAATGTTCGATTCTTTCGTATCATTCAATAGCCCTAACAGAGCGAGATTGTAGAGCAATTTTCATGTTTGCTTCTTCACCGATTGTTTGCACTTTAATCTTCTTGCTGAACTCACCCTATAACAAAAAGCTTGTTCTTAGCTTGAAGTATATTTTTACTTATCTTCCTAGCCTAGCTTTAATAAACCAAGTTTAGTTACCCCCTTTGAAAAGATCTAAATCCCGAGTCACCAGCCACCTCTCGACCTAATTGGGACAACCACCTCTGGGAAAAGCCCAATGGTTTGCATAGTAGCAGAGGTTTTTCCGAGAATAATCAATTTTTCATTTTCTTTGGTGGTACTTCACAAAAAGACAAGCGAAAAATCGATTGTTTTTTATAAATCCTCTGCCAATGTACAAGCCATTGGGATTGGCCCAAAGTTGGTTAGGGAATATTATATCCCCTCGTAACTCTATTCCACTTGCTTTTACACCATCTAAATTTTACAATTGGTTTCTCCACGTACTTGATTCACATGTCCTTGGTAAAAATAAAATTGAAACGATGAACACTAGACAAATCTGCTTCACGATCATTAAAAAAAAGGAGTCAGAGATTGATTTCATTTGTTCCTTTTTTCATCCCAAACATGTGGAAACAGATCCATATTAATATATTACTTAACTTTTTGAAAACCTTTAATTATAAAATAATATGGAATTCAATGCCAGTAAATTATAAACCGTATTGCTCCGTAATATGGTACAAGTTTCAGAAGTTTGTGTTCTTTTTGTAATCAACAAGATGAAACTGACTCCCATTTGTTTTTTTGTGCGTTAAGTTACAAAGTGTGTGGAATTTGTTTATGTTTTTGATGTTTAAATGAACTGGGTGTTCTTTGCCCTCGCTGTTTTTGAATTCATATTTTGTATTTTAATTTTGGTTTTCTGGCGGCTCAAAATTGTCATTCACAGTTACAGTAATTATAAATGAAATATTGTTTTCTTGCTTATTGCCACGAAATAATGTATTTAGATAGATCGAGGTAGTATAGTTCACAACAAAGTTAATTTTGATTGAGCTGGCATCATTAAAGGAATTAAAAACGTTATTTTCTAGGCAAAAAATTGAAAACTATCGATTAAATAAAAAGCATAATCAAATTTTGTTGCTTTTGTGTATTGCTCTTATATTTTAAATTTGATTCAATAATAATCGTGACATGTTGTGTATTGTTTCGTTTTCGAAATTTTGTTTAATAAAAAAACAATACTCATGATTTAGATGTGCCGAGAGTTTCTGATGAGAGCTGAATTTAAAGCTCAAAACAGCGTTGTCCAGTTCTGTGCATCAGATTTTGCCTGACATTTTTGTCATAATCAGCGTAGAAATTCCGATAAAACGTTATAAATTAGTCAAATTGATCGTACAGTCTGTAGGCCTATGATATTGATTTTGGCTGATTTAAAGAGAAAAACTCGCTACTGCTATTGGTGGTAGAAATATTAAAAATCATGCACAAAATTTAACAGCTTTGTTGGTTCAATGCTATTACGTAAACAAACCAGTTATCTGCCTTGTATAATAAAATTTCGAAAGTGTAAGCACTAAGCAGTAACCTTAGCATCGACAAACATTAAGCTTCTCAATGCAAAAGCAAAGCTAATATAATGGTGAAACTATAGTATTCAGCAAGAACGTTGGGTTAAACTAAAGTATGACCATTGGTTTCGTATATTGTGCATTCGTTGTATTCGTTGTTGTTATATTGCTCATTTTATTCTCCTACCATCGCATAGCGTCAGATGCTAACTGTTCGACGAACGCAAGACCGGTACACTTTTTATTACGATAACTATAGTTGAAAGAATCCGCAACCGCACAAGAGTTTCCAGTGATCTCTACGAATTTTTTCGAATTCTTGCCCACTGAATTTGCAGGTTGTTCGAAGCCAAAAGCAGAGACAATCATTCTAAAACTAGTCCGGTAGAAATAGTTTTTATCCAGAAAAAAATTATAATAAGCTGAAATTTGGCACGATGACTCAGGACCATGTTCTGAGCCACCAAAATAATCCTCATGTTTTGGACATGAGACTTCCCCCTTTTTTGACCTTTAAAGTCTACCATCTAATGTCACAGAGTCTTTACTGTCCAACAGCCAATCCAAAAGTTGTAAAAGTGCCAAGTTTTGAATAAAAATTGCTTTTCAAGTTCAGGTTTAAAAAAATTTTCTTTGAAGTTGATAACATTGTTGGTGTCATTGTTGGTGACGTCATTTCCAAAGTTTTTGAAAAAATGACGTATTGATAACTGAAATTGTAAATGAGAGTTAGGTTTTTGTTTCCAAACCAAAAGTTGCTTTAATCAAAGTGATCACGTCACATGCACTTTTGATGACGTTATTTGTCACGAGTTTTGATAGTAAATTTGAAAGAGTGTTTGACCAAACGAAACATTACAAAACTTTTTTAGTAGTTTTAAACTTGGGAGAATTATATTGTGAATTCAGTCGATTGAAAGTCAAAAACTGTGTTATCAGTAAAATTTTTATGGAGTAGGCACCGACGGAGCCAAGGGGGGGGAGGGGATTTGAGGGACCAGTCCCCCCTTTTGAAAGTGCACAATTTCAAAGAAATTATTTAAAAAATAAAATGTCAAAAAACTATGGTAATTTAAAAACGCTCTACTGTAGTGCAGTACTTAAATTGTAAAATTTTGCATGGGGGGACGCTTTTGCAGCCTTGACCAAACGCATTTGGCCTGCGAAAGTACTTTAGTGAAGATTACGTAGTTCCGTCGCCGAAATTGAATGAAGTCCGAAAAAAAAAGGTCTTCGCCGAGAATAGAAGTGTTTTTCCCCAAAATTAGGTGAAGACCAAAAAAAAGGGGGTCTTCGCCAACAGTTGAAGTGTTTTTCCCTCGAAATCAATTTACCCCCGCAATTTGGCACTATATTCGGCCGGAATTTGTAGGATTTATTCGTGCTGGCTGGCTCTTTTTCGTCTGATCATCCAGCGCTCAAATCTCAATGGGGGGACGCCTAAATCTCGATGGGGAGACGCTAACCACTGATCGGGAGACGCGTCCCCCCTACAATTTAAGTACTGCTTTAGTGTAATTCTACCCTGAGTTGCAAATAAGCAAAGTCTGAACTTTTGCATTTTTGAAAATTTTGTCTTAAAATCGTTAGCTTCTCTATCTTTGACAACAAATTTCAGCCCTCTAGCTTGTAATGTTTCCGAGATATTTGGGTTGAAAAAACCTTTGTAGCAAAAAGGTAAAGTGAATCATTGCTAACGTAACAATCGAAATGAGCAACCGGTACTATCAAAAAATCGATTTTGGCAAAAATAATTAAAAAAGTTATCTATTGCGTCACATTTACATAACAATCGCGCATAAAAACATGATTTTATTCAAACAAGAATTTAGCCAAGTTGTCTTTTTGCACCACAGGGTGAAAACAAAACCCCGACAGTGGGAATGCGTGTATATGTATAGTCAGTGTTGATATTTAATGAAAGTGTTAGATCATTGCTGCATAGCCCGTATCGCGCTTTCGAGGAATGATTGTGTTTCGTCAGCATATCGCATTGCTTTTGCGGGAGAACCCAAACGAGCAGAAAGCAGCGCGATTTCGCACCAAAAAAAGGCAATCCATTTGTTTCAAAACTAATCATTCTCCAAAATGAAACAAGTACAATTAGATACCGGCGAGAATTAGGGGCGGTCGAGACCTGATGCGTATTAGTACGCGAATTAAATGTCACCATAGTCGAATCATATTTCGATCCCAATAAATTTCGAGAATATTTTATTGGCAAGCATTCGTAAAAAACGCTAATCGCAGAAGGAAAGCAAATTTCTTCTAAGAGAATGACTCTCTGTTTATTTTGAACGTCGAAATTGATTTTTTATTATATTGTATTTATTTGGTCCGTCGTACCGGTCACACGTATATTTATGCGTGTAAATTATACGCATGTCATTTAATTGCACACATTTTGCCTGTTTTTCTTTTTTTTGCGTTTACGTGGAAAAAGATATCAGGCGTAATTGGACTCAACCGTTTTATGTAGGCCTAGATTTAGACCAACAGCCTAGTGAGCCCGTTTATTTGGAAAACGATGGAATCAAATATTGCTTAAAAAGTTTTTGTTAATTACCAGAACCGAAAGTACGATGTCAGCTTGACTCTTTAATTTTATTTTCAGCCGGAGTTGGGGAACGGCGATCGGCTGGTTTGAATTAATCGAACAACTTCAATCTGCGCAATGTCAAATGTTTAGGCCTAATGCTGTAAATAGTTCGCTAATTTATTTTTAGGAAATCTTTGTCGATCAATTTCTATGTCCGCACATTACATCGTATAGCTGTGTTGATTATGAACAATGTTCTCGTTGTCTCTCGGAGCAGTGAGTCCGACACGTAGCCCAAATTGTGTCGAAGTCTAAATTGAGCGTGCTGATTGGCTGCGAGCAAAAAGTCGCGTAGACGCGGTCCGCCTCATCCCGATCTACACTGTGCGTAAAATCGTGAGCGAAAAAGCTTGTCTTGAGTTTATTTTAAACCGAAATTCGGTACGCTTGGCGTATGGCATTACCAGTGCACAAGCAGCCAGTTTTTTTAAACAAACTAACGATATGCCTGTACGTTCACGATTTTAAGGCCGGGCTTAAAAATTCGCTCTGGAAGCATTCTATACGCAGTTTTTGTCATAAACCAAATTTTGTACGTGGGCGTGCCATATAAATAAAAATAAACCCATTGTATTTCGTTATGACCACTTTTTCCGCGAACGCCGCGTTCAGATTCGCATTATTTGATTGAGACATCCGCACATAAGGAATTGGTTAGTCGCTATTGCATTATTCTTGCTTAATGTTTAGATCCTTATTTCCTACCAACAATAATAATAACAGTACAGTAATCAATTAAACGAAACTTTGTACAGGCAAACCACAAAACAGCGCATTTTTTTCTGTTTGAAGATAGCAAACAGTATGTGGTGTCAATTGTCAATTAACATAAATAATAACAGGGAGCACATATTTTTTCAAAAACCGATTATTTTTGGGTGTAGGCTGGAGTTGTTCGTATGTTTTTGCGAACTGTGCATTTCATTTGTTCTTAATTTGTTACAATGTACTGTGGTAGACAAATGGGCACTGGGCAGGTGGCAGCTTGATTCGAAGACCGAAAGGTCCCTTCGTTGTCTCCTGGCCAAGGCAACTTGGTGAATAGAATGTAATTATAATTATTCGAAAATTGAAATATTATTATGCCACTTGCTTGAATAATAACGTCAATCTGTGATTTTCTCGTATGGCGTACGTGAAAAAACGCGCTTTTTTGTATCCACTGTTGCATCGTCAAATAAAGTAAAATCGTGAAACCATTTTAATTCTATTCTTTTTCGTTTATTTATTTTTTCATGCGTCTGCTGCATGAACGACGGCAGGACTTCAACTTGTAATCAGGGGCGTATTTAGGGGTGGACATGGTGACATGCCCCTCCTTTGGGTTGCCAGGATAGTATAATTCGCATGGAATTGTATGCAAAAGTGCGGCATGCCCCACCCCCTTTGTATCTTGGGCAGAAAGTTTGAGAACACAAACGGACAGAATCTGGGTGAAAACTTTTCTTTTTGGCCATTTTGGGTAAAAAACCGGACTAAATTTGAGTGAAGACCTTTCTTTTCTTTTTTTTTTTTGGTCTTCACCTAATTTTGGGCAGCAAAACGGACTGATTCTGTGTGGAGAAATTTTTCTTTTGCTCTTCATTATTCTCAAATTTCCTGCCCCCCTTTGGAAATCCTGCGAACGCTATTGCCTGCAATCGCTTAACCTTTGTACAGTAGTTTAATACAATTTGCCTTAATAAAACTGTCCGATTTGCATGTACTTTAACACTAGCAAAAAAATTTGTCCCTCCCTTTTTTTTATTTCTGGCTGCGCCAGTTGTAGTAGTCAAGCAAATAAAACTTATACCTCCGAATATGGGATTAAAATGAAATAATGCATTTTTCAGTTAGAGCAAGAAAGCCTATGAATGTTTACAGAGGTGGGCACTTGCGCCGCAACTTTTTACTTCCGACAGTGCTTGCGCCGCAACCATTTTTGTACGATTGCGCTGACGCTTGCGCCGCAAGTATTTCAGCAACTTTGAGCGCAAATACTTGCTTTCCAATAACTGTCATTGGGACTTCGCGCGCGCGCGTAGTTCCTATGTTTTTACTCGGCCATTTTGATAGATGAGCATTAAAATTTTTTAATTTTTATGATAAGTCAAAAACGGCAAAATGTGGAAAGCTGAAATTTGGACACAACATTACAAGTTTACAAAGCATCATGCATGCCAATTTTGGGGGTCGAAGATCACGTGATAATGATTTGGGAACCCTAAAACCGACAAAAAACGGCTACTTTTGAGCCGAAATTTTTTTATTTCGCTTGTAACAAAAAAAATGCTCAACGTGGAAAGTTGCAATTTGGACACAACATGGGTAGAGGTAGAAAGTGTTTGCGTACCAAGTTTGAGAGCTCCCAGTCACGTGACCGAAATTTCTGAGGCGGAAAATGGACAAAAAGTGGTAAATTTTAAAGTGGTATATCTCGGTAAGTAGTGATATTCTTTGAAAAAAATTTGTGGTTTTTGAAAACACTAATCAGTACCTTTGTATTGGTCATGTTCATTTATTCCGTCTTGGATAAAATTTTTCCTTATTTTTGTCTTTTTTCTTTTTTTTTTTCTTTGTTTTTCTTCTATCACTATCTCCTTTTAAACCACAAAACGCAGATGGATGATATCATGCAGTGGTATAGAGTTCGAAACAAACTGGTGTGTGTCTGAAAATGGGGGTGTCACGTCCGGGGATTCCCCCTAAAAGGGGAGCTGAAAAATTTTGAACTTTTGAATTGTTCAACAGAGATAGGCCAAATTATCAGATTTGGTGGATATTGATAGTGACTAAAACATATTAAAAATTGGGGGAGCTGCGATGGGGGAAAATGGTTGAAATGAGTCATACAAAATTCAAAAAAAAATTTTCACTTAACTTAAGTAGATCAAATTTTCGGAATAGATTAATAAAACAAAAAGTAAATTGTTGGTAAAATTTTGGGTATCACAATTGCCGAATATTTCTTAATGGGTTTTTCAAAATCCAAATTTTTGTAATCATCATTATTGATCAAGGCATGCCAACATCAGTTTCAGGATAGTTATATATAAACAAAAGCAAAAGATAATAATTTTTGTGGGGGTTGCATTGCACCAATCCCCCAAAATTTCCTTTTTTCAGTTTGAAACCTTAGGGTTTCTACAACGTAGGAATGGAATAGTGAAATAAAAAAGTTCTTCTTTTTTTTCTGGCTACTCCGTACTCCGCTTGATCACTAGCTCAGTCAATGCTCGCTCACATTGTTTGTTGTGGTACTCACAAGGTATTACATGTGGTGTGCATAAAAAAATGAACACCATTTTGTCATGAAAGGATATTATGAAAATTTTTGTTATGAAGTTTATATAGTAGAAATATTCCTGATAGAAGATTCAGTTATGCAAAAGTCAATACTTACTTATGACGAAATGCTGTTGAATTTTTTCATTAACACCATTGCAAACTTTGTCTATGAAGGTTGTTTCATAACTTTATGTACGGTAGTTTGATGAAATTGTAAAAGTTTTTATGCAAGCTCTCACTTGGAGAAATTAGGGCTTTTCATTTTAAGGCTGTTCTAGAAAACTTTTAGGGTTTTGAGCACCTCACTAAGAGGGCAGAGGCTAGCCTAGTATTAGTACGGTAATTAATTAAACTGCAATATTCGCAGTAAAGTTGGTTTTTAGGATGGGAGAACCTATTTGAGTATTTCAGACTTAGAAAAGTTTGTGGCCTTTTAGAGTATTATTAAATGACTCTTTTTAGTTGGCTATTAGGCTATAGGCTAAGCACACTGGTAAAATATACCATCTGTAGTAGGTGTATTGTCACATACGGTAGGCCTACTGTACTAGGATAGCCTAGGTGTAATGTAAATGTTATTGAATGTAGAACCAAGAATATGATTGCATGATGTTGTCTAATATGCCTGGTGAAAATGCTGTTTCGTATTGGTAGTGTTTGTGCAATGACTTGATTTTGTTCAAAGTGTCCATTTTCCCAGTAGTGCCAAAATATTACTAAGTTGTATTTTGCAACCCCAGATCTTGCAAGCAGGATCTTCATAAAAAACATGGCTTTGCCCTTTGGGCCACGCTGCTGACTGGAATGATGGAGAAGGTAGCATTATGTTGTTGATAGTAGCATAAGCTGCTCGTGCTCCTTACATGCAATAATATGACTCATAGGCCTGCTGGCACTGGCAGTAATACCTGATGCTGTTAGGTACTCTGTACTGGCAACTGATGTCTAATAAACAAACAAAATGAGAAAATAGTTGGATGTTACTAACCAAGTGAGTATGATGGTATACAGTATAATGTATATTGCCAAATTGCCCTAATAGTAAACAGGTACCACAGTTGGCTAGTAGGCCACGTGTGTATAGTGGTCCCGGTATGGCAATCACAACTCTGCAGGGCATGTTTAAAACACCCAGTCGAGTTGTTAGAAATCAGAAATAGAGTCGTTAAGTATGAGCCGTCAGCATTATTTCGGAATCTCTACGACTTGTGTATGAGCGTGCGCATGCTCTTGCTCCTCGCATGTGTGCACTCATTGGGATTAGGGGTGGATCTGGGGAATAGCTTAGAATAGATCGGAGAGAAGGAGAGAACGCACTTGCGCTCATACACAAATTGCAGAGCTGCCGCAAATAAAGCGACAATACTTAACGACACCTGACTATTTTGCCTCCAGAGCAGAGAGGCAAAATAGATGCTACTGGTATATTATCGTGAATGAATGATGATTATTGTTACAAAGCTTTCATAGCCAAATTATTGCTGCTGGTTGCAAACAGAGGTAAAGTCGATGATTATAGGAATGGTCAAGGACACAAGTTTTTTAAATTATTTTGGGCAAATTTTCCAAAATTTTTAGGGAGTGGCTATTTTGCCTCTCGAGGCAAAATAGTGTTTTTCTTCATTAAAACAAATTGTTTAGCCAAACAAGTTGGTTTGTGTTTCGAAAACTACTAAAATAGAGGGTTTAGGGCATTAAAAGTCACAATTTCTGAATTTATATGGTAATAATTTTTAATTTAGCTGTATTAGTATATCCCATTCATCCATCACTTCAGATTTACAGGTTATGGCCTTGTTGCATTGCCAGGATACTGCTACGGCACGGTAAATAATCAACATCATCTGATAATGCGTAAAACTTCAAAATGACATTCATGATTATTTTTAAAAACTACTAATCTACAGTATGTTCAAATTATCACCAAACACTTAATGAAATGCAATATCTTAAACACTTTTTGCATTTAAAAATTAGGCAGTGGCTATTTTGCCTCTAGAGGCAAGATAGCCCCATGTTATTTTGCCATTTGGAGGCAAAATAGTTCTAACAGCTATTTTGCCGCAAGTGCCAAAATAGCCCTAATCCTAACCCAAGCCCTAATCCTAACCCTAATCCCAACCTTAACCCTAACTCAAACAGAGGAAAAACACTATTTTGCTTCTAGAGGCAAAATAGCCATTTCCTAAAATTATGAAAAATTTGCCCAAAATAATTCAAAAACTCAGAAAGTTGTGTCCGTGGTCCTTGACCATTCCTACAATCATCGACTTCACCTCTGTTTGCAACCAATTTTGCCTCTAGAGGCAAAATAGCCACTGCCTTAAGTGAAATTTTTAAAAATAGTGTTATCTAATAATTACTGCAAATACTTTAAATTTATGTTTTTAAAATGAATTGAAATACTGTACTGCGTAAATTTGTAAGCTCAAGTTTTTGTCATTACAAAAAAGCGGAGTTCTTGGGCAAGGGCAAAGTCCTTATGCCCCATGTTGAATAATATTAGTGTTTTTATTTTTATTTTTGGAAAAACCAGCAATTTATGTGACTTTAAAAAGGAATAAACACTTAGATTTTTGAAGCAATTTGAAAAGAAAATACCCTAAATGCTAAGGTAAGAAGAACTTCAGTTTTTCCACTATTTCCCAACTCGAATTTTATGCCAATCTCTTTACATTTCGTGATGTCTTTTTCATACAGGCTGTCAAGAGTGTCATTGTTTCATTTTTTCATTATTTTTTTCAATTTCATTAGTTTTCATTATTTTGGACCCGTTGTCATTGTTTCATTATTTTTTAAATAATCTACTGATATTTTTTGAGTTTACTGGATAAATATCAATAAATCGTGAGCCATTGAAATGAAGACCTTTTTTTTTTCTTGGAGATCATCCAAAAAAATCTCACATAACCTACATGAAGATCTTTTTTTTTAGTTCACCTTAAAAATTTCTTAAATACTGCACGAAGAGCTTTTTTGACTGCTTTTCAGTTCAGTCTTTTGGATTTATACTTGAAATTGTCATTATTTTATGTTCAGCAGTCATTTTTTATTTCAGTTCAATGACTTGACAGCCTGTCTCATATCTAATGCCTATCAATAAATGATGGCAAACGTTTAGGCTGCCAAAAGACACTTTGTTAAATTTAACATGAGGTATTTAATTTCAAAAAATATCCTGAGGATCCCAGCAAGGTTCTATTTAGAAGGAAGGTGTTGGAGACATTAGTTCCGGCCCCACCTTCAAAGGGTCCACACTCCCAATCGTCAAAACGAAAAAATAATAAGCAATTAATTTATTTTTTATACCAATTTTTTCTTTGGAGCTTTGCCTATTCAACTTATAATGACGTGATGTAAAAATTTTAGTAGGTTCAACGCACAATCGCGCATCTCTCCAGGCATTTCAACAATTGTTATACCGTAGTTGTATTTAACTTCACACCTAATTTCTTTATAATTCTGTATGCAGCATTTTCAGTGATCTAATACTTTGTTATTTGGGATTCCTAGTGACGATTTTTTACGCACAAATTGTTTAGAGCATGTGGCTTTGCCTCTACATTACTTGCCAGTGATTATAGTAGCTCGTTTTTTCTCAAAGCAAATTGTTTGTGGTCAGATATTTTCAGAACAAGTTGTCATTTTCAAGATATGTTTTGTTAGTTGTATCAACATATACCAGTCTTAACATATTTACTGTAGTATAATATTAGTATGCCATCCCTGGTAGTACTGACACTGTATTACATTTCAATATCATGCACATACTTTCTTCTAAATTCACACACAAAATAGGCACTGGTCATGTATTTGCATTAGCAAATCAAATTTGTTTTCGGACCCATGGATACTTTGTTATGTCTCTGGGTAGCTTTAGTGCTTTGCAGTTTCTACTGCCTGCACTAAAACTATTAGCAGAAATAAAAACTATAATTTTCTAAAGGCTTTTTGCCCCCTCGTTATCTGATTAGAGCTTTCAAGCAATGCCATTTAAAATAAGTTTCAGTATGACCTGGCTTGGTTGGCTATTACATTCTATTATTTTTTTCAAATAAAGAAAGGAAACAAATTGATAGTCGATTAAAGTTTATGTTGTATTTTGTTTGGTTATTTTCATTTTTAAATCAATCAAAAAATGATGTTGCCCTCCAGCTGAGGACAGGACATTTTGAGGATTTATAGGCTTCATGGCCAAGACCAAGTTCTTCAAAATGTGTTGTCAAGAACTCCACCTCTCAGCCTCTTCTAAATCAGGCTGAAATTCTACCATAGGCTCTAATTCCACTAAATCATGCAAAAATTGTGATAAAATATTCTAGTTTTGGAGCTGCTGAAATAAGTCGTTTTTTAACAATGAACTTTTGAGGTGAAGTGTAGAGTAGTTAAATTCAAAACTTGGTTGGCTAGGCATTGCTTTGGTTCGAGTCAGCTGTGAACTGGTAAATGCATGATTTGAATTGAGTTTCAATTACAGTTACTGGAAGTTGCTACAGTTTGAGAACTGAAAATTAAATTAGAACCTTGAAGGGTTGTTTGTTTTCATTAAGATTTTGATTTTACTGGCTGCTAGTGAACTTTTTATTTAATTTTTAGTTTTGTATTGATTTTCCATCATTAATTGAGAATGTAACTCCCATTATCATTAATTCATTCATGCCAAGTAATTTTTACCGTTAAGATGCAAAAGTTGTTTAATGTTTACTTCCAACATCTGCTATTTGCTGGCAGAAAAAATTATAACATTGCAATTTTATCAGGATTGTTGTGCAAGATAATTTGCAAAGCATTAAATAATTTAATCGCAGTAGTTCTATTGTTTCGGATTCTGGAAATTGTGTTGGAATATATGTCAAGTTGAAGATGCCCACCTGCCTGAGGTGAAACTGCAATCATCATGAGAATTAAGTTGCTTTCAAATTTATTCAGGTTAGTAGGTTTATCATAATATTGTTGTTGCTTTTTTTCAATTTACCAGATACGTTTGTTGGTTTTATGAACTTGCATATGATAAGTATTTGTAAGGCAATTTTTTGCTGCCCTAAATCCTGAAAAAATTTTCTGTATTTTTTACAAAAGCTGCATTTACTTTTAACAAAAGTTTAAGTAAGAAGTTAAATTTAGGCCTAAGGACAAAGAGTTTAAACATGGTTGGATGCTTCAAAGCAATAGGGTAGGAGTTGGATCCAGACCTTTCCTACAATGACTCTGCAACCCTGGTTCTGACACTGTGGTATTAGCACAGTTCTGGGGTTGTAGCTGAACTTCTGCAACATTAATGAATTATTCCATCATAGAGAACACTAAGTCACAGCCAATGTGTCACAAAGCTTGTTGTTGTCCAATACCTAGAGAATACTGCAATTGAACTGAAATACTGTAGTTTCAAAGCATATTTTTGGAATCAAGTTTTTATGTTTCATGCAAGAATTGATAAAAGTTGCTTGTAAAATCAGAAAAAGTTGCAGAATAAAAATTTATGGAGACAGCTTAAAACATTGTGCTACTGAAATATAAAGTCTCTGTGTTTCAAAAACTTTAAAGAATTGCAAAAACTTACCCTATCTCAGATCTATTGGTGAAGCTGCAATTTGATATGGTGCTTTGTTGTTTTTCTAGGCATAAAAGTTGTCTTTTCATGGTTAATTTTGCCAGTGCAGCAGCCAGTAGCACAGCCAGGGGAAGGTTTAGCCTTCCCCATTAGCCTGTCGATGAAAATGCTGAATAAGGAAAATACCACGTTTTTAGCTCTTCTAAGACTGTTTCTTTTTTGCACTGAAATGGACTAAAAAGAGATAAAGAGGTTTAAAGCATATTTTGAAACATATATTCAAGAGGAGGGGTATGATTTGTCAAAAATAAAACTAACAAATCAATAAAAAGCTAGGAAAATGGCCGAAATAAGCAATCAAATTTGATCGCTAGTGTAAAAATGCTGAAAATAGGTTTTATCAACAAATATGTTATACACTGAGGAATATTAGTTAATTTTATCTATTTATGGTAAAAAAATTTATTTCAGTTTCATCAACTGGGGTTTGGGGGCTATTCAATATTAGTTAATTACCAATCTTATCTCTCAAATATTTTTCCATCATTCCCCCTCCCCTAATTATTCTTCTTTATAAATTATAGACGAAATAGTTTACTCTGTGCGAGTTTTATTGAACTATAGGATTTTATGATGTAAACAAGATAATTAAGTTTTAGCATTAGCCACCTTCCACATAACCCATTTATGCAACCAATTTAATCATGTATGCACTTCTAATTTGTATGTTACGCTTTTAAAGCATTAATTTCTGTTAAAATAGCCCAAAAATTGAGTTATTTTAGCAAAAAAATGCAAAATTTTCAAATGCTGGGAACGCTGCCCCCAGATCTCGGTGCCTCTGGCAGTGGAAGCTTTGCCCCCAAAGCAACCCCCCATTGCAAATTTTTAGCTACGCGCCTGGCAGTAGCAGGCATTGTTGAATGCTAAACCTTGTTCTTGAAGGGCTTCTGGTTCACCCAAAAATTACTGTACCTCTTAAAAAAAACAAAAAAAAAAAAACTGTAAATAATTTTAGTTGTATGGAAGGCATGCTGATATTGTGTAAAGTTACTTTAAATTTTTATACTATATGATGAATAAGTTGATAAAAGGTGCTGGATATAGCTTTTTTTAGATGTTGAAATGTTGTAGATTTCTGGTAGATTCCATCTGTTGCTGTATTTTGTGGGAGAGCGTTTTTGTTTAGACCTGCCTGCTTGATCTTCTGCTCCTGTTTCTTGAAAGAAATAAGGTAGCAATGATGTAATCACCAAAAATGACCATAGAACTTTTCCCAAAGTGGAATTATTGTACTTTTGGAATCAAAATTTGGTCTATAACACAGCTTTACATCATGGTTTGTATATTTCTTGTAGGTTATTGTTTTATGGAGTTTTTGTTTTAGGCTTCAGTGGAGAGTTGTTAAAGATGAAGGAAAAAAGTTTAAATGATTGAGTTGCGGTCTTGCGCAATTGCATGGAGGTATATGTCGTTAAGGCGGTATTCACCAGTGAACATAAAGTGGGTTGTGGCTTTTTGCAATTGGATGGAGGTATATGCTCCCATTAAAGCGATTTTGATCAGTGGATTAGTATTTTTATTGGACACTCTCTGACTCATTTTTGAATTGTTTTTTGTTTGCTGGAAGAAAATTGTTTGTTTTGGAGTGCATGCAGACCCACCAAAATGCAGAGAGAACACTGATATAGTTGCTGGATGAGTGTGTCAAAAGTTTGTAATTTAGTTACGTTACTTACTTGCTTTGCTAGATCTTGAAGGTTTGGTGAATAATAGTAGGCCGTAGTTTGAATAAATTTTGGTTTTTGAGGTGCATCTGGAGGGCTATTTGTTAGGGATGTTGACTTTTGGTGTTAGGTAATTAACAGGGTTTGTTCGGTTAAGGAAAGTGTAAGCAGAATCAATGTTTCCTTTTAGGTTTTGGTAAGTCGGCGTGTGTCCAAAAAATCGGCGATTTTCCTCTAAACAATGAAAAACTCAATACTGAGTCGACGTACGACCAATAAAAATGCTGAATTACTGATTATAATCGGCCTAATAGTTACATAGAACAGAATTCTTTTTTATGCTTTTTAACATTGCTGCTGAGTTGCTTTCTCTGGTTAATGCATGTGGTGTTTTTAAAGCGTTTATTGATGGGGAGATGTGGTTGTTTGAAACTTAAGGGCATTCAAATCAAGTTTTTCATTCTTAACCAAAATGTTGTATGTCTAAAAGTCATTCTCACCAAATTTCAAGTTTCTACGCCTTTCCGTTTTCAAGATATTACACTTTGAAATTCGTTGTTTTCCAATTAGTTTAATGTTGCTATTTTAACAGTATTTCTATGCCACAAAATAAAGGGATTATTTTTTGTTTGAGCATAATAAAATGAAGATGAGGAATGGTGGCATTTTTTAAAAAATGTCTTCAAAGTCAATGTTGGATTTGAATTTAGGATTTGTGTTTGATTGAAGGTTAGGTTTAATCTTAGAGTAGGGGTTTGAGTTAATGTTCGTGGTAATAAAGATTTTAGACTTGTATATGTTTCCCGGTTACCAAACTGCTAGATAAGCATTGGCCGTAGCCTGGGAAATCCGTCTCTAGACCCCATTACGTAATTGTCGCTTATTTTTAGTTTGCACTAAACGGTTAGAAAAATTAGTATCAGCTGAAAGATATGATTGGACGTTTCACTTTTGGTCCGCTTCCAATTCGAATTCCTGTCTTTGTCTATGCTGAGATCCTTGTGATGACAAAACCAATTACTGATACATATTTTGGTTTCATGTTATGTTTTTAAGATAATGAAAATGTAAACAGTGTAATTTTTGGGTCCGCGACAACTGACCGCGAACCAAATAACACTAATTGGCTGAGAAGGGCGATCATAAAAATATTTCATTATCCCCAAAGCCGTTATGCCCAAACTTTCACTTTGTGACAAAATTACTGTGACAAAACCGTTAGTTCCTGGTCAGTTTGTTCGCTGTCTGTTTGTCGCGGTCACTTGACTTGGCTCGTTAATTTTGACATATCTGCTCAGCCAAAAAATATTGAAGACAAAATATTATAAGCAAAAGTAACGTCATCATGTGGTTGTGGAAGTGGAAGCGAAGAAGGTGGAAGCAATTCACGAACTGGCACTTCCACATTGCTGATAGTGATGTGGTTCCTAATTTCAAAAAAAATTAGTGCTAGTAAAAATTACTTATTTTGTAATGTTTTGATTATTGGCAAATGGTGGGCTAACACTTAGAGGCAGTTCATTGCGAAAGAGATCATGATTACTGAACTGTAAACTGGCATTGCTCAATGTACAGCTTTCTTCATTAACAATATTGCAATAAATAAGCAACGAAATAAAACGCTTTCTAGTTAAATTGCTGATCCTTGTCAAGAGCCTGATTTTATTTATACATTACAGAAACTTTCAAAGCTGACAATTGAATCAGCAACGCCTAGTCATCACGTGGAAAAGCAAATGCAGCTTCTACCAGCAAAGAATCAAGTGCATTTTCAACCAAAGACATCAATTTAGTGCAGCTTCATAACAAGAATATTCTTTAAAGTTATGTGAAACTAGAAGATATAACATCTTAAACTGACTTTGCTAAAGTGGTTATGTGGAACTAATAGTAACCGTATCGTTTATTATTGCTTGTTAAAAACGATTTAAGTCTATACTGTCCATAAGGTGAAAGCAGTCGATTTTTGGCGGTGGGCTCTGGAAACTTACTGCAGTGAAGTGACAATAGTACATTGAAGCGGTGTATTGTTTTATTGTTTACGATTTACATTATGGTTTAGGAGTAGTATCACTGCTCTGATATCATTTTTATTTCGTTTGTGGAAACTGCCTCTCCTTTTCCTGTAGTTAAGAGCGTTTGTAGAATATAATGTTGCTCTACGGAATCTCAGCAAACTAATTTAGAACCCGGAAAAAAAAGGCTATTTTCAAGTAATTTTAGGAGTTGGTACTCTATAACTGCACAAACGACCACAGCTGATTTGATACCCAACTTTCCACTAGTCGTGTTTTATAATCCTCTGTGAGGGCGGCTCTCCTTTTCTGCTCCGAAACAAGCACGTAAAAAGCATTTGTCTCATGCTTTTCATTTTAGACCTTGACATTGTATAAGTTATAGATTGCGCATCTATGTCGGGCTTCTTAGTAAAAAAAAGTATTTTTTTTCTTGACGGTTGGTTAACGGATAGCATTACAAAGTCTTTTCAGTGATAATGTAAAGTGCAATTTTTGTAAATGACGTAGTGTTTCACTGCAGTAGCCTATACTGTGTTATCGTTTAAGATGTCCACTTTCTGAGTTGATTGGGAAATCCGACGCTTCTGCATGAAAAGGCGATTTTGCCCATCTGAAAAAACATCCTACCAGGGCTAGGTGTTCAGCCTATTTAAGCAAAAAGATGACAGTGGTGTGCCTTTAAGACTCTGCTTTCTTTGGTCGACAAAGTTCGAGTTCAAGTTTGGCAAAAATATTTAGTTCGACTTCGTGCTGGTGCTCATTGCAAACAAAAAGATATAACTGTTTCGCTTATTCAGTAGGTTTACAACTGTATAGTATTTCAGCTGTTGCCTAACGCCGAAATTTTACGTGTAATGGCAATGTTTGGTGTTTTTTTGGAAAGGAATGATGCATTTGTCGCAAAAAATTCAAGATGTTTAAATTACCTTTTCCATATTACTGTACCTTCTGACTAATACTAGTACGATTTTCGGAAACTATTTTATGTTTAATATTTTGGTAAAAGTAAAGCATACACATGAATTTATCAACTGCAATAAACAACTGTACTTTTCTGTCACAAGTAGGTGGTATGTACCATTAGACGTAGCCAGGATTTTTCATTGGGGGGGGAGGGCAGAAACCGCAAATCACTTGTAATGACGTTATCATAAATTTTCGAAAGAAAAACTTTTTATGGGAGAAAGATGTAAAATGAAAGATCAGAAGCCGTGGCCTGGTTCTTCATGTAACCAGGATTTTGCTCACGGGAGAGGGCTTGAACCAAAAGTTAAAATGTCTGAACTGGGAGACGCGTTGAGTAAACTAGTGTTAGTGAAACGTATCGCAGACTAGGGTTTGGGGACTCCGCTCCAGCCGCTGCGTGATTTTTTGTAAAAAATAGCTATTTTAATGCCGTTAAATCGCGTTTTGCACGTTTTTCGAGCCATTTGAAGAACTAAAGTTTTAATATTTGAAAGCCAATTGAAAAAATGAAATTGTTTAATTCGCCTTTAAAATCTTGCATTTAAGGATTGAATTTTGTAAGTGATTTGGCCCAGGTGGGAGGAAGTAAAGCACACTGCCCCGTGTAATATTTTAGCAATAAAGGATAGTTTGCGCGCCCACCAAAGGATGGTAGTTTTAGTACCAATGGCCATAAGATGTAGAAAAGTAACGTTGACTGTACAGTAGAACATAAATTCTTTTTCACTTCTAATTTTAAAAGCTATCAACTACATACCTGTTAATGTTAAATTTAAGTTCATAATGTGCCATCTTTTTCATTTTCGGTTCTTAAGTGAGTTTCATGGACTACGAATATTGTTGCAAGATGTTCAATGCAGCACAGCGGTCATTTAAGAGTTGGGAAGCCTAACCTAGCTGACGAGAGATAAACAGTAGCTGTACAAAGCTGCTACACTTTGTGAGCGGGCTATCTTGACAGACATGTGGTGCAGTTCATAGCGTCGTTCGTTTACGTTTTCACTTCTGTTAGTGGCAGAAATGGAGTCCTCAAGGGCGTCCTTAGCCTTAAGGACACATTTTGAAGTCTTTGGCCTTGAAGCACACAAGTCCTCGAAAATGTCCTATCCTCGGCTCGAGGACAGCACTTTTTTTGTTTCGTTAAAAATGAACCATGGACATGACCTTTTTTTTACTTTACTTGGGAAATCGGCAAAAACCTCGCGGAAAATCTGGAAAGAATTTTTTTTTTCTGGAGGTCGCCTGAAAAAAATTTTGGGAAACTTTTTTTTTGGGGGGAGAACGCTTGCGCCTTGTGTTCTTGGCCTCGAGAAGTCTGTCCTTAGCCTTGGCCTCGAAGGTTGCTTCCTCGACTCCACCTCTGTAAAATAAGGTTTGGGCACCTCTTTATATAACCTACCTTTAATTAAGTAGTTCTTATTTCTTCAATAAAACCGATTTCGAGCCGTAGGCCTATCTGTTTGGACGGGCTTGGCTGTTGATGAATCAGATATTCAGTCCATGGTTTTCGAATTTTTGCATGTTCCACTTAAGTGATATCGAACATCGCTTTCTTTATCATTTCAAAAAATATTGCAAAATAAGCATTGCGATGTTCGATTATCGCGGTCCTAGTTTTGCAAGAAATTTTAATGAAACCTTTTCTGATGTCACAAAATTTCAAACGCAGGGTTGCCCAATGGTACGGAGCCAAACGCACTAAATCGATTTTCGCAAGAAAGGAAAGTAGTAAAACAAGGTTTGGGACACCTCTTTATTACCTTTGTAGTAGTTCTCATTTCTTTAATAAAACCAATCTAGAGCAGTATCTCTTTTAATGCAATTGGGTTGTTGTTTCAAAGTGTACTTAAGGTCTATTGTTCAATGAAGTTGGGCACTGTCGCGAAGTCCCCAGATATCGCTTGCGATGTCACATTCTAGTTAACTGAAACCTTTTTCTTGCTTTTTCGAAATAGCGCTGTGGAATTCAAACGCTGGTTGCATCCTGAGTCAAACGTGAAAGCCTGTTGAGTGTTGATCCACAAAATTGGACACAAATGTGGTTTTAAGTAATGTTAAAAATATGATATCTTTCATGGAATTAAGATATAGACAGCCCCTAGTTTTTCTCTTGGATTTGAGGAACAGCGAATTCACATTGACTATTTTCAGGTTATTATTACAGTTACGAAGCATCACAAGTTAAAAATCATTAAATGTAAAAGTAGAATTTTAGCAAAGATATGATTGAAGTGAACAAACAATTTTAATTACAGCATAATATACTCATTGCGCACCTCTTGCAGTACGCAGCCAAAGCAAAAAAAAGCAGCAGAGAGTAATTACTTAATGTTTAATAACCAATTATTATTGAAAAACTAATAGCGAATATTTTCAATGAACATCTTTGACAAAAATCGCAAGGTAAATTGAAATTTTCTTAGGGCAAGTTGGTTTTTACAACTCCCTTTTTAACAAAACCCGATTTGGAAATTTAAAAGAAAAGAAACTCAATATTTTCGCCCAGCTTGAACGTAAACAACTTGAAAAGTCAAAAAAGGGAACTCGATTAGTTGAAATTGGTTGAATTTGGACTGCGTCGTTTTCACGATGACTAAAATCGCATGATCTTTGTTGATTTCCCACTTTTTGCGTTTTAAGTGGACACAAAAATGGACACACAGTGGGCACAAAGATGAACCTTACTGACGTCAAAGATATGACGTCATATGCTTAATAAGATCAGATATCAAACTCTTGCGACCAAATCGTTTGCTCAATATATTATTATTATTATTCGAATTGTTTTGACGGATTAAAAAGGTATTCAGGTCGGAAATTTTTTTTGCTCGATTTTTTTCTCGAAAAATTTTGACAGATAAGACCAACTTCACCAAATTTGAACTTTCTGCGACCTTCCGTTCCTGAGGTAAAGCAGATTAGATTTCCGCTTAAAAAGGTTTTTTCCCCTTAGACATTTTGTCAGGGTTGCCAATAAGAAACAAAATTTCAAAAATTGACAGCATGTTCTTGATTCTCGAAAAATTTTTTGCGGCAGAGGTATTGTAAAACAAAGTACAGGTTTAGAAATGTAAAATTTGATGCTTTTCAATAAATGTAAGTCAGCTTTTCCAAAGTTAATCTTCTGTCACAATACTGATAAAAACGGCAACACTAAAGTAAGTGGAAAACGGCTAATTTTGAACTGCATTATCGTGAAAGCGAGAAGGTGTAGAAACTTCATATTTGGTGAGAATGCATTTTAGGTATATTTCAACATTTTGGTCTAGCGTGAAAAACTTGAGTTGAATACCCCTTCAAAACAAAACAGGCAAGGTTAAGATTTTATATCCCACTGCTAGATAGTGCTCTTAATTCATTTTCTGTTTATGTTGTGATTTCAAGCGTTAATTCAAATTTATCGATTGAGGAACGCTTCGTCCTCTCTTTAGTCTATGTCGTGGTTTTACGTTTTATGTACAAGACATATTGCTTTAAAGCCGTGCATAAAATCAAATCAAATCTTTCATTATACTCGATGTAATACGCCGAAGCGTGAAACGAGTTAGCGGGGCCCATTTCCGCGTCATTGCGCCCGGGCAACACAGCTCCTTTCGAAGAAATGTCGCAGCGGTGGCGAGCCGTTGGCAACACTGTGTTTGATTTAACCGGTCCGAGATTTGAACTTCTGACCTTCCGCTCCAGAGAGGAACGTGTTAGCGCTCGACCAACTGTTGTTTTTTTTTCAAAACCGTGCGTATAACATATTGTTTCAAAACCGTGCATAATATTGATAACTCCGACCATATTACCTTGAATTGATGCGTGTTTTAACGTTATTCGTTTTGCTGCTTCTATTTGTGTAAAAATATTGTTTGTTTTTTATTGAATTGGCTACAATTGTATTGTTCTGATTGAATTATTGCTCATTTTAGTAAAATTGTATTTTGGCGCAAATAAAATGAAACGAATAAAATTAATAACCGATCCGAATTTAAATTAAGTACCACAAATAAAAAAATTAGTTAACTTGAGCATAAACTTTTTATTTCTTACACCAATGTCTGAATTCGCCAACATAAATGTTCTTTAAGAACAAAAATTCTTAAAAATCGAAATATTACAAGCCTCTCATCAAAATAACTAGACTATGATTCGAATGGTTGAGGTTGAACAAAGCACGTACTGTTAAACTTGCACCAGATTGTAGTGCTCGCAATTCGATTTCAATTTTTTGCTGTGATACGACGTGTCAGTTCAAACTTAAATTTCAGGTGTTTTTATCTATTCGCTAGTTTAATCTTATCAGTTGGGCATAGGAGCCCTTCTTTTTTTAGTCTCACATACTTGCTTAGACTTGTTGTTTCGAAGCAGTACAAACCCTGTTTTCACCAACAGATGGAGCTTTTTACCTTGCATAATTTTACATGAAGGACCACAAACAAAAATTTTCTCGCTTGATTATAGTACCGTTTATCATTTTTAGTGCACTAAGTTACGCATTATCGCAAAAATATAGCTGTAGCTTTCTTTCGTTAAAGCAGAGCACGCTTGGTGTTTTAAGCTTAAATTTATCAACAATACGAAAGAAGTATTGCGCAGTCAAAAATTGAGTATATTTCCAAACAGCAAATCAACAGCAGCCTTACACACCCTCTAAACCGACCAATCAGGTTAAAGTAACCGATATAAATCCCTGAAAATTTGCACAGTGGTAAAATGATTTTGGATGACATTGCGTAAAAGACTGTCACTTTTCATGAAGAAAATATGGGTTATGCTTGTAATCGCTGCGCAAAGAAATATACGGAAAGATCAAACTTGCTACGTCGTAAACGTATCGCTCATTCAGGAAACAGATATGTCTGTGAAACTTGTGGCAAATATTTCACAAGAAAGTTCAAGCTTAAAAGTCACAAATGTGTTACAAAAAAGGATCAAATGGGACAAAAACAGCTAAAAGAGGAAACGGAACCGCTTCTAAAGCAAAGAAGACAAATACACTGAATCTATTCAATTCAAAGCTGTTGTGGAACGAGAAATAAATTGTGGGTTGGAGACGACAAAAAAACACACGCACACTTTAAAACAACTTGAAGATTTAGAAAACCAGACCCCAGCTAACGATAGAGTTTGAATGAGTTTAAACAGACCTCCAAAGAACATGCTGCAGATAAGGCAACGTTTGCTAGGGATAATGAAACAGACTCTTTTCAGAGTTTTGGAAGCATGGCTGATCATCGCTGGAAGAGCATAAAAGCTTTTTCGAAGCAAGGGTGTGTGCAAGACATCTTTAATCTTTATATTAACGATGACCTTCTTTCTCCAAAAAATGACTATCTGGACACGTTTTACAAGCAAACAAGTCGATTTAAAACAAATTTTAGCTTTGGGTTTATTTTACGCGATTGCGGTGATAATAGTTTTTGATATTGGTACACGTCTAATGGTGTAGACCGTATTTTAGATCAACCCCTTCATATCAGTAATTTTTCGGATTTTGAAACGTTTTTGAACAAAGTGTTTGAGCAGGGTATGCTTGAAAAAAGCACGTCTTCCTCGACCAAACAGCTCTTGGGTTGTTGAAGTTGTTTCGAATATTACTTTTTTTATAAATAAGTTAAAGGAACACCCAACTGGTTGCGGAGGCCTTGCCTGATTTTATAGTAAACAATCCAGGATTAAATTCACTACAGAAAAAGAAGAAGACTAGTAAATTGTATTTCGACAATTTGTCTTTATTTTAGTACCTTGCTCTTCATACTGGTTGCGCTTTGCAGAATTTAGAATCTAAAATCAAAGAATTGTTTTTGTGTTATTGCAAATTTGCTCTTGTTGACCCTAGCACTTTTCAAGGGGTTACTTTGCATGATTTAGTCCAAATTGAAAACTGTTTCTCACGCATTGTTAATGATTGTGCCTTGAAATGGACAGAACAAGAAGTTGGCAAGATTCTTTAAAGAAGTCGACATTTTTTTTCCTGCACAAGAAATCTCAATCTTTATGAAAATCCTTTTAGCTGTATAAAAAGCAAGTAGTTGTACGCTGAGCGTTATGTTATACAGATAATTATAGCAGCGAATATATCGGTACTGGCTCTTGCACCACTGGGATAAAACAGGAACAACCTCTGTTGCGCCATGCTTGTCCCATATTCGAAGAGTTAAAAAGTAGCAAAGATTAACAAAAGGTAGCGATTCGCAGGTGACCTTTGGACAGGTCACTGGATCGCACGATTGCACCACGGTGCCAAAAAGTCTGCTACAGCTAGGTCAAGACAGTTTCAAGTAACACGAAACTTCACTAAATTCAAACCAAAACTTATAAAACGTTCCATAGCGTAAACTAGATAATCTTTTTGTAGATTCAGAAACTACCGGGTTCGATTCTCAGGTTAGTTATTCACTTCTTTAACCAGTTAAATAATACTTTAGACTTGAACCATAGCCAGGCAAACCACCTGCGGTGGTTTGATTCTCAGGCAAGACACTCGGGTCAAGACTAAGTTTCGGGTTCGATTCTCAGGGTAGTTATTCGCTTCTTTAACCGGTTAAATAATACTTTAGACTTGAACCATAGCCAGGCTTGATTCTCAGGCAAGACACTCGGGTCAAGACTAAGTTTCGGGTTCGATTCTCAGGGTAGTTATTCGCTTCTTTAACCGGTTAAATAATACTTTAGACTTGAACCATATCCAGGCAAACCACCTGCGGTGGTTTGATTCTCAGGCAAGACACTCGGGTCAAGCTTTAGACTTGAACCATAGCCAGGCAAACCACCTGCAGTGGTTTGGTACTTGCGTAAGATACTCAGGTCAAGACCAGGTTTCGAATCTTACAACTAGCTAGTGTTAGGTTAGAGTTGAGGGATTTAGCGAAGGTTAGGATTGGACTTAGAGTTAAGAGGGCAATCCCGCATTAAGACAATGTATCTACGTAATCCCGCATTTAGATGACGCCGCACTTGGGGGATTTCGAAATCCCCAAATCCCCCATTCCCCAAATGAGCAATTTCCGAAATGAGCAACTCCCAATCCACGAGCAATCAGAACTAACAGTGACTCCAAAGTCGTTCGCTTGCTACCACGTGAAGACTGTTGTTATTGATGAAAATTAACACCCTCACTTCCTTCAGTGCGTTTGTTGAGCGTCATTTTTGATTTTTCTTTGCCCAAAATCAGATTGCCCAAAATCAGATTGCCCAAAATCAGATGCCCAAAAACGATGCGCAATTTCAAATGCTTATATTTTTGAAAAGAGATCAATAATTTTTCGTTTTTTTTTGTTTTGTTTACTATTTGATAGTGTGCATAATTTGTTTTGAATATTCATTTCGTACCGTAACCTGTACCGCAGTTTGAGCAGTGAGTCAATCAGAATTATACTTTTTAAAACATCACACTTGCGCTTGTGGCGCAATTAGTTTTGGGGATTGCGGAAGCCGCAAGAATTTTAGAGTAGTTGTGCGTGCGCTGGCGATGCAACTGTTGTGACTTGCGCTGCCCACCTCTGAATGTTTCGAAAAGCTCCCTCGCGCAATTAAAGTTAGTCTGCAATTTTAGCTTAAAATACAAGCATTAGCAAACATAAAAAAATTATTTAGGCTACAAATTGTCAAATATTAGCGTGGCTATTATAAATTAATTAAATAAGTTTTGTTTAGATGCTATTCAAGAGTCTTGGTTGATTAGATAAGTTTTTGATCAGATATTATTTTAGATTAATCAAATAAGTTTAATTCAGATGCCAGGCGTATTCTAGAATAGATTTAGTACCACAGATTGTAGAAGTATGCTAACATAGTAGGCCGATTTTGCGTAAGATAAAAATATTGTCAGACATTGCAAAACGGTAGAAGTTTTGTTCCTATCGGATATGTTATCGTGCTGGGAAAATATTTGTATTAATGTACATGTGATTGCTTGCGCTAGTTATTATTTTTTTAAAACCATTGCATATAGGAGGAAGATGTAAGTCCTCGGCCAAGGACTCGAAGATGCCTTAGAACTTCAAAATGATAATGATGCTGATATTATTTAAGTGTTGCTATGTTTCGTTTTGTCAAACACTCTTTTTCAAATTTACGAACAAAAGTCTTGACAGATAACGTCATTAAAAATGTTTGTGACGTCATCACTTTGATTTAAGCAATTCTTGGTGGAGCCAAACAGCTAACTCTCAATCACAATTTGAGTCATCAATACAGAATGCGTCATTTTTCCAAACTTAAAATTTGGCAATGACGTCACCAAAAATGACGTCATCAATTTTAGAATAAATTTGTTTTTACCTGCTCTTGAACATCAATTACAATTCAAAATTTGGCTCTTCCATAACTTTAGGATTGGCTGTTGGACGGCAAAGAAACGGACGAAACGTCTTAGCCAAGGCCGCAACAACTTGACCAAGGTGCGGGTTGTACTCAGATCATTCGATCAACGAGGTCGTGAAAACAATGCCTTTAGCTTTTCCGGCTCGCTTTCGTCAGACACGTTGATTTCAGGAAGTGCCTATTTCACCGAAAATTTTTGAGTTAGAAAGAATAAAGCGAAAATGAGGAACATTTATTCGCGCTTTCTTACTTACGTTTTTAAAGACTAAGATTTAAGATTAGGGTTTGAGTTAGGGTTGGGTTAAGGTTAGGTTTTGGGTTAGCTTTATAGTAAGGATTTGAGTTTGGGTTAGATTTGAGTCAGAATTAATAAAAAATTAGATAAAAACTTCCGGTGAAACAGTCTCTTCCTAAATTTTATATTTCAAATAAATCTTGTCAATTAGAATAAGAGAATTAATGTGCCGTCCGACTGTAGAAACACAAATTCAATGGTCGTACATTAATAAATAATTTCGCCAGGGTAACAGGTTTTACCATACAGTTTGACTTCCGGCGTTGTCATTACACGTCAGTAGTAATATTTTTTTATCAATAAAACAAAAACTTCTTATAATTCATACATTTTTTCAGGCATCCGACATCTGCTATAACAACAATGAAAACGAATATTATACATGCTATGGTATGTATAAGCCTTCTAAATATTCTTAGAAATTTCAGTATTTTGATTTGTATTGTTGAACTTGTAGTCTGTGATGGCTGATATCAAAGTTTGATAAAGTGCTCAATTACGAAAGACTTAAAGACAACAGACTGTCGAATTTTATAGAATTTTATGTTTTAATGTTTTAGTACTGTATATAGTAATCTGCTGTGCCGTTGGAGTTGCAATGAACGGCATAGTCAAAGCAGCTAAAAAATTTATCAAAGTTCTACAATACTGCTAGTGCTGGCGTGTTAACATATTAAACAGACCGATTTTTCTATTCATGTTTACTTTTCCAGCATCGTTTTTTTTCGTTTTCTCGGAATTTTTCTGTATTTTTTTGGTTGCAATTTATTATTTTTATATTGTTAATGGAAAAAGATGCGGAGATAAGAAAGGACGCAGAAAAAACTATATACTTCAGTTGTTTAATTTAAAAAGGACTTACAATATTACACTTTTTTCTATAAGAAACAGTAAATTTTGAAACGTGGCTGGTTGTTCTTAATTTTGTCCGTCTAACTTCTTCTAAAATTTTTTTGGAAACTAAAAGGAGTGAAAAGATAAAAAAGAGCATTATTTATATCAATGGTCAAAGCTGTAACAACAAAAAAGCACCGGTACAATCCACTACTTAAGTGCGTTAAAACCTGGTGGTTATTTCGTTGGTTCATGTAACATTTTAAAACAAAAATTGTTTTTTCTTGCTTTTGAACTTCGCCCGTTTTTATGATTATTTTGTTCATGTCGAAGCCGGCATTGTTCTTAACTTGTTTTTAACTTTTGAGCAAAAATAGGCCTTGATAGTGTTTTCATAAAATTTATTTTACAAAAAAGTGAAACTTAAAGATTGATACAAATACCCAGATGTGTAGTCGAGGACACAACGTTCAAGGCCAAGGTCAAGGACACAAAAAAAAAATCCGAGGCCAAGGACCGACTTTTCGAGGACAGACCCTCTCGAGGCCAAGGACCGAGGACACAATTGTTTCTAAATTATGGTCGGCAAATTTTCCATAATTTTTAAACGCGAAATTGTTTAAGATTCTGTTGAGTTTCTGATGATCATTCGAAAATAGTAGTTTTTAAATAATAATAAACGCCATTTTGAAGTTTTACACGTTAGCAGCGGATTTTGGTTAAGTACCATATCGGTATCGTGTAGTGAAACAAGGCCATATAGTCCGAGAATGGAACTACAGCTGAATTATAAACGTAGAAATGGTCAATTTTAATGCCGTAATTTTATCAGTTAGGGCTCTGGTGCAAACGTATACTGATTATGGATCCCCACTTTTTCAGTATATACGCAAATCATATTGTTTGGTTAAGCATTTTTTTCACGAAATTTTTTGAAAATTTTTGTCTAAAAATATTGCAAAATACTGTGAATTTAAGTTTTTAAAATGAATTGAGGTATACCACACCAAGTAAATTTGTAAGCTCATAATTTTTAGACATTGAAATACTGCGAAATAATGGGGCGAGAGTAAAGTCTTCATGCCCCCGCTAACTAATGTTAGTGATTTCTTTTGGAAACAAAAGCCATTTTTGTGAATTAAATTACATTTTACTTAGATTTTCAAAGCAGTTTGAAAAGAAAATACCGTAAATGCTAAATTAAAAAAAGTTTAGTTTTTCCACAATTTCTCAACTCTAATTTTAAGCCAACCTTTTCTTTACATGTCAGTTTGTGCAGGCGCGTAGCCAGAAATCTGCAACGGCGAGGGGTGTTACGGAGGTCTGAGGGCGGAGCCCCCAGCGTTCAAAATTTTTGTATTTTTTTGACAAAAATAACAATTTTAGACCTATTTTGATAAAAATTAATGCTTTTAAAACGTGGCATAAAACTTAACACTGCAGAAATATGATTATACCAGTTGCATAAATGGGGTATGAGGGAGGTAACTATTGCTAGAATTTCAGTTTACTTGTTTAAAAGCTGGTAAATCATAAAATCCTCTACCGGCAGTTCAAAAAAACTCTCAAAAAGTAATCTATCACGTCGATATTTTATAGAGACAGATATAATTAGGGGGCTATTGGAAGGAAGTTTGAGAGAAGTGATTGGTAATTCACTAATACTAAATAGCCCCTCCCCCCTATTTCTAAGCTTACGTATGTTTTTGATGAAACCCATGTTAAGCATTTTTCAATGAACGATCAAATTTGATTACCAATTTTTGGCAATTTTTCAAAGTTTTTTTTCTGATTTATGAGTTTTGGTTTTGGCAAATTAGCCCCCCCTCCAAATAAACGTTTCAAAATATGCCTTAAATCATTTTTTGAGTCTATTCCAGTGCAAAATACAGTCTCAGAAGTGCTAAAAATGTGGTATTTTCCTTATTCTGCATTTTGGTCGGCAGGCCAATGGGGGAGGGAACTATAGCCCCCGCCGCTAGCTACGCTATTGAGTGTATGTAATGTTTTTTCATATCTAATGCCTATCAATGATTGAGAGCGAACGTTTCGACCGCCAAAAGACAGTTTGTTACATGTAACATAAGATATTTAATTACGAAAAAAAAAAAACTTAAGACACCAGCAGGGTCGTTTTGCAAAGGAAGACATTGGAGACAGTTGCCCCGGGGCCCCCCTTTAACGGGTCCACAATTGTAGAAACGGAAAAATAATAAACCATAAATTTTTTCTGAAAATGCCCAAACTTTTCTAGGAACTTTGCCTCTTTGTCTAAATGATTTGGTGTAAAAAATTTATTAAGTATTTCAGGCATTCGAACAAATATAGTTATATTTAACTTCACACTTAATTTCTTAATAATTCTTCATTCAGTTTTTTTTGTGATTCAATATGTGTATCAGAGATGGAACCGGTCAGGATTTTCTCGACCCCACCCGACCGGTAAATTTCGAAATCTCCGGTCGATCGGCCGGTCGACCGGCCGGTCAACCGGTTTCTGACCGGCCCAGTCAACCGGTTGTTTTCCAGAACGTTTTTGTTCACTGTTAATGCATCTAATGAAAAATTTTCAAAAAATCGAGTGGGCATTGGTGAGGTTTTAAAATTTGTGACTCTGGATGGGAGTATCAGAAAAAAAACGCAAAAACCTATTGCGTTTTTTGCAAAAATAACTCAATTTTAAGACCTTTTTAGGTTAAATTTTGGTTTGAAAGACCTGTTTTAAGCAGCGCAAAACGTGCTCAAAATAAGCATAAAAAGAACTGAAGGGTACAAGCTAAATTATTAGACGTTCTTTCTAATGATGTTATGCGTAAGGCCATGAAAAGAACTTGAAAATTTTTAGCTTTTGGTGACTGATTATTTGCAATTTTTGGAGCAGCAAACATTAAACTGTTCTGACATTGGCTGGAAAATATTCGAAATATAATGTGCTCCAGCAGTTTGTAGAAATGCTGCTACTTTAGAACAAGCCATGGCATGGCTAGTTAGATATAAAAAAATAAGAGTTATGTCTTTCTTGCTCAGTGTACAGTGTGGTAAATTTAAGTTGAAAAAGGCTTTTCAAAGCAGCAAAACTTCCGCATGTATTAAAAAATCTGAAATCTGCGCCACTTTTACTCTCAAGCTGATTAAAATGATGCTAAAATGCCAGATAGCGTAAGCCTCTTCCACATGCATGCTTTATTTTAATCTGATTACGCGATTTTAACGTATATTTTGCGATTTTAACGTATATTTTGCAATTTTTTTTGTGCCGTGGCCCAAAAAGGGGAGGAGCATGGCACAATCCCTCCCCCTAAATATGTCCCTGGATGTGCATGTCTAAATGGTCACGGCATATTAGTCACAGCTTGAAACCATTCAACAGGTGTTTTCAAAATTATGTTTGTTAATACTGTTTTTTTTATAAAGAGTTTTATTCATAGCAAAATACTGTATATATGTATATTTCGGTTGGTGCTTCAAAGTTGTAAGTCGGGCCGGGCTTTTCAGGTCGGCTTCAGGCCGGGTTCGGGCCTAAAGTTGACAAAACTTTCGGGCTTAATTCGGGCCTAAGACGTAGTTTATGTCTTAGGTGCACAAAAATATAATCAAATTAACTTGGCCACATTGCTAAATTTTTCAGACCTAACTCAACTTTCGGGTTTTTTCGGGCATGATTTGGGCTTCAAATTAGCTTTCGGGTTCGGACTTATATTTTCGAGTTCGGGCCGGATTCGGGCCTGAACTAGTCGGCCCGTTTACAACTCTGTGGTGCTTAGATGTCTTTTAGTTGCAAAAAAGGAGAATTTGACCGGTTTTTCAACCGGCTTGACCGGCCAGTCGAAGAATCTCGACCCGACCGGTGCCGGTTTCCACAAAGAATTTTTTTCCACGAAAAATTTTTTCCACAAAGTTTTCAAAGAATCTCGACCTCGACTGGTTTCCACCTCTGGTTTGTATCTGGACCCCGGGACTCATTGTTAGGTTTCTGGACGGTTTAGTCAGTGCTTTGCAGTTTATACCGCCCGCACCGGAAGTATTAGCAGAAATAAAATCAACAATTTTTTACACTGCTTTTTGCCTCCCTCATTGTCCGATTAGAGCTTTCGCACAATGCCATTTAAAATATTTTGTAGTATGACTTGGCTTAGTTGGATATCATATATTGTATTATTTTTCAAATGAGGAAGGGAAACAACAAATAAACGCAGTTATGTTGTCTTTTGTTTGGCTATTTTCCCTTTTTACCATTCAAAAACTAATGCTGTCCTCTAGCCGAGAACAGGACATTTTCGAGGATTTGTAGGCTTCGAGGCCAAGGCCAAGGACTTCAAGATGTGTCCTCGAGGCCAAGAACGTTCTTGAGGACTCCACCTCTGCAAATAACATTATATTGCAGACAATTACTACTCACATGCATACTGCTGCAAAGTTGACGGCGAACATGGCTGCTGTCGAGTGACATACACATGGAATTTATGGTGTAAGTACAAGCATATTCTCTAGACTAAATTAATAAAAATACTGTAATTGTACTGTAGTGATACAAACACTGCAAGGTAGGATTGTATCATAGTCTTTAGTTTTAAGCAATTAAATAAAAGAACAGTTTTTATCTTGCTAGTGTTTTGCATTTTGTACAATGATATAAGCAACTATTATGTGTCAAATAGTCAACTCCGTACAATACGCGTATGACATTGTGAAAACAATTCTAACAAAAATAAAATTACTGTAGAACAATGAACAGAAAACTAACAGTTAATGATGCAAAAAGTAATTATCACTTTAGCAGAAAAAGGCTGCATGAATAATTATTTAAAGATCCTATAGTACAGAGCAGCGAGTGTTTGATTTACAGTACTCGAATTTCTTCAGAGACTCTAGCTGTATTATACTGTACAGAAAAAGAGAGAGAGACATGTTTATTTGTTGTACCAAACATAAATTCATTACAGAACAAACGTAAGTCACAACTAACAAAATTGTGGTAGCAGCCGGAAAGCTGTGAAGGGACCACACGTTTAGGTCTTCTAGTCAAGCAGCCATCCCAGCACTTGAAGTCATCAAAACGTGATTTGTTTGTGTAATACGAAAAACTCTTAAAAGTAGCTTACATTCTGTATCAGTTACTAGTAACTTCCAAGAAAAATTCTATAAATGATGTTTAACATCAGGAAAACATAATTAAAATCTATTTCACTCTCAAAGCCCCTCTCACCGAAAAGTTTTTGCTGATTTTGAACTTTGTTTTGTTTCGCTATATTTTGTTCAGCTGTTGAAAAATATAATCTAGTTTTTTAATATTTAACTGGCATTTTAAAAACGTAAAGCTATTGTACAGTGAAAGAAACAAATTAACATTCAAGTTTTAGATTTTTGATGTTTGTATATTGACCTAAAGTATAGTAAAATCGAAATGATCCCGTATCATGTATGAAATACAGAGATATTTTACTGTCAGGCCACCTCAGTGACCTCACAATGCCTAATCAATTTTATTCTTTTTAACGTTAATGGTTAGGATGAAAACTTCAGCTTAAAAGCAAAATAAAATTTTGATTGAAATACTGTACTGCCTCATGCATCTAGTCCTATATGTGTGCTGTTCTCACGTGATTTTATATTATTTTCTAAATTGCGAAAAACAACTTATGGATACCGATTATAACTTATGATACAACCGATTATTATAATTTGTGACGTAGAGTAAAAAAAGTGTAGTTGCAAAAATTGCCCAGTAAACATACTGTGGCAATATAACCTACAGCCTTATATATTAAGTTTAACAACCGCATTAAGATTATTTTAAAATACAGTAACATATAGCCTTCAATCAGTGGCGTATATGCGGAAATTTAAAAGGAGAGGGGCCGCAGGAGACAACGAGATTCTGGAGGTAGAACCATCAACGGTCGGAGATTTTTGCGACTTTTAACAAAAAGAAATAAATTTTGAGACTATTATTCTTACAAAACCAATTAGAGTGCTCAAGTTTTTTTAAGAGCAAACTCTTCCGGTGCTCTTGTACATGCGACCAAGGATTAAACTTCTGGTTTTCCTAGCTATTAGTATCAATTCATGCGCAACAAACATGAAAGCCAGCAAACGCTGCAGTATACATACTAGCTGGCATTGGTTGTACAATATCTGAAATACTCACGAGCTGCTTGAAATGCTATGCTTATTTCACTACCCATGACATCGTGCAAGCGGCAGCTGTTTGTGGAGGCTGACTGCGAAATTTCTCTATTATTACAAAATTGCTGATTTAACGATTTTTATGGTTATATTCAATCTGCCGTAAATTTTTGAAAAGCAGTAACTGCAAATTTTCGATTTTCCGTTTTTTGTATAACTTGGCCTTTTTTCACTTTCTGCATCCGTTGGTCGCGTCCAAGCTTTGCAAAAATGTTTATTTACGGAGTTATTTTGTGTACAAATGACGTCATTTCTCCGTCAACAGCCGCTGTTTCAGTTTGAATCGCAGTAATGGTCGTTACTGTTTTTGAAAAATGCATTTTGAGCACGTTTAATCCCAAGTTCTCAGTTTGAAGCACAGTAACTGCAGAATAACGGGACGATATGAAGAGCTTAGACAAAAAAACCAGAGCCAGGATAAAATGGATCATTCTATTTCGAGACGTTTCGACTTAAACTAAAGTCATTATCAATCTATAAAAATCATGACATTAGAATTGTTGAAAGACCATCAATATAGACCAAAACGATAAACCGGAGGTAGCAGTTAATAACCGGGTCAAGGGTAAAATCTAAAACTAAACCAAAATAGAAATGGAAAAAACATATTAGTAATATGCCTCAGATAACCCAAATTTAATGAATTTAGGCAAAATAAATAAGTAAATGAAAACCCTCTAACCACGATGGTTTAAAAAAAAAAAAAATTACAAAACTTACCTTGGGTATTATAATTCCAAGTGAAGACCTGGTTATTAACTTATCTCTCTTTAAATCTGTACTGTACTCTCAATAAAATTTGGTGCTAAATTCAAAGATCTACAGGTCAAACTGGCAACTCACTTACAGTTTAGAGACAAGACTAATAACTGAACTAATCAAGTACACTTATGGAAATAAGTTAATAACCTAATCAGTTAATAACCAGGTCTTCACTTGGAATTATAATACCCAAGGTAAGTTTTGTAATTTTTTTTTTTTTTTTAAACCATCGTGGTTAGAGGGTTTTTATTTACTTATTTATTTTGCCTAAATTCATTAAATTTGAGTTATCTGAGGCATATTACTAATATGTTTTTTCCATTTCTATTTTGGTTTAGTTTTAGATTTTACCCTTGACCCGGTTATTAACTGCTACCTCCGGTTTATCGTTTTGGTCTATATTGATGGTCTTTCAACAATTCTAACGTCATGATTTTTATAGATTGATAATGACTTTAGTTTAAGTCGAAACGTCTCGAAATAGAATGATCCATTTTATCCTGGCTCTGGTTTTTTTGTCTAAGCTCTTGATTTATTTGTTTTAAGTATTTTTAGCAAAAAATATTTGAAAAGCAGTGAAGCTACTTACTGCTTTTTAAACCTACGATTATGTTTCATTCGCAGACAAAAAAAAGTTTTGAAAAGCAGTAACTGCATTTTGTAATTGTGATCTAATGCTGACAAAACAATGTAATGGTTAAGTTTACTGCTATTCGCTCACTTATCGTATGTAAAAACAATGCTTTTAAACATTCTCTATCGAAACTGCATAGCATTGATAATTTTTCTATTAGATTTAAAGGAGAGTCGGCAGATAAATTTCAAAATATCTTTTCCCAATCAAAACATTGGCTATATTTTTGTTTCTGCTTTTAGTAATATAATTACTTAATTAGACTCTAAGCCTCAACATGTCAAGGAGCGAAATCTTGATAAAAGCATTCAACATTTCCAAATAGTAGCTGTAAAGGGCTGCTTCAATTTTTCAAGTCATTGAAAAGTAGCAACGTTACCGGCACGGAGCCAAAAATTAGCATTGAGAGGGCTCAAAAAAATTTTTTTTTCTTCAAAAATAAGATAATTTTAGGACATATTACGATGAAAATGAACGATTTTGAAACATGGCATTATGAAAAAAAATTTGAAAATTAGCACTGCAAAAGCAAGATTAGACTTGCTGCATAAATGGGCTATGTGGGAGGTGGCCAATGGTAAAATTTCAGTCGTCTCAGTTACAAGCTGGTAAATCATAAAATTCCTCAATTAAAAAAACAAAAAAACACACGGAGTAGTCTGCTTCGTTTACATTTTATGAAGTTGATTGGGGGGTAATGAAGCGAGATTTGAGAGAAGTGATGGGCATTTAACTAATTTTGAAGAGCTCCCTCCCCTCTTTTTCTGAGATTTATTTTCAAATGAAACCTATGTTCAGCATTTTTTCTACAAGCGATCAAAGTTTTGGCCATTATTTAAAAAAAGTTGTTACATATTTGTGAGTAATATTATTGACAAATTAGCCCCCCCTATATGTTTCCAAAAACGCCTTAGATCATCTTTAAGTCCATTCCAGGTCAAAGCACTGTCTCAGAAAAGCCAAAAATTTGGTATTTTTCTTGTTGGTCGACATTCCAATAGGGGGGCTGCAGCCCCCTCCTTTTCCGGTCACGCTGTTGGTTACCACTACTCGCTATATATTTGTCCCCAAAAGTAGCGCCACTTACCTTTGACTCTGAGTACAACCAATACCAATGCGAGTTTTCAATGGGCCCAAAATCGAAAAAATCCAGTAGGAGCTATGCAAAATAATGATAATGTTCTATTTGAAAAGAACAGTACGGGTAGCTCTAGATTACGATTTATGGTGAGAAAAAACAAGTCCGAAAAATTTGCCAAAGTTAAATTTACACATTTTTTGTTGCTACCCAAAAAATTTTAACAAAATAGTAATTAGCCGGGTATTATCAATGATGTGTTTATCAAAAATGCAGGTCGAGTCAAGTACGTAAATAGGTAAACCACTACTATTTTAAAATTTTGTCACTTTTTCTTTGCCATTCCTGTAATTAAATTACTTGATTTAAATAAAGTTAAATTAAAAATGGAGGTATTCGGCTGGTTTCGTGCACTTAATGCTTTGCTAAAATTTATGTTGCATCAACTAATACTATAATTTTATCAGTAACTGCAGTTACTGCGTTTCAAAAATTTTTTTCTGAAATTCTTCTTGCCGAATAAACAGTATAAAGCAGTAACTACACAAAAAAGTGCATTTACTTTTAAAAAAGTCTAAAATTGATCAACTTGATATAAACCTAAAAAACTGAAATTAAGCATGCATGGTGAGAGTAGCTCTAACCTTTACCAGAAAAATTTCAACGCTCTACGACAAGCTTGATGAGTACGGGAAAGCCTCAAACCTTTAAACCTGTTTTTCTCGAAAACGTGATTTTGCAGTTACTGCTTTTCAAAAATTTACGGCAGCAATGGTTTAGCAATCCTCTTTCACAAAGTACACTTAAAACCATCGAACTGTATCAAAAATAATTGATATTAAAAAAATTCACAAACAGTTCACTATTAAATCGCAACAATACTTAAATAAGCTAATAACAGTTGTCAAAACGGGCGTCGCCAGCTTAGCGAGATCAGGGGGGCAAAGCTGAAAACTGGGGGGGCAAAGTTTTGACGGTAAATTATTACAGTATTTTACGAGTAAAGTAGATTGTGTGTGTAGCGGGGTTGTAAATTTCGTTTCGCCTTTAAGTAATACAGCTATTTGGCGTTGATTAAGTTCATAGAACCATTTTCGGCTTTATTTGACAAACTAATTACTTAGGTTGCAATGAAACGATTACTAAACCGTATATTTATTTTGTGCCAATCTGACGTGCATGATTGTGTTTGTCTTTTGCATACGAACAGCATGGGATCATATCGGTTTTTATACCACATTGTTTAAAGCAAGCCACAAACTTGCAACAAAAATTTTAGGTATATTCTATGGTTGTAGCGTTGGTAAGCATATAGAATTAATCTAAATAATAAGAAAAGTTAAAAATTGCGCATGAAAAACTACCTTGAATGATTTTTGAATAAATGCAGAAAGCAGACTGTCTCTGACATATTGAAATAATGACAAAGTCGCTAACTCAACAATTGCTGAAAAAATAACGCAAATCTTCTCATTTAACTAAACATGATTACAGCTAGCATAACGGCTAGAAACGACTGACGACAGGAAACTTCAGAAAAAATATGAGCAAAATGTAATATCGGTACTTCTATGATGAATACTGTAGCTAATAATATACAATTGTGTATTACAAGCCAAAGTAGAAAAACGAACAGTTTAGCATTTATACTTGAATGTCTATTCTGTTTCTGTATTGCCTATAACTTCATTACAACAAGTAAGTGCTGATCCAGGGGGTGCATCTCCAAAAGAATTTCTGCTGAGTCCCTCTCAATAGTTCGCATCGGTACGGTGTGTAACTTTGGTGTTACAACTTGCAACGTTACTAAACGATGCATTTTGTTCTCGACAAAACGTCGAAAAAGCTAAAAATTCTGGAACCCGCTGGGGAGCTCACCGCGCTCCCCCAGACCCCCTAGCTGGCTTTAAGGCCGTCTCACAATAACTTTTGTGTTTGAAAATTCTTAATTGCCACCAGCACTCCTTCCAAACCTTAGTAAACGTTTCTGCGGACTTCCTTGCTGGTATTGGCGAAAATGAGCATTGAACTTTGCTCCGAAAATCTCCATAGTTTGAGTATCATTCCTCCTCATAATGTTCAAAATTATCAAAAAATAGAGAAATCCCTTAAATCATCCCCCAATGGTCAATATGGATCGGCACCACTGATTACTGTATCGGTAATGCACCAGGACTGTATTACAGCTCTAAAAAAATCATCACAAATAGCAGCACCAAATAGCTAAAACGGTACCATAGGCTACTAAAGTTTACTCAAAATCTCAGATATCAATGGCGTTACTAGTGTCGGGAACATTGCTTAGTTTGTTATGCTACCGGTACTAATCGATCTAGTTAAATAAACTATACAGTAATGGACACTTTTTGCAAATCTAAAACTCAGAAAACCCGTAGTCTAGCTATCAAAGAATTGGTCAATGGATTCCGATTTTGGGGAGGAATGCAGTCTGCTTCTATGTTAGCTCAAGAGTTTATGCAGATCGATTACTCATACTGCTGAACAAGATCCCAATTAAAATACAGTATGGTTCGAGTTGCTAAGCTAAGGCCTTCCACTTCCAGACATGGGCTTGTCAACTCAACTCACTTTTGCTAAGCTTGCTTACCCGTAGCCTACGTTTGCTACATAGCCTTGAAGTGCAACTGACCGATCGAATTCTTATCTTTTTTTCCGGAGGCATTTGGCGATAGTCTATTTTCCTTTCTGTAACCATTGATTGCACGATACATTGCGGATGGTTTGTACTATGCGTATATCACTGATCAACTTACAGCCTACACCAACTCACTGTACATTACCTTTAACAGTCACAACACCTGACTTGTAATAAGGCCTCGCTCAGTAGCGTACGCAGGTTTTCGAAAGGGGGGGGGGCAAAAAATTTGAGAATAGTGAAAATAAAGAATGAAAATTTTCCAACCCAAAACCAAGTCCGTTTTCCTGCCCAAAATTAGGTGAAGACCTAAAAAAAGGTCTTCACTCAAATTTAGTCCGGTTTTTGGCCCAAAATTACGTGAAAGCCAAAAAAAAGGTCTTCGCCCACCGTTTTTGTGCTCAACCCTCTGCCCAAGTTAGAAAGGGAGAGGCCATGCCGCAATTTTGCATACTATTTTATGCTAGACCCGAAAGGGGAAACATGGCCCAATGCCCCCCCCCTAAATACGCCCCTGGCCTCGCTTATAAGTGCTGCAGTATACGACATCATAATCTACGATACCACGCCTACTACACAGTACACACAAACTGCTGATAGCTGTATTATTATTGTACCGTACTGAATTGATTTGTTGTTGTTGAACCTGACCCAAGAAACGATATTGTGCTGCGTACCGTACCCTAGATTGCAGAGGTGGAGTCCTCGAGGACGCCCTTGGCCTCGAGGACACATTTTGAAGTCCTTGGCCTTGAAGGTGAAGTCCTTGGCCTCGAGGCCTCAAGTCCTCGAAAATTGGCCTGTCCTCGGCTTGAGGACAGCACTATTTTTTGAATTGTTAAAATTTTGTGGAGCGCCTGAAAAAATTTTTGGAAGACGTTTTTTTCTGGAGATCGCCTGAAACATATTTGTGAAGAATTTTTTTTTGGAGGGCACTTGCGCTTATGTCCTTTGTTCTTGGCCTTGGCCTCGAGCATTCCTGTCCTTGGCCTCGAGAGGGTCTGTCCTCGGAAGGGCTATCCTTGGCCTTTATAGATGTCAGGATACTTAGTTGCATGAAGGAAACAAAGAATCAGCCAAAAAATATATTTAACTAACTTATATTAACAAAAACTTTCACTAAAATCGATTTCGGCAAGTGGCCATCTTCAGCTTATTCAAATAGAATCAATCAAATAGAATCGATGTCAGGATTGGGGATGGAACAGTTAAAATTACCACTATTTTAACTGTCAGAGCGATGCTCACTTTAAAGAAAAAATACAGTGGGAGGGCAAGAAATAAATCGGGGTGGGGGGGGCAAAAATAAAAATTGAGGGGGCTATGCCCCCCGCTGGCGACGCACCTGTGTCAAAACGTACCCTATAGTCATAAGCACAGCACACCAACAAGTACGCTTGACAAAGCCTAGTAAAAGTAATCTTCAGTTATTATCACAGCATAGCAAGGGCGTACGCAGGTTTAACCCCCCTCCCCCCATTGGTCTGTCGACTAAAATGCACAATGAAGAAAAAAATCACGTTTTTAGCACTTCTGAACCGTTTTTTTTTTGCAATGACATGGACTCAAAGATGATTTAAAGCCACTTTTGAAACATTTAGAGTTTCTCGGGGGGGTAATTTGTCAAAGATAGAACTTACAAATCAGTAACAACTTCAAAAACTTGACAAATCAGCAAATTTAACTGCGAAAAATGTCATCAAAAATATGGAGATGGGGTTTCAGTATTTGTTAATTAATCAGTATTACTTAATAATTAATCCATTCAAATCTTGTTCTATTAGCCCCCCCCCCAATCCCTAACTGTCTCACTCTATAAACTACAGAATATAAATGCTTGTGAGTTTTTTCAACTTATGATTTTGTGATTTACCGACTTGTAAATTCGAGTACTGAAATGTTACCATTAACCACCGCTCACATAGCCTATTTATGCAAACAGTTTGATCAGGTTTGCACTACCAATTTCTATGCCACGGTTTAAGAGCATTATCTTTTATCAAAATAGCCCTAAAATTAAGTTATTTTTGAAAAAAAAAATGCAAAATTTGCAGGTGCTGGGGGCTCCGCCCCCAGACCACCAAACACAGTTCCCCATTGCAAATTTCTGGGTACGCACCTGGCAACTTTGTACTGTTTATGATTACGTGCGTTTTTTGTAGCTTTTGTTTTGAGCAATTTATTCTTGATCGTTCAGTTGCAAACCTTATGATGTTAATTACAGATGAATGCCTAATGCTTAATTGTTTTTTGTTTGAAGTTTTATTTGCATTACACACTGTGTGACTTTGATTCCATCTTGTGACATTGCACTAAGTTATTTATTTGCCAAAGTATAGATCGCGAACAATTTTTTGATGTCATTTTTGAACCCTCCCCCCCATTGAAAAATTTTGCGTATGCCACTGCAGCATAGTAAAAAGTACGCTACGGTCATTGACACAGCATAGCAAAAAGTAACCTACAGTTTTTACCACAGCTTAGTAAAAAGTATGTTACAATCATTGACACAGCATAGCAAAAAGTAATCTACAGTTATTACCACAGCATAGTAAAAAGTACGCTACCGTCACTGACACAGCTCGGCAAAAAGTAATCTACAGTTATTACTGTACAAAACAATCATTTAATTTTTTATTCTCTCTAGCGCACCACTAAAATCACTGATGCGCATAGCTCTTAATTTGAAACGAACTTTTGAGGAGTTGGCTGGCTGAGCTGCAGCTAGATTTTATGTGGATTATCTGGTGTGTTTTAGACTGGGGACCTGTTCCTTTTTTATAAATAAGATAATAAGATAATGTAAACGAGTGAAGCAACAGGTTACGAATAAGTTTACTGTACGATATAGGTTTGCTTGCAGTGTAGTAAAGGTTGGCTAACCCCTGTACTGGTGTAGTAAGTTGGCTGATTTTACAGTTTTATTAAGTACCGTAGTGCCAGTCGGTTTTTGCTTTTACCTTCTTGCCGTAGTTGAGAGCTGCTGTTGCTGTTTTTATTCTTTCGTGTGAGTCCTGTCCTGTACTGTAGTATAGTGATTGTGAATTATATTTTACCGGTATTTCTGGCATTTGGAGTTTGAGCTGGGGGTTTCGTTAGTGGCCTGGATTCGTTTAGGTGGCTGCTGTCTGGTGTACAGTCCTATCTTGCGCTCCCGTCGCTCTCAGATCCTTGGATTCCGGTCTCTAGACTACCAGATTCAGGAGGACACACGACTAGCTATCTTATTAGTAAAGTATAGGTCCTTAAGTTATTTAGACTACACTCCGCTAGGTGCGCAGAAGAGCTGTTCTGTGTACAATTATTACAGCTTAGTAAAAAATATGCTGCAGGCATTAGCACATCATAGCAAAAAGTACCTGAATTAAATCCAGAACACTGTACATGGAGTCACGAAATGCCTTCACATTAGCAAATTATTGTTACATATTGTCCAGCAAAGCAGTTTCATTATCCAATGCAACTGCGAAAATTGATTGAGGGAGCTTTTTGAGCTGGACAATCAATTCATCTTTTAAAACCGAAAATAAAATGGCATCTTTCAACAAAAACAAATTTAATTTATCATCTTTTGAATTTCTAACGGCACTTAATGTTCGCTTTGTTGTGCGTTCCGGTGCTGAAGGAGTAGAAGTCTGGGATGATAGCACTCCTGGCCAAACAGAAGGAAGATTTTTTTGGTCTAAGCTTCCACCCCGAACTTCAATAGTTTATCATTTTTTCGGCCAATCGAGTTCACATAAAACAGTATAGCTACTTACAATGAGATTAGCATTTAGCACTGCTTATATCCATTTTCTTCTTTCTTCAGTATCAGCAGACAAGCAATACACAGATAGTTTTTTACCAGGGTCTTCAGTGTTGATTTTTTCACAATCATAGTTAGCGCGACATACGTAAGCACCAACATTTTCTAGGCATTAGGATATCTGATATACTTGATCTAATTAAGCTGCAAAAACAATCATCTGTATAGTAAGCAGTGGCAATTTTAACAAGACTGTACATACAAAAATCCTCGTTTATTCTTAAAGGAGAGTAAAACTAAGGTAAACCGTACACTAAAGACTAGCATAAAGATATGGTTTTGAACCGCCTAGTGGGTACCTATTACCTAGACGGCTATCTGCAGCTTGTGCATGATGTCCCAATGCAGTTAGCGTTTTTCATTAGATTCCAACTAACAGACCTGTATGCTACTGGCACTCAAGATGTCGTTAAAAACTTACAGTAGCCTATTGCTTTTTGCAACATGTTTTTAGCTAACAGAGGCCTACATACAGGCATATACAGTAAGTTTTATAATTACCAACTGTTCTTCGATGCAATTGCTTAAGTCTAATCTAAACCAGATTAGTAGATTACACTGTAAGCAAAACTCTATTTTTGCTATTTAATTTATTTTCTACTAACTGGGTCATCACCTGTTACAACTTTAGTACTTTACCACAAAATCTACTACTTAATTGCTGTAGTCAACCAATCTACCAGTTTACAAAACCATTTCGTTGACTGCGAGGCTGTAGTGAGCATGCAGAGCATGACAAAATAGAGCAAAACCGCGTGCCGTGTGCAGAATGCAAATCGTGCGCAAAATTAGAGCCAGCCTCCACAAACAGCCGCCGCTTGCACGATGTCATGGTCTGTTGTTGAGGTCGCCATGCTACAAACTGTTTTTATGTCATAAAGCAGTTGGAGAGTTATGGTGCAGTGAGTCAGTGACCCCTCCCATAGGCGTAGCCAGGTTGTCGAGTGGATAGAGCATTTACTACTGAAGTGGTGGAATCGGGTTCGATTCCCGGGTGGGTCAAACCAAAGACTATAATAATTGGTAGGCTGTTCACAGCTTTCTTGCTGGACCTTCAGCAAAAACAAAAGGAAACAGTGAAAAGCTTTCACCCTGTGTGGTAGACAGGTGAGCAGGTTGTAGCTTCACTCGAAGATCGAAAGTTCCCTTCGCTATCTCCTGGCCAAGGCATTATGAATAAAATGTAATTTAGGTAACTAACTTGGTGAATAAAATGTGATTACAATAATTACAAGATTTTTGATTGGGGTGGGGGCAAACCGTAAATCAAATGCAATGATGTCATCAGAATTTTTCCAAAGGTGGGACTTTCCATGGGACAAACATACTGCAGAATCGAAGGTTAAAAGTTGTGTCTGGGTGGGCGAGCAGCGAAAATTATGCAAAGGAAAAGTTTTTTTTTTTCAAAAAATCTCTAACTGGAGAATCGCCGGGAACAAGCTAGTGTAACTCAAGCGTATCACAGATGGGAATCTGGGGATGAAGCCCCCAGCCGCCGGAGGCTATTGGAATCTGGGCTGCTGGGCAATTTTTGCATTTTTTTTGGAAAGAAATAGCTATTTCAATGCCGTTCGGATCGCATTTTGCACGTTTTTGGAGCCCTTGACACAACTGAGTTTGAAAAAGCTATTTGAAAAATTAAATTGCCCAGCTCTTTATTTCAGTCTTCCCACTTTACAGGTTGAGTCCAAAACTTTTTTAAACGCTTTCATTTTTGGATTAAATTTTTTAAGTGACTTTAAGATCTCAAGTTAGTCAGCAAAAATTTTGTCTTGCAAGGCTAAAAATAGTGTGAAACTTGCTCCTAATACACTGATTTTAACGGACTTTAGTTGCTTTTTTTGTTTAGTGATACAACCAAACGGGAGGGACGAACAACAATGCTTCACCTCTAAATACGCTATCGATTCCGTCACTTAGTTCAATAAGCATTACCCGGCCTAATTGTTTTTAAAGCAGTTTATTGCGTAAAAAGTAGCAAAGTTGGATTGCTACAGGCATTAAAGTTGGTACAATAGAATATGGAATATGGTTACTAATCATGTTACTGCATTAAGTTTATAAAAAGGTTTAAATGAAGACCTGGAGTTGCAATTTTTAGGATAAAGCCTAAATTTCTCACGATTTATACATTTAAATTGGTTGGGAAAACTTTGAATTAGAAGGGCCGGGCCCCCTGGTCGTCATTATTAATACTATTGTTAATAGCTGTTGTATGCGTAAATGCTAAAAAAAAACTGCTATTGAAGGAAACATTGTTGGCAAGGTTTTCATCATTTTCATGAATGGAGGTATTTCAATAGGGTGGCGGGCCTCCTGCTCCTCTCTCTTTGCTATACCTATGATGCCCCTCTCTTCAACTATCAGTGGTCGAGTGGATAGAGCGTCTGTTACTGAAACGGTAGACTCGGGTTCGATTCCCGGTCGGGTCAAACCAAAGACTATAAAAATTGGTATTCACAGCTTCCCTGCTTGACGTTCAGCAATTACAAGGGACAGTATGAAGCCTCTGCCGTGTGTGGTAGACAGGTGGGCAGGTGACAGCTTGACTCGAAGACCGAAAAGTCCCTTCGCTGTCTCCTGGCCAAGGCAACTTGGTGAATAAAATGTAATTACAATTACAATTAAACGTTTCGTGGTTTCAGAGATTTTCCAGCTATTATGATCTGAACCAAACACACCCAATCGGAAGAGACTTGGCACACCCCTTCTAACGTAATTAAATATGAAAAAAGAGCTGGCTTCTGTATTTTAGATTTCTATCTTGCATGCTGCATTGGATTAGTTTCAAAGTAGCAAAAATATTGACATGATGGACTAAGAAAGTATGAAATATGGAGGTATTATTCTCAGCACATTGCAAGTATTACGACGGCGTAAATTTTTTAAAAAACAAAGCAAAGCTTACGATGTCGTTATTCTTACGACACGCAGCATAATACGGCCCCTCGGGTCAAACCAAAGACTATGAGAATTGGTATTCACAGCTTCCTTTTGCTTGACTTTCAGCATTAAAAGGAACAGTGTGAAGCCTCTAGCACCGCATGTGGTAGACAGGACGTGGGTTGGTGGCAGCTTGATTCGAAAACCGAAAGATCTCTTCGCTGTCTTCTGACCACGGCAACTTCGCGAATAAAGTGTAATTACAATTACAACAATCTAATCCAATCCACTAGCTGATTGAAATTCAGCTGAAATGCCAAGAGTCAAAAGGCTTTTTTGTGTTTATGCTCCATTTTATTCCAATTGCATTGATTTCAACCCCTTTCTATATTCTTTGTATTGTGTCATGGCTCGTAGAGGGAAATCAAGGTGCAATCGATCAATAATCGAGTGGATAGAGAGTCTGTAATTGAAACTGTAGTCTCGGGTTCGATTTCCGCTAGGGTCAAAACAAAGACAATAGAAATTGACATTCACAGCTTGCTTCCCTGCTTGACTTTCAGCATTATAAGAGATAGTGTGAACTGTGAAGCCTTCACCACGTGTGACAGACAAGTGGGAACTGGGCAGGTGGCAGATTGACTCAAAGACCAAAAGTTTTTTTTGCTGTCTCTCGGCCAAAGCAATTTGGTAAATATACAGCAGATGTAAACGCAATTACAAAGCTCTTTCCCCCTAAATATGCTACTGCATTTAGCACGATTTTCATAGCACAAAACTTGTATTTTTGCTTTTGAATTAACACTGTCATTAGTTGTCAGTTGCAGAGGTGAGCACTCGGTACTTTATAAGTACCGACAGTACTTTTACCGCTACTTTGTTGAAAAAGTATTAGCGGTACCGATACTCGGTACCGTTATTCGGTACCGTTCAAAAGAAAAATTTTTCCCATTTTGGAAACGATAGTTGTGGTGATTTTATGCGTTCAACAATGATTGAGTCTCTTATTTGCGTAACTGGTATAAAATGCTCAGTAAATGAATCTACGGGAACAAATATTTCAAAAAAAAATCAAATCTTTATCGTAGTCGCTGTATTACGCCCAAACGTGTAACGAGTTTGCGTGGTCCTTTGCCGCGACATTGCGCTTGGGCAACACACCTCCTTTCGAAGAAAAGTTGTAACGGTGGCGAGCCCTTGACAACTCTTTGTTCGATTTGACCGGCCCAGGATTTTTGAGCCCCTGGCCTCCCGCACCAGAGCCGAGTGCGTTACCACATAGGCTATCTGGCCGATGGAAGACTTACTTAAGAAATACTTGTGTACCGCAGCACTACCCACCTCTGGTCAGTTGTCACTAAGAAGGCAATATAGCCGCTACAGGTAATGGCCAAACAAAACAATAATCTCGATTAAGAACGTTCAAGACAGGCATAACCAGTACTTAAATTGTAGGAGGGACGGGGGGGACGCGTTCCCCCATCGAGAATTAGCGTCCTCCCATCGAGATTGAGCGTCCCCCCATCGAAATTTAGACGTCCAACCATCGAGATTTGAGTGCTGGATGATCAGAGGAAAAAGAGCTACAAAATCCGGTCAAATATAGCACCAAATTCCGCAGAAAAAGTGATTCAGAAGGAAAAACACTTCAGTTTTCGGCGAGACCTTTTTTTTGTTTTTTTTTTGCTTTGGTCTTCACCTAATTTTGGCGAAAAAGCACTTAAACTCTCGACGAAGACCTTTTTCTTTTTTTGGTCTTTATTCAATTTCATCGACGGAATTACGTAATCTTTACTAAGGTTTGGTCAAGGCTGCAAAAGCGTCTCCCCATGCAAAATTTTACAATTTAAGTACTGGGCATAACGACTCCTTTCACACGTCATTCAACCACAAGCCGTCCCACCGAGGTTAAAAATAAAATCACGAAAGAACTTCCTGCCTTGCGTGAATCCTCCAGAAGGAAATATTAAAACTTGAATAGAGGAAGCATGGTAAAGAAAACATAAAAAATGCCATCAAGTAATCGTTTAAATATAAAACTAGACGAAGCGTGCCTCTAGGATCAAAATTAGGGTGGAAAATGTAGCGCTGTATTGATCACTTTTGCTCTGGCGTGGCAAGAATAAAAACAGGACTGAGAAAGAAGGGCTTCAATGATCCATCCACAAGCTCAACCAGCAAGTGTGGAGTAGAAAATTCACGGTACAAGATCATTTACCGTGCTCGCTACTTGATGAATCTTGCTCCATTGCTGATCTTTACGAATTCAGTAAGAGCCAGACGGTGCGCGGAGCTGTAGCAAGCATTAATCTAGCAATGGAAAAATCTACAATAGTAGGACATATTGTACAAGTGGACAATGTACATACATGATCCCGAACTTAAAAGAAATGGTCTGTAAAGTTTAAGAGTTTAAATTTGAAAATAGTAAATTTAATTATGTTAGACGTGTTTTGTCTTATAATAATGTATACGTATTATAGTCACTAAATAAAAAAACAAAAAGCAAGTTCAAAAATTTTTTGTAGACTTTTGGGTTGGCATAATTTTCGGGATCGTTTTGTTTGCTGCCCTCGTCAAAGCTCTGTGCCGATGCTGCTGCTCAAAACCATCTTCTTCCAGCCGATCTCAGCAAGCCACCGAAATAGCTACGATAACTACTATCGAACCAACGTCCGAAATTGACGTAAGAAGTGTTGTTAGTTATTTTTGATCAAAACTTCAGCATCACAAGCAATTTCTGGGGCCAAATTATGCAACGTTTCGTAAGGGTGGCGACATCGCAAGTTTTGTTTGTTTTAAAAAGTTCACGACGTCGCAATCCTTGCGATGTACTGCATTGTGCATAATGAACCACCTGGTTACTTCGCAACAACATGCTAATAAGATGTTTCATTACAACTGAACTTAAACTGAGCATTGGGCTCTGAAAACTGCGGATTTAGCTGCGCCTTTTACACTTAATCGTCGGACGAGACATCACAAATAATTTCCAAAAATTCTAACATGAATGTGCAGTTTGATTGGTATGTAGACTATTGTATGCTGGATGTATCGCGTACCCTCGTATGGTCAGTGATTGGTTTGCGGCGGCGATGGCTCATTTGATAGAACGTCGGGTTAGTGATCGAAAGATTGCTGACTTTCGATTCGATACTCGAACTGGCAATGCATCGCTGTGTCTTTAGAAAAGACACTTTACGCTTATTTGCCATGGGTACCAAGCAGTCCACCCATGGTAGAGGCTCAGCCCTACAAAAGATTTGCAAGCAGAATCCAAAACAGGGTGCTTAGCGTTGGTGTGGCTTTTGGTTAGACAGACACAGAGTGCTTTGGTACATACACAATTACAACTGAATGAAGTGATTGACAGAGGTGAAGTAGAAGACCCAACGATCGAGGCCTAGGCCAAGGACTAAAAAAAATCCGCGGCCAAAGCCAAGGACCACTTTTCGTGGACACACCCTCTCGAGGCCAAAGACATTAATGGTCGAGGCCAAGGCCAAGGACACAATTTTTCTAAATTGTGGTCGTCAAATTTTCCATATTTTTTAAGCGCGCAGGTGTTTAGATATTGCATTTCGTTGAGTTCTTGATGATAATTTGAAAGTAGTAGTTTCTGAAAATAATAAATGTCATTTTGAAGTTTTACGCGTCAGCAGCAATGTTCATTACGTTCATTTCTGAACAGTCCAGCTGGCGTGCGGTTGGTAAAAACTTCACTGCGTAAAAACAGGCAAATTGCAGCGACTACAATTTAAATGAAACATATCTGAATCGAAAATTGACGAAGTGGTGAGAAAACTGAAATTTTTGATGGAGAAATCAACTGCCATGCAAACAAGCAAAAATAATTTCAATGGAAGAATAAGTGATGTTGAAAATAAAATAACAAATCTTGAAAGCAAAGTTGAAGAAACAAAAAAACGAAAGCTGATTATGATACGCTGAATGATCTTGAAGCTAAAACTTACGCAGCACTTGATAAATTAAAAAAAAACAGTTACGATGATTTAGAAGAATATGCGCAAAAAGCAAACCACAAAAGTAGAGTTGATGCGCTTATGATTGAATTATACAGCAAAAAATTAACCTTTCGATTTAAGGTACTGTATAAAAGAGAACGAGTAAAATGTGTCGGAAACTAAAACCGAATCTGGAAAACCGGTATATGACTTCATGAGAGATCCTCCGCTTCTTTAAAATCCAGAAGCTATTGAATTGGCGAACGTTCACCGTTTGCCACATCATACAGCATTTAACACTGCTGATGGCAAAGTGACTCGTTTAATAATTATTAAATTAACTAATTCCAGTGATAAACTTTATTTTTCCAATCCTTACAAAATTTAAAGGCATACAACGAATCATTGAACATTAAACCCAAGTCACCTGAGTATCTCTATGTAACCGAACACTTGCCTCAAGAACTGAAGATTCAAAAACAAAAACTACTACCTCACTATAATGAAGCAAAGAGAAGTGGCAAAAAAGTCTCGTGGAAGGTTTCTGCTGGATTGTATTGCTTGTATATTGAAGGAGAAAGATTTGTTCCAAAATGACATTTATTTACTCAAAGATACACTAACCATATAACCTGACTTATAAGCTTAGCTAGATACAATCAATTACTGATGGAGTGTTACTTATGATAATTAGTGTTTTGATACTTTGCTTGCTACGTAATGATTATTTGTGTCAGCATTAATTATATTGTTTGTCAACTTGACTGTCGCTCGTATGATCTTGATGTAATAAGCATGAGTTGCATAGAAAAAATATTGCGTTAATTGAACATTACATAAATGTTGCAGTTTGCCTGTGACGCTAATGGAATACGGTATTTTAAATTTATTATTTCGACCAAAATCTAATTACGAACTAAGGCACATTAAGTTATTCGAAACTGTGCGACTATTGATGCTTTTAAGTTTGCAATGGGCATGACAACCAGTGTGGGAAACGATGTCCCTGCGGGTGACTTGCAGAAGGACTCCATGTCGACTTGCGTATTTTCTGCTGCTTTTGCCAAATTTGATCTGAGCAACGCTTTGCACAACTCCTTGACTAGTAATTTCAAAGCATGCCGATACTACGAAACCAATGCTAATTTTCCGATCTCATCAAAAACCGAAAAGTTTTTACTGATGCATATCAACATCAGATCTGTGAACATAAATTTCGAACTTATGAATCATGAATCGTTGAACTCTCTTGCTATGTTACCGGATTCAATCTGCTCATCCGAAACAAAACTAAAAAAACATCCCTTGACTAATGTGTCTTTGCCGGGATATGCTCCACTTATCACTGCAGATTCTGATACAAACGCTGGCGGCGTTGGAGCTTATGTCTCTGAAAATCTTTCTGCAACAGTGTTAGGTAGAAATTTGTTGCAGTCCAACTGTGAAGACCTCTGACTTCAAATTGTTGGTAAATCCTCACAAGAAATGTTTAACCTCGGTATCATTTATCGTCATCCAAATGGTAATGTTAATGATTTCATTTCGGCGCTAAATGAAAATTTTTTACAAAATAACCAAACTCAGAAATACTATATTTGTGGTGACCTCAACATTGATGTTAACTCCAGGAGTTGCTGTATTAATGCCTCCACTTATGCTCAAATGGTTGCCTGCAATAAAGCCAACTCGTTAATCGACAAACCTACCCGCATCACCAATACATTGCAAACTGCACAGAGCTGGACAGCGCTGTTTCGAGCTTTTAGCTCTCATCGGCAGCCCTCAGCTTCTCTAACAAAGTTATTCCCCAGCTGGACAAGACTCTTGGCCGAACTGGACAAACCTTAAGGGCTTGCACAGCGGAAGAGAGTTTGTAGGGAATAAACGATTTTTCACTTGTGGTACTTAAAAAAAGAAAACAAGTAAAAAATTCGCTGAACCCTTGTAGTAAGGACAGCCATAGGCTATCCCTACTACAAGAGTTCCCCTTGTGTGACCGCGGAAATCATAACCCAGGCTATCCCTACTACAAGGACGTCAAACTTGTCGGACATTGCAAACTATTATAGATCATTTAATTACAAATGACACAGTAAGTATTCTATATCCTATTATTTTCTTAAGTGATATAACTAACCACTATCTAGTGGCATGTGTGCTAACAGATAATGGACATGAACAAAAAAACAAGCTTTGTGAGCAACCTATCTATTACAGAGACATGAGTCATTTCAGAAAAGACGACTTTACTGCAGAATTACCAGTGGTAAACAAGTTACTTTGAAAAAGTAACCGAGTTACAGTTACTGCTACATGGCAAAAAAGGAACTAAGTTAGTTATTATTTTGGAAATGTAATTAGAGTTACAGTTACTTTTTATAAACCTAATTACTGTATGAATTAAGTATCGAAAATGTTGATTTTGTCCTTTGGCACCGGTATTAACTGATTTCTCTATCTATTCATTTTCTAATTTTCATGTGGTGCCTCTGCACAAGCCGCTTATGGCTACTGTTGCTGTTGTTGTAACAAAAATACACAACGTAACACATTGATGCATTTTATTTAATTGCCTTTCAAGAAAGCAAGCCTCTCAAAATAATCATCGCTGAGACCAGAACGTTTGCGTTTCAAAATGTCTTTGCCCATGCTGAAAAGCAGTGATGGGCACTTCCGCAAACCGGTCCGCAAGTTTGCAAATCCGCAAATTGCGGACTCAAGGTTTAGGTTTGCGGATTAGCGAACCGATTTCTTACCGCAAACATTTGCGGATTTGCGGTAAAAAAATTGAAATTTACTGCTAGTCCGCAAATCAACAACATCACTGGGATCGTTTCTGCAATTTCCAAAACGATTCAATGTATCGACAGGTTTGGATAGATGTATTTCTAAAGTACAACATCCTCTCACCAAGTTCCTCTGTTGCGGAGCGATTATTTTCCAGAGGTGCTGCTATTCTTACAGCAAAATGAGTTAGCTTAAGGTCAAAAAACTTCCAACGACTTGTTTTTGTGAAGGAAAACTTAGACTTTTTGAAGTGGCAAAAAGTTGCACAAGACGACTTTGATGACATACCCAGCACGTTTAGTAAAAAAACAGGCTGCAGCCTACTAATATTTTTAATCTTAGTTTTATTGGGACTTCCGCGACGCTGTTTTTTTCCGTGAAAAAATACGAATTCATAAACAAAGTTTGAAAACGCTATAATTTTGAAACGGCGAAAGGTAAAAACTTGAAAATTATTGAAAATCTTGAAAATTAGAACTTAGATGGTGCACATATGAATCCTTCTTCGTGGAAATTTTGGAGGCAATCGGTCACGTGATACGGGTCTCCGAGCCAAAACTGAAATGCCAATTGTAGGTTTAAACAGCTCTAGGTCGAAAACTAATGGCACTAGGAGAATCAAACTTTCGAATTTAGAAGCGTCTGGGCATGCCCTTTCAGCTCTCAAAAATAAACCATGACGATTCCGACACTTTTTTTTATTTATTTATTTATTGGGACTTCTGCGACGCTTTGCGTCAGAAGTCCTTATGTTTTTCTTCCGTAAAAAATTACAAATTCGTAAACAAATATAAAAAACGCTATAACTTTGAAACGGCTAAAGGTAAAAATTGAAATTTACATCTTTGCTGGGGCACATACGAATCATTCTTAGTGCAAATTTTGAGGGCAATCGGTCACGTAATACGGGTTTGTGAGCCAAAAAATGAAATGCCAATTGTAGGTTTAAACAGCTCTAGCTCAAAAACTAATGGCACTACGGGTATAAAACTTTCGAATTTAGAAGCGTCTGGGCATGCCCTTTCAGCTCTCAAAAATAAACCATGACGATTCCGACACTTTTTTTTCTTTACTTATTTGTTTATTTATTTATTTAATTATTTATTTATTTATTTATTTAGCAAATCACATTATGGTGACAAATACTCCAAAACCACCACAGCTAGAAACTTGAAATTTGGACCGATGATAAGCCTATACATGAACTTGCGTCGCTGCAATTTTGGGAGCGCTATGTCACGTGGTTTGGGGCATATGCACCCTAAACTTGTGACATCGAAGTTTATTAAGTGATTTTAGTCAGAACAGCGCGCGTACTCCAGTGGCCGAATGGTTAAAGACGCCAGTGCTTAAACCTAACATCTGAATTCAATACTCTGGTTGGTCGTCACTTTTATCAAACCAAGATTATATTGAATCTAGCATATTAATTTTTTTTTGGATTACGACAAAATCGTTTATAATATTTTTTGTCGCATGCTACACACGATCAGAGGCTATCAGGTTTTCATTCTCTGCGAACACGTCCCAAAAATCAGCTTTTTAAAAACCCAAAGCTAGCGCGCTACTTTCTTTTGCTATCACTAGAAATTATAAAGACAGGAATACTTTGACGTACTTTGGAGGTAATCACCTACGCTCATGTGCTGCGTGGCCGAATGGTTCAAGACGCCAGTGCTTGAAACCTAAGACCCGGGTTCAATACTCTGGTTGGTCATCGCTTTCATCAAACCAACATTATACTGAATGTAGCATAATCATTTTTTTTCGATTACCACAAAATCGTGTATAAAATTTTTTGTTTCACGCTAGATATGATCAGAGGGTATCAGGTTTCATTCTCTGTGAACACGTCCCAAAAATCACCTTTTAAAGACCTCAAGCTAGTGCGCTACTTTCTTTTGCTATCACTAGAAGTTTTAAAGACAACAACTTTTTGACGTGCTTTGGAGGTAGTCACCTACGCTCATGTGCTGCCGTGGCCGAATGGTACAAGACGCCATTGCTTAAGCCTAAGACCTGGGGTCAATACTCTGGTTGGTCATCGCTTTTATCAAACCAACATTATATTGAATCTAGCATATTAATTTTTTTCGAATACCACAAAATCGTTTATAATATTTTTGTTTCACGCTAGATATGATCAGAGGATATCAGGTTTCATTCTCTGTGAAGACGTACCAAAAATCAGATTTTCAAGACCTCAAGCTAGCGCGCTACTTTCTTTTGTGTTGCTATCACTAGAAATTTTAAAGACAAGAATATTTTGACGTGCTTTGGAGGTAGTCACCTATGCGCGCATACTGCCGTGGCTGAATGGTTAAAGACGCCAGTGCTTAAACCTAAGACCTGGGTTCAATACTCTGGTTGGTCATCGCTTTTATCAAACCAACATTATACTGAATCTAGCATTTTTTTTTCGATTACGACAAAATCGCTTTGAATATTTTTTCTTTGACACTGGTTATGATCAGACGGTATCAGGTTTCATTCTCTGTGAAGACGCCCCAAAAAGCACTTTTTTAACACCATAAGCAAGCGAGCTACTTTTTTTGGTGTCCGTAAAAGTTTTTAGAAAAAACTATTTTGACATAATTTGGGGGTACCGCCTCCCCTTGGAGAACAAAATGGACCCCCAGAAATCAATTTTTTGAACGACTTAATTAAAGGTGCCAGTGTTTTTTGATATCAGTAGATATTTAAAAGACAAACACTTTGACGTGGTTTGGGGATACCACCCCCCTCGGGGACCCCCAAAAATCAGGTTTTATTTGGCTCAGGCTATGGCAATAGTTTTTTTATGATATCAACACATATCTAAGAAACGAATACTTCGACATCGTTTGGGGTATTCCCCACGTAGGACCCCCCAAAATGGACCACCAAAAATTAAGTTTTTGATTGGCTCAAACTAAGGTGCCAGTTTTTTGTGATATCAACTCATACTTAACAGATAAACATTTCGACATGGTTTAGGGGTGCCAACCTCCCTTTGGGGACCCCCCAAATAGACCCCCCAAAAACTAATTTCTTGAACGATTTAATTTACGGTGCCAGTGTATTTTTATATCAGTAGATATTTAGAAGCAAATAGTTTGACATAGTTTGGGGGTACCTCTCTGCTGAAGCCCCCTTCCGAATGGACCCCCCCCAAAACCAATTCTTTGAATGGCTCAAGCTAGGGTGGCAGTGTTTTTTTGCTGTCAGTAGATATTTAAGATACAAGTATTTTGACGTGGTTTTGGGGTATGGCCCCCCTCGGGATCCCCCAAAACCAATTCCTTGAACGACTTCATTTACAGTGCCAGTGCTTTTGATATCAGCAGTAGATATTATGGAGACAAATATTTTGACATAGTTTGGGGGTGCCACCCCCCCCGGGGACCCCCCAAACAGGTCCCCCAAAATCAATTTTTTTATTGGCTCAAGCTAGGAAACTACTTTTTTTAAATATCACCACATATCTAAGACACGAATGTTTGACATCATTTGGGAATACCCCCTGGGACCCACCCAAAATGGACCCTCCAATTGTTGATTGTTTGTTTGGCTCGAACTAGGCGCCAGTTGTATTTTTTGATATCAACAGATATAACAGACAAATACTGCGCTATAGTTTGAGGGTGACACTCCCCCCCAGGGACCCCCAAAAATCAAATTTTTTACGACCATATTTACGATGCCTGTGTTTTTGATATCAGTAGATAATTCAGAAGCAAATATTTTTGACCGAGTTTCGAAGTACCACCCCACCCCCCCCCCCCCCCCCGAGGACCCCTTAAACGGACCCCCTATAGATCAATTTTTTCAACAGCTTCTGTTAGAGTTCTAGTTTTTATTTGATATTATGAAATACTGAAAAAACAAACACTTGGACATTGGAAGTGCCACCCTCCGAAAATCCCCAATTGAACCCCACAAAAATCAATTTTTGGACGATTTAATCTAAGGCTTCGTTTTTTTTTTGATATTAGTAGGTACTTGACATAGTTTGGGGGTACCCTCACCCAGTGGTGTAAAGTAACGAAATACTTTTACTTGAGTAGATTACTTGAGTAGTTTTTTTCGGTAACGAGTACTTTTTTGAGTAGTTTTTTTTAACTACTTTTACTTAAGTAGTTTTAGTCTGAAGTAACGCTACTTAAGTACTTATTATTTGATAAAAGTACAAAGTAGTTTTAAAATTTGAGCCGCAGTGTTGACTGCACTTTAACTGTGGGCATCTGCAGTCAATCATTCGTAAATGCGCAGTCAGGCTATTCTCTCTTGGTTTTTTCTTTTTTTAAATTCCACGCTTGATTGCGCTCATGAGCTTTTGAAAACGATTGCATTTTTTCTAATCAGGCACCGGTAAACATCGACTTCTTAATCAGGACTAGGAACCAAAGTTCTACCGAATTGTTAGCCTGCAACATCATTGGTTAACCTAAGCATTTTAACACCAATAAAATGCAAAAGAATCGTCACTTTTCCTGAAGTCCTGAGTAGAGTTAGTAGGTTAGGGTGCATTTACAATCGAGCTGTTCGTAATTAGGGTGAAAGGTCCATTCGCGTTTTGCTGTTTTGTAGGACTGGGTATTAGGCAATCGCAGAAATTTATTGATAAGTGGAGATATGAGATCCTGGTAGGCGCATAGCCAGGAATTTGCAATCGGGGGCTAATTCAGAGGCTGGAAACAATATCAAACGATCTTATCCTAGATTTTGATCGGTTTTCACGCAGATTGAGTCGGTTTTACAGTCCAAATTTAGGCGATCTCCAAAAAAAAAAAACGTCTGCAAATTTTTTTTTCTGGCAAACTACAAAATTTTAACAATTCAAAAAATATTGCTGTCCTCAAGCCGAGGACAGGCATTTTTTGAAAACTTGAGGCTTCGACTTTCGAGGCCAAGGACTTCAAAATGTGTCCTCGATACCAAGGACGTCCTCAAGGACTCCACCTCTGCTGAGTAGCACCGTAGCAGTAAAACTTCGTCATTGAGTAATAAACTGATGAAATGTTTAGTTTCTCTGTTCTTGAGAACAGTGTCTTGCAGTTTGAGAGCCTGGGGTTGAACTGATAAATATACCGACAAGATGGTATAGCCTAGTGGTTAGAGCATCTGTATATCGAGCTAAATATTTGGGTTCAAATCTGGTCCAGTCAAGCCAAAGACTTAAAAATAGGTAGCCTACTGCAAACTGTATGCACATCTTCCTGCTTGACAGTCTGTAGTGAAGGTGATATTGTCCTGCTCAGTGCTTACACCTTTGTATGGTAGAGAGGTGGCAGCTTGCCTCAACGACCCTAATATCACTCTGAGTTTCCTGGTCAAGGCAACACGGAGAATAAATCAGTAAAACCGAAAATAAACATGGTGGAGTTCAGGAATTGCAGGGTAAACTTTGTCTAGGCATGCTGCAGGTTTCCTAAAGTGCGGCAAGTAAATTGAATTGGAATTAAATTAGGTTGCAGTCTAACCTACTAATGCTGTAACAGGACACTGGTATCAATCAATGAATGACTGTGCTTCACTCACGATTTCAATTATGTTTCTACCGGTTTCTATCTGCCTTCACATGTCGTGAAATAAAATCATTTAAAAAAAATTCACGATAATTTTTTCTTCTTTAATCCAAAAAAAGTTTATCGCAGACTATTGAATTGGCTTGTCGGCAGCGTGGCCGAATGGGTAAAGGCGTCGTTTTTACGACGACCCTGATCGAATGTTCCCGGTTCAACCCGCACCCTGGCCACGTTGTTGCGTCCTTGGATAAGACGCTTTACCATTATTATCTCTGCCTGGTGGCTTCGAACAAGCAGCAAATTCAGTGGACAAGTATTCGAAAAAATCCACAGGAACATTGGGTCATCGGAAACTCCTAAGCAGGTGCGGATTCCTCCAATCACGAAGTAGTTGTTGTAATGAAGAGTGTGCGGATCGTTCAATAAGTTAGCGTCTGACGCTGTCCCGTGACAGGAGGATAAATATGCGCTATACCAACAGCTTTGGTGCGTGACTCTTGGCGCACCCTGTGGACATAGTAGGCTTGATTGATTGATGCATCTTTATCCTTCTTTCACGAGAAAGCGACGGTGGCGCTATCCTTTGGACGAATCCGCACTCGCGTAGGAGTTGACCATTTTCCAATTTTTTCCGGTTGACCTATGACTTCTTCCGTCATAAATTTGCTGCTTGTTTAAAGCCACCAAGCAGAGATAATCATCGTAAAGCGTCTAATTCAAGGACGCAAAAACGTGACCAGGGTGCAGTTTGAACCCATGATCACGCGATCAGGGTCATCGTAAAAAACGACGCTTTTACCCTCTTGGCCACGCTGCTGACACTCAAATAAGCCACTTCCACGGTGTTTTTACTTTTTAGCATATAAACTTAACAATGGCAGTGAATGAGTATTTGAGCAAATATTTTATGAATAGATTCCTTGAATATAGTAACAAAAAACCTTCACAATTAATATTTCATGACTGTTTAAGATAGAGAGGGGTTATAAAATCAAGCGCTTGTGGCAGTGATGTAAAGTAGTCAAGCAGTTGTCATATGTCAGTTGAATAGTTTGCTTTATTTTGCGTGAATACTTTCAGAAATACTTCTACTTGAGTAGTTTTAAAATGACTACTTTTTTACTTTTACTCAAGTACTTTTTTTGGTCAGTACTTTGTACTTTACTTCAAGTAGTTTTTTTGTCAGTAACAAAACTTTTACTTGAGTACAATTTTCGAGTACTTTTTACACCACTGCCCTCACCCCAAAAACTCCCAAACGTCATTGCGTTGAACGGCTTAAGCTAAAACTCCTCTTTTCTTGGACATAATATGGGGGTACCAGACCCCCGAAAATTCCCACGTAAACCCTACTAAAATCAATTTGTTGAACTTAAGCTAAGACTCCAGTTTTTTTTACATCAAAAGATATTCAGACAAAATGTTTAACATAGTTTTGAGTACTCCTCTACGGAATCTTCTCAAATGGACCCCCCAAAATCAATTATTTTGAACGGCTTGAGCTAGGGCGATAGTTTTTTTTGGATATCAGTCGATATTTAAAAAACAATATTTTACATGGTTTGGGGGTACCAACCCCCAACATAAACCTTCCCGAAAATCCCTTTTTGAAAGCTAAATTTGCCAATTGATTTTAGTCAGTTGGGTTCATATGCTGAGCTGGCGTAATAATTCAAGGCGCCAGGGTTTGAAATTGTCGTGAATAAACTGAACTAGGTTCAAATACTTAGTCGGACATCGGTTTTACCCAAACCACAAACGATTTAAAATCAACATTTCTTTTTTCAACCTTGTGACAGCGGAGTTTATTAAGTGATCTTATTTTGATAAGCTCGCGTGATGCCGTGTGTTGCTGCAGCTGGCTGATTTATTCAAAATGCGCTCAAGCTTGATTCTTGGCTCTTTTCTATGAAATGAAAGATAATAAATAATGCGGAAAAAATAACGAGACAGTTTAACTAAAAGCTAGAAAATAGGACGCAATAAGATTCGACAGAGCTAAACAAAACGGTACCATCAAAGCATATGAAACTATGGAGTTAAATAAGTTAAATAAAGACCATTCTTCAAAATAATCTGATATTGATATATGCTTATCTTACAGTGTCACAACAAATTCAGAGCGGTAATTAAGTATGCAACGCCCAAGACTACTCCGCGCACTCCGACGATTCGCCGCGGCAACCGAAGTTGCCCAAAACGCTTCGCCGAAGCGCACAAAATACTCCGGGCGTCCCATTCTCAATTACCAGATGTTTAAACCAATTACAGTTGCAGTAAATTAAAAAGCCAAGGTTTAAGACCATAAAAGATAACAAAAAACTCACCGACTGTCTTGCAGCACACAGATCAAACAGTTCTACTCAGCAACACAGCAGATTCAAGTAATTCCTAATATACAGTTTGTAACTCTAAAATACACATGAACTCATTACTCTTGTTTCCATGCCTCCCGTGCGACCCGCACAAACGAGCAAAATGTCAGTGCCAGGGCCCAGAGTGCGAAGACACGTCGCCCGCCCATGAAAGCCACCCAGAAGTAGCAGAACCCGCATAGAAACAAGGCAATGTCTCACCCGAAGGGCATCTCAGAAGTCTGGACTCGCTCCAGAAAACTCGCATCCCAGGAATACCGAACAGCAGCCCCACGTCTCCGTCGCCGCCCGACATCTCAGAGACACAAATTACTAAGGAGCGGCACAGACTCGTAGACTGAGACCCTTCAATAAAGCTCAAATCTAAACAGTAACCTCAATCTCAACAGTAAATCAAAATCTGAACAGTTCGTAACAGTAACTTAATCTTAAACAGTAAATCCCAACAGTTAACTAAACTTGTCAAAAGAATTCCATTGCTCTGACCACGCCCAAAACCTAAATCTCGAAACTTTACAGAAAATTATAACGTCCTTACTCTGCCGAATCAAAATGCACGTTATTATTATTATTATTATTGTGAATAGTGGCGCTTCATAACAGTGGTGGTTTATCAGCACCATAACAAAATAGACTAAAAAACACAAATAGATATATGAAATGCTGTGGATTTTAAACCTGTGGTTGAAATTTAACAAAAAGAAGCCAGTACTTCTGAAGCGACAGCAGGCGCCTGGTATCACTACAAAAGCACTCAAAAAGTAACCTTTTAAAGAAACACAAAAAAATTAGCATTTCATATAACCTCACAGATCTACCTGAGTAATTTACTATAAAATACGAAACACTTTTACTATAAGAAGTAGGTAAACAAAATGAGTTTGTTAGGCACACATCGTTAGAGAAAAGGTACTTTTAAAAATGTTTTTAGGATCAATCATAACTCAACATGTATAAATATATACTAACAAATTACGATATATTGAACAAAGTATATTGAACAAAGAAGAAACACAATCAGAGATGGGTTGTGGTGGAGAAAAATCAAGCCTAAAAAGTAAATGAGAAACATTTTATAATAATGTGCAATAGGTCCTGCATGTGATTAAAGAAACTAGATTATCACAGAAAAGACCGCGTGATTGTGGAAACAGGCGTTTTGCAATTTCTGCAAATTACACCGGCAACTAATTACGTGAACTAAAAATCTCAATAACGAAAAGCGAGTAATCGAGAAAAGGCAAGCAAACAAAAACGATTAATCGAGAGGTTACTGGTTCGAATCCATATTAAGGTGTCTTGCAGTAACACCGTGGCCGAATGGCTATAGGCGCCAGTGCTTATACTCAAGAGCTGGTTCAATACTGTGGTTGGTCATTAGGGTGGTCCTTAAAATACATAGCAAAAATTAAACAATAAAAATTTTCATGGGAACCGAAGTAAATGTGTTCCTTTTAGGCTAAAACCATCGTGTGTGAAAAATCTTCAAGATAGGAAAACATTTAGAGGTTGCACAAAGGCAGTCAAGTTTTTCAAAAATACCCAATTTTGCAAAAATAAGAGCTTCGCTGTTGGCAGCGTGTATGCTGTTCAAAAGCAGTAATATTATGGGTGTAACCCAACTTATTGTATATTGCCATGTAAGACGTGTACTGTCTTTATTCTCACGTAGCAAAAACCATGCATATGGTATGCTTTGAGGCGAAATGCATGTGGAATTGAAATTGATTTTCATCACATTTTTTAATTAACTAGACGTACTCCTATATAAGTGCCACTGCCTCTCTGCAGTTGCATGCTGGACTTGGATTCTTTGATCCAACTTTCTGTCTGCCATCAATAAGCTAGATACTGGCCAGATAATTCACTCCAAGAATTAAAGTCAATTGATAGAAATTTTTGATCAATTTTTATTTTTTGGAAAAATCTAATAAATTGCGTTTGATCAACAAACCACTTTATCCAATTGTTGTTTCTTAATGGCACGCTTGGTAAAGTTTTTATTTTCGTAAAGAGCTGCAACCATTCGTCACTTCATGCCATCATGCACCTCTGGTTCAAAAAAAACCTGAGCCACTAGTTTCTTAGACGTTTACCAAGGCCGACCAGAGAATCTTTTCATTATGGTTGCCCCAATTCTCTTGTCAATGCGATTTTGCCACGTTTTTGCAAGTCCAAGATATTTTCTATATTTTGGCAAGTTTAGTGCAGGTACAAAAAATGATGCTTTGGTCTATGCTTGCCATAATCAGTTTACCATGCAGTTCTGGCGTATGGTAAACTGATTACGGCCAGCGTAAGTTAGGGGCAGAGGTGGAGTCCTCAAAGACACGATTTGGAGTCCTTGGCCTTGAAGTCTGCAAGTCCTCGAAAATGCCCCGTCCTCGACTCGAGGACAGCTTTTTTTTTTGATTTTGGAGCAAAGATCTTTTTTTTTGGAGATCACTTCCGCGTTGTGTCCTTGGTCCTTGGCCTCGAACTTTCCTGTCCTTGGCCTCGAGAGGGTCGGTCCTCGGAAGGGCTGTTTTTGGCCTCGAATTTTTTTCGTGTCCTTGGCCTCGTGCTTTGTGTCCTCAACTCCACCTCTGTTAGGGGCGCCATTATCAGTTCTGGTGCCCCTTACCGATTTCTAATTTTGTTCAAGTTTTGCTTTAACGGAGATACAAGCACCAGATTCTTGCTTTTTGTGTTTGAGACATTCATGTCAAAAAACATATAACCCCATAGCAAAACTTTCTAAGCCTATCTCGATTCTTTTAATGCTCAAACAATGCCATTTGCTTGAGACTAACTGGTTCCATTTGGAATTGGGGCAATTTTGAACAGATGTTTTATGCAGATGCCAGAGGTGATGAGAGGCAGATGATGGACTTGTGAGAATAAATTTGAATAAGATTGAAAGCGGTTAAGTTATTAATCGAAACTTAAAAAAAGAATATGTTGAGAATATTACGGGCTATTATTTGATCTTTCAAATTCTTTGCTCAGTTCATTATTTTGGACTTGCCAGTTGCCTGTTTCCATTGATTCTATGCTCTAACATTCACTTTTGAGGCAGAAGAAAATTTTTGTACCATTGTTATGGTGGTCTATGGATCAGAGCATTTGTACTGTCCACATCAAAATCTTTCAGGTCATCTTTTTTGTTACTTGTGATAGCCTTAAAGATTCGCTAAGTATTTAAACAAGTTTAATTAGTGCATGAAGGTTGGAAGTTTATCCAGAAATGAATACTTGGCAACTTAAATGATTCCAGTCAAACTTATTGAGGCAAACAACTTCCGAATACAGGAGAAGACATATAGAAAATATATGATGTATAATTGACTTGTACACTGTTTTCCCAGTTTCTACAATGCTCATGATGGACATGGGCCCCCAGTTAACGCACTAGAAGTTCAGTTAAAAATTAGATACTAAAAAAAACACTACAGGCTGTTTTCCCCTAATGGGTTTGTCAAGTGGGGTAGAAACTAAACAAGAACAGTAAAAGACCGCAGTAAACCACCAAGGTTTCCCCCTCCTCGCACCGGAAGCTCTGTGGCGAGCGCGAGTCCAGGTTATTCCATTAGGGTTAACTGTGGTACGCACCAGCCTTGGGCAGCAACCAGGGTCGATGGTGCGGAGCCGCGGCTAGTGCAAAACGCTGTAAGCATTAACTATGGAGGCTGAGCATCATAATCAAACACTGCTGATGCGCTACTGCGTGTCTGTCAAACGTTGTGAAAACACTTAAAATTTTAAACACTGTCTTAGATACAAAGCGGCATTTTACGTCACAGGCATCAACCGATTTGCGTTAAATGTGGTTTTATTAGGTTGATGATTTCTTGGTTTACTTGGCTTTGTGTCGACATTTTTGTACAATTTTGGTTCTGTGGTTGAGAGTGTAAACCGGATTTTCTTATAGTATCGCAATTTTTTTCTTCCAAACAAAGGTTATATTTGTTAGAACTGTTCTGATAGGGCCGTGCTCATCTAGTGATGTGTAATATTGTATACACGGTAACATATGACTAATCTCAAATTTTCGCTGTTCATGTGCAACCTGTAAACTTTAATTTTTCTCCGAGATATTTTGCATGTACAGTTTATTATCGAAAACAAACAAATTTAACCCGGTTCCCGTATAGTTTTCCAAAATTTTGAAATAAGGACCACCCTATTGGTCATTGCTTTTATCAAACCAACATTTTATTGAATCTAGCATGTTAATTTTTTTTCAATTGCGACAAAATCGTTTTCCAAAATTTTGAAATAAGGACCACCCTATTGGTCATTGCTTTTATCAAACCAACATTTTATTGAATCTAGCATGTTAATTTTTTTTCAATTGCGACAAAATCGTTTATAATTATTTTTGTTTCATGCGAGATATGATCAGAGGATATCAGGTTTCATTCTCTGTCAAGACGTCCCGAAAATCAGCTTTTCAAGACCTCAAGCTAGCGCGCTAGTTTGTTTTTGCTACCACTAAAAGTTTCAAAGACAAGAATATTTTGACGTACTTTGGAGGTAGTCACCTACGCTCGTGTGCTGCCGTGGCCGAATGGTTAAAGGCGCCAGTGCTTGAAACCTAAGACCTGGGTTCAATTATCTACTTGCCATCACTTTTATTAAACCAACATTATATTGAATCTAGCATATTAATTTTTTTTTCAATTACATCAAAATCGCTTTCAATGTTTTCTGTTCGACACTAGATATGATCAGAGGGTATCAGGTTTCATTCTCTCCGAAGACGCTCCAAAAAGCACTTTCTTAACACCATAAGCAAGCGCACTACTTTTTTTGGGTGCCCGCAGAAATTTTTGGGACAAAACTATTTTGACATAATTTGGGGGACCAACCCCCAAATGGACCTAAACAAATATCAGTTTTTTGACGGCTTAAGCTAGGATGTGACATTTTTGATATCAAGAGACAATAAAGAGACAAATATCCTGACATAGTTTGTGGGTACCACCCTCTCGGGGACCCCCCAAACGTCCAACCCAAATATCACTTTTTTGAACGGCTTAACACAGGGTGCCAGTGTTTTTTGATATCAGTAGATATTTGATTGACGAATACTTCGATATAGTTTGCGGGTACCCTCCCCCCCAAAACTCCCAAACTTGATTGTGTTGAACGTCTTAAGCTAAAACTCCAGTTTTCAGGTGCCAGTGTTTTTTGATGTCAGTACATAATTAGGAGACGAATACTTAGACATAGTTTGGGAGTGCCACTCCCCGGGACCCCCCAAAAAAACCCAAAATCAGTTTTTTGGTTGGATCAAGCTATGGCACTACTTTTTTTTTAATATCAGCACATTCTAACCAACGAATGTTATGGCATCATTTGGGGGTGCCACCCCTCGGAGATTGCCCCAAAATGGACCCCCAAAAAAATTAATTTTTTGCTTGGCTCAAAATAAGGTGCCAGTTTTTTTGATATCAACAGATAGTTTACAGACACATATTTCGACATACTTTGGGGGTGCCACCTCCCCCCGGGGACCCCCACAAGCTGGGCCCCCAAAAATCAGTTCTTCCCCCCCCTCAAATTTACGATACCTGTGTTTTTGATATCAGTAAATACTTAAGAGGCAAATATTTTCCCTTCCAAACGGACTCCCCAAACATTAACTTTTTGAACGGCTCAAGCTAGAGTTCTACTTTTTTTTTATTACAAACTATTGAAGACACAAATACTTGGACATACTTTGAGGGTGCCACACCCCGATATCCCCAAATGAACCCCACAAAATTCGATTTTTGAACCACTCAATCTAAGGCTTCAGTCTTTTTCATATTAGTCGGTATTTAAGCGACAAAAATGTTGACATAGTTTGGGGGTACCACCCCTACGAAACCTTCCCAAATGGACCCACAAAATTCAATTATTTGAATGGCTTAAACTAGAATGCTAGTTTTTGTTCGATATCAGTAGATATTTCAGAGACAGACTTTTTTGCACAATCTGGAGGTACCAAACATCTATCAAAAAATCACTTCTTAAAAGCAAATTTTGCAAAAACTCTGACACCACCGTAGCTAGAAACTTGAACTTTGGAGATATGATAAGTCTATACATGAAGTTGTGCACTTGCATTTTTGGAGTTGCTACGTCACGTACTTTGTGGCAGACGCACCAAAAACGACAACGAAGTTTAATACATGATTTAAATAATTGATTTTCGTCATGCATACACATGTGCCGCTGTGGCCTAGTAGTTATAGGCGCCAGCATAGGTAATCATTGCAATTGAATAGACCTGGGTTCAATCATCTAGTTGGCCATCGGTTTTCTAATTCCAAAATCATATTGAATCCAGCACATTGTTTTTGATTAGGACAAAATTGTTTTTAAATTGTTTATTTTGACATTACATATGATCAATGGGTATCCGGTTTCATTCTCCATAAATAGAACTGGGTTCAATCATCTAGTTGGTCATCGGTTTTCTATTTGCAAAATCATATTGAATCCAGCACATGTTTTTTGATTAGGAACAATTGTTTTTAAGTTGTTTATTTTGACATTATATATGATCAGAGAGTATTCGGTTTCATTCTCCATAAATATCCCCCCAAAATCAATTTTTTACGGCTTAAGTTAGGGTGCTGGTGTTTTTGATATCGATCGATATTTAACTGACAAATACTTGAACATAATTTTGGGAGTACCCTCTCCCCAAAAACTCCCAAACGTCATCGTGGAACGGCTTTAGCTAGGGCTCCAGTCTTCTTTCACATAATATGGAGGTACCACCCCTATGAAATTCTCACGTGAACCCCACAAAAATCAATAAATTGTTTATTTTGACATTATATACCATCATAAAGTATCCGGTTACATTCTCTACAAATATTCCCCTAAAATCAATTTTTTAGCGGCTTAAGTTAGGGTGCTGGTGTTTTTGATATCGTTCGATATTTAACTGACAAATACTTGAACATAGTTTGGGAGTACCCTCTCCCCAAAAACTCCCAAACGTCATCGTGGAACGGCTTTAGCTAGGGCTCCAGTCTTCTTTCACATAATATGGAGATACCACCCCTATGAAATTCTCACGTGAACCCCACAAAAATCAATAAATTGTTTATTTTGACATTATATACCATCATAAAGTATCCGGTTACATTCTCTACAAATATTCCCCTAAAATCAATTTTTTAGCGGCTTAAGTTAGGGTGCTGGTGTTTTTGATATCGTTCGATATTTAACTGACAAATACTTGAACATAGTTTGGGAGTACCCTCTCCCCAAAAACTCCCAAACGTCATCGTTGAACGGCTTTAGCTAGGGCTCCAGTCTTCTTTCACATAATATGGAGGTACCACCCCTATGAAATTCTCACGTGAACCCCACAAAAATCAATAAATTGTTTATTTTGACATTATATACCATCATAAAGTATCCGGTTACATTCTCTACAAATATTCCCCTAAAATCAATTTTTTAGCGGCTTAAGTTAGGGTGCTGGTGTTTTTGATATCGTTCGATATTTAACTGACAAATACTTGAACATAGTTTGGGAGTACCCTCTCCCCAAAAACTCCCAAACGTCATTGCGTTGAACGACTTAAGCTAAAATTCCATTTTTCGTGCACATAGTATGGGGGTACCACACCCCCCGAAATTTTCACGTAAACCCCACAAAAACCAATTTGTTGAACTTAAGCTAAGGCTCCAGTTTTTTTAAATCCAGAGATATTTAAGAGACAAAATGTTTGAAATAGTTTTGAGTACTCTTCTCCAGAACCTTCCAAAATTAAATTTTGAACGGCTACAGCTAGGGCGCTAGTTTTTTTGATTATAGTAAATATTTAAAGGACAATTTTTTACATGGATTGGGGGTACCAAGCCCCAAATGAACCTCCTCAAAAATCCCTTTTGGAAATCTAAATTTAACAATTGATTTTAGTCACTTGGGTTCATATGCTGAGCTGGCAATATGATTTAAGGCGCCAGGGTTTGAAATTGTTGTGAATGAACTGAGCTGGGTTCAAATATTCAGTCGGACATCGGTTTTACCCAAACTACAAATAATTTCAAATCAACATTTGTTTTTTCATGAAACAAAATCAGTTTGTTTGCCTTGTACACGATTAAGTTTTACAGAAATATCGGTAACCTTCAAAGTATGAAGGGGAGAATGATAGTGAAATGGCACTGGTGGAAGTCCAGTATTACTTTACCCCGGGAAAATGAACATCTATTTTATTTATTTATTGGGACTTTCGCGACGCTTTGCATCGGAAGTTGTTGTAACCCGAAACATTAAATTCAAATTAGTATATTTCTAAGGCTTTATACAACATAAAAGTAAAGTACATCTGCAAATTAACATAATAGTAAAATACTAAATACATTCAACTTCTCATCTACTGCACGTACAGCAACTTAAATGTAACACTGTAACTGCTTTCCAGATTGCGCGTTGCAAAAGTGAAGCGCTACAACCGTAAAAATCAAAGCGTCATTTAAAACAATAATTAATTTTTGCAAACAAGGATTAGCGGTTTTGCACAGCAAGCTACAGCCAAGAATTAAGTGGGAATAAGAAATCTGGGTTCGAAACAATACCACAGAAGTCCTTATGTTTTTTTCCGTGAAAACTTACAAATTCGTAAACAAAGTTTGAAAACGCTATAACTTTGAAACGGCTCAAGGTAAAAACTTGAAATTTAAAACTTGAATGGGGCACATATACATCCTTCTTCGTGGAAATTTTGGAGGCAATCGGTCACATGATACGGGTTTCCGAGCCAAAAATGAAATGCCAATTGCAGCTTTAAACAGCTCTAGCTCGAAAACTAATGGCACTAGGGGAATAAAAGTTTTGAATTTAGAAGCATCTGGGCATGCCCTTTCAGCTCTCAAAAATAAACCATGACGATTCCGACACTTTTTTTTGGGACTTCTGCGACGCTTTGCGTCGGAAGTCCTTATGTTTTTTTCCGTGAAAAAATACGAATTCGTAAACAAAGTTTGAAAACGCTATAACTTTGAAACGGCTAAAGGTAGAAACTTGAAATTTAAATCTTAGCTGCGGCACATACGAATCATTCTTAGTGAAAATCTTGGGGGGAATTGGTCACGTGATATGGGTTTCCGAGCCAAAAACTGAAATGCTAAATGTAGGTTTAAACAGCTCTAGCTCGAAAACTAATGGCACTAGGGGAATAAAAGTTTTGAATTTAGAAGCGTCTGGGCATGCCTTTGCAACTCTCAAAAATAAACCATGACGATTCCAACACTTTTTTTTCTTTATTTACTTATTGGGACTTCCACGACGCTTTACATCGGAATTGGGACTTCTGCGACGCTTTACGTCGGAAGTTCTTAGGTTTTTTCCGGCATATTTTACGAATTCGTAAACAAATATAAAAAAACGCTATAACTTTGAAACGGCTAAAGGTAACAATTGATATTTATATCTTTGCTGGGGCACATACGAATCATTCTTAGTGCAAATTTTGAGGGCAATCGGTCACGTAATACGGGTTTGTGAGCCAAAAAATAAAATGCCAATTGTAGGTTTAAACAGCTCTAGCTCGAAAACTAATGGCACTACGGGAATAAAACTTTCGAATTTAGAAGCGTCTGGGCATGCCCTTTCAGCTCTCAAAAATAAACCATGACGATTCCGACACTTTTTTTTTTTCTTTCTCTATTTATTATTTATTAGGCAAATCACATTATGGTAACAAATACTCCAAAACCACCACAGCTAGAAACTTGAAATTTAAACAGGTGATAAATCTATACATGAACTTGCGTCACTGCAATTTTAAGGGCGCTACGTCACGTGGTTTGGGGCATACGCACCCTAAACTTGTGACGGCGAAGGGTATTAACTGATGTTGGTCAGACAAGCACGCGTGTTGGCTTGGCCGAATGATTCAAGGCGCCAATGCTAAAACCTAAGACGTGGGTTCAATACTCTGGTTGGTCATCGCTTTCATCAAACCAACATTTTATTGAATCTAGCGGATTAATTTTTTTTCGATTACGACAAAATCGGGTATAAATTTTTTTGTTTCACGCTAGATATGATCAGAGGGTATCAGGTTTCATTCTCTATGAAGACGTCCCAAAAATCAGCCTTTTAAAATCTCAAGCCAGCGCGCCAGTTTTTTCTTTTGTTATCACTAGAAATTTTAAGACTAGCATATTTTGATGTACTTTGGAGGTAGTCACGTACGCTCGTGTGCTGCCGTGGCCGAATGGTTCAAGACGCCAGTGCTTAAACCTAAGATCTGGGGTCAATACTCTGGTTGGTCATCGCTTTCATCAAACCAAGATTATATTGAATCTAGCATGTTAATTTTTTTTCGATTACGACAAAATCATTTATCATATTTTTTTGTTTCACGCTAGATATGATCAGAGGGTACCAAGTTTCATTCTTTGTGAACACGTCCCAAAAATCACCTTTTAAAGACCTCAAGCTAGCACGCTAGTTTCTTTTGCTATCACTACAAGTTTTAACGACAAGAATACTTTGACGTACTTTTGAGGTAGTCGCCTACGCTCGTGTGCTGCCGTGGCCGAATGGTTAAAGACGCCTGTGCTTGAAACCTACGATCTGGGTTCAATACTCTAGTTGGTCATCGCTTTCATCAAACCAACATTATATTGAATCTAGCATACTAATTTTTTTTTCCATTACGACGAAATCGTTTATGATATTTTTTGCTTTGCACTACATATGATCAGAGGATATTAGGTTTCATTCTCTGTGAAGGCATCCCACACATCAGCTTCTAAAGACCTCAAGCTAGCGCGCTAGTTTTTTTTGCTATCACTACAAAACTTTTTACGGCAATAATATTTTTAAGTACTTTGGAGGTATTCACCTACGCTCGTGTGCTGCCGTGGCCGAATGGTTAAATGCGCCAGTGCTTAATCCAAAGACCTGGGTTCAATTATCTACTGGGTCATCGCTTTTATCAGACTAACATTATATTAAATAATCAATTTTTTTTCGATTACGACAAAATAGCTTTGAATATTTTTTGTTTGACAATAGGTTTGAACAGAGGGTACCAGGATTCATTCTCTGTGAAGACACCCCAAAAAGCACTTTCTTAACACCATCAGAAAGCACGCTACTTTTTTTGGGTGTCCGTCGAACTTTTTAGGACAAAACTATTTTGACATAATTTGGGGGACCAACTTTGTCACGTTTGCGCGCGTGCTGATTGGCCGAATGGTTTAAGGCGCCAGTGCTTGCATCTTAATACCTGGGTTCAATACTCTGGTTGGTCATCGCTTTTATTAAAACAACATTATATTGAATCTAGCATACTAATTTTTTTTTTCATTACGACAAAATCGATTGTAATATTTTTGTTTGACACTACAGATGACCAGGGGGTATCAGGTTTCATTCTCTGTGAAGACCCCCCAAAAAACACTTTCTTAACACCATGAGCAAGAGCGCTACTTTTTTTGGGTGCCTGTAGAAATTTTTAGGACAACACTATTTTGACATAATTTGGGGGTACCAACCCCCCAAAACCCCAAATGGACCCGAACAAACATCAGTGTTTTTGACAGCTTAAGCTAGGGTGCCACATCTTTGACATCCAAAGACAATTCGGAGACAAACACCCTGACGGGAGAATGATGGTGCAATGGAACTGGCGGAAGCCAGTGCTTGAAACCTAAGACCTGGGTTCAATTGTCTAATTGGCCATCACTTTTATCAAACCAAGATTATATCAAATCTAGCATATTAATTTTTTCTCGATTACGACAAAATTGCTTTGAAAATTTTCTGTTCGACACTACGTATGATCAGCTGGGTATTAGGTTTCATTGTCTGTCTGTGAAGACGCCCCAACAAAACACTTTCTAAACACCATAAGCAAGCGCGCTAGATCTTTTGGGTGTCAGAAGAACTTTTTAGGACAAAACTGTTTTGACATAATTTGGGGGGGACCAACCCCCCAAAACCCCCGAATGGACGCAAACAAATATCAGTGTTTTTGACGGCTTAAGCTAGGGTGCTACATCTTTGATATCAAGACACAACAAAGAGATAAATATCTTGACATAGTTTCGGGGTACCACCCTCCTGGAGACCCCCCCAAGTGGCCACCCCAAACATCAATTTTTTGAACTGCTTAACATAGTGTGCCAAAGTTTTTTGCTATCAGTTGATAATTAAGAGGAAAATATTTTGACGGGTTTCGGGGGTACCGCCCCCCCCCCCCCCCTTGAGGAAACAAAATGGACCCCAAAAATCAATTTTTTGAACAACTTAATTTAAGGTGCCAGTGTTTTTTGATATCAGTTGATATTTCCAAGGAAAATATTTTAACGTAGTTTGGGGGTACAGCCCCCTCGAGGACCAAAATGGGCACCCCAAAAATCAATTTTTTAATGACTTAATTTAAGGTGCCAGTGTTTTTTGATATCAGTAGATATTTAAGAGACAAATACTTTGACGTGGTTTGGGGGTACCACCCCCCTTGGGAACCCCCAAAAATCAATTTCTAATTGGCTCAGGCCTGGGCACTAGTTTTTTTTGATATCAGCACATTTCTAAGAGACAAATCTTTTGACATCGTTTGGGGTATTACCCCCTTGGGGACCCCCAAAATGGACCCCCCAAAAATTAAGTTTTTGATTGGCTCAAACTAAGGTGCCAGTTTTTTGTGATATCAACACATACTTAACAGACAAACATTTGGACATAGTTTGGGGGTGCCAACCCCCCCTTGGGGATCCCCCCAAATAGACCCCCCAAAAAACAATTTCTTGAACGACCTAATTTACGGTGCCAGTGTATTTTCATATCAGTTGATATTTAGAGGCAAATAATTTGACAGAGTTTGGGGGTACCACCTCGCTGAGGCCCCCTTCCAAATGGTCCCCCAAAACGAATTTTTTGATTGGCTCAAGCTAGGGAACTAGTTTTTTCAAAGTATCACCACATATCTAAGAGACGAATATTTTGACATCATTTAGGAATACCCCCCATGGGACCCCCCCAAAATGAAACCTCAAAATATTAATGTTTTGTTTGGCTCCAACTAAAGCGCCAGTTGTATTTTTTGATATCAACAGATAGAACAGACAAATATTTTGACATAGTTTGAGGGTGCCACCCCCCGTGGACCCCCCAAAAATGGACCCCAAAGAAACTTGAAATTTGGATTGATGATAAGTCTACACATGAACTTGCGTCCCTCCAATTTTGGATGCGCTACGTCACGTGGTTTGGGGCATATGCACCCCAAACTTGTTACACCGAAGTTTAATATTAAGTGATTTTAGTCTCGTTCGTGCGCATGCTGGCTTGGCCGAATGGTTAAAGGTGCCAGTGCTGAAATCCCAAGACCTGGGTTCAATTCTCTAGCTTGCCATCCCCTTGATCATACTAATATCTTATTGAATTTACCATATTAATTTTTATTTTCCATTACGACAAAATCGTTTATGATATTTTTTGTTCGACACTAGATATGATCAGAGGATATCAGGTTTCATTCTCTGTGAAGACGTCCCAAAAATCAGCTTTTTACGACCTCAAGCTAGCGCGCTAGTTTTTTTTTGCTACCACAAAAAACTTTCAAGACAAGGACAAGCATATTTTGACGTACTTTGGAGGTATTCACCTACGTGCGCATGCTGTTATGGCCGAATGGTTTAAGGCGCCAGTGCTTGAAACCTAAGACCTTGGTTCAATTATCTAATTGGCCATCACTTTTTTTATCAAACCAAGATTATATCGAATCCAGCATATTAATTTTTTTTCCATTACGACCAAATCGCTTTTAATATTTTCTGTTCGACACTACCTTTGATCAGAGGGTATCAGGTCTCATTCTCTGTGAAGACGCCCCAACAAAACACTTTCTGACAAGTTTGACGTCCTTCGTGGTCGACTCCTGGGAAATCATAACGACTTCCACTGGCAGTTAGGTGGCCAGATCAACCACCAACCCTGCAGCTACAAAGCAGCTCGAGTCATAAGATGCACAGAGCTGGACAGCGCTGTTTCGAGCTTTTAGCTCTCATCGGCAGCCCTCAGCTTCTCTAACAAAGTTATTCCCCAGCTGGACAAGCTGCAGGGTTGGTGACTCGAGCTGCTTTGTAGCTGCAGGGTTGGTGGTTGATCTGGCCACCTAACTGCCAGTGGAAGTCGTTATGATTTCCCAGGAGTCGACCACGAAGGACGTCAAACTTGTCGGTTATGATTTCCGTGGTCACACAAGGGGAACCCTTGTAGTAGGGATAGCTATGGCTATCCTTACTGCAAGGGTTCAGCGAATTTTTCACTTGTTCATTTTAAGTACCACAAGTGAAAAATCGTTTATTCCCTAGAAAGTCTCTGCCGCTGTGCAAGCCCTTAAGGTTTGTCCACTTCGGCCAAGAGTCTTGTCCAGCTGGGGAATAACTTTGTTAGCGAAGCTGAGGGCTGACGATGAGAGCTAAAAGCTCGAAACAGCGCTGTCCAGCTCTGTGCATCTTAAAACACTTTCTAAACACCATAAGCAAGCGCGCTAGATCCTTTGGGTGTCAGAAGAACTTTTTAGGACAAAACTGTTTTGACATAATTTGGGGGAGACCAACCCCCCAAAACCTCCAAATGGACCCAAACAAATATCAGTGTTTTTGACGACTTAAGCTAGGGTGCTACATCTTTGATATCAAGACACAACAGAGAAACAAATATCTTGACTTAGTTTCGGGGTACTGCCCTCCCGGGGACCCCCCCCCAAGTGGCCACCCCAAACATCAATTTTTTGAACTGCTTAAAATAGGGTGCCAGTGTTTTTTGATATCAGTCGATATTTAAGAGGAAAATATTTTGACGAGATTTGGGGGTACCGCCCCCCCCCCTTGGGGAACCAAAATGGACCCCCAAAAATCAATTTTTTGAACAACTTAATTTAAGATGCCAGTGTTTTTTGATATCAGTTGATATTTCCAAGGAAAATATTTTAACGTAGTTTGGGGGTACCAGCCCCCCTCGAGGACCAAAATGGGCACCCCAAAAATCAATTTTTTTAATGACTTAATTTAAGGTGCCAGTGTTTTTTGATATCAGTAGATATTTAAGAGACAAATACTTTGACGTGGTTTGGGGGTACCACCCCCCACGGGGACCTCCAAAAACCAATTTTTAATTGGCTCGAGCTGGGGCACTAGTTTTTTTTGATATCAGCACATTTCTAAGAGACAAATCTTTTGACATCGTTTGGGGTATTACCCCCTTGGGGACCCCGCAAAAACTAATTTTTTGATTGGCTCAAACTAAGGTGCCAGTTTTTTTTAATTCAAATCCCACATTTTCATTCTTTCTTGAAACAAAATTAGTTTGTTTGCATTGCATACGATTGAGTTTTACAGAAATATCGGTAACCTTCAAAGTATGAAGGGGAGAATGATGGTGAAATGGAACTGGCGGAAGTCCCGTATTATTTTCCCGCGGGAAAATCAACATCTAGTTTATTTATTTATTAGGTAAATCACATTATGGTGACAAATACTCCGAAACAACCACAGCTAGAAACTTGAAATTTAGACAGATGATAAGTCTATACATGAACTTGTGTCACTGCAATTTTGGGAGCGCTACGTCACGTGGTTTGGGGCATATGCACCCTAAACTTGCGACAGCGAAGTGTATTAAGTGATTTTAGTCAGACAAGCACGCGTGCTGCTGTGGCCGAATCGTTAAAGACGACAGTGCTTAAACCTAAGGCCTGGATTCAATACTCTGGTTGGTCATCACTTTCATCAAACCAAGATTATATTGAATCTAGCATATTAATTTTTTTTTCGATTACGACAAAATCGTTTGTAATATTTTTTGTTTGACACTAGATATGATCAGAGAGTATCGGGTTTCATTCTCTGTGAACACGTCCCAAAAATCACCTTTTAAAGAGTTCGAGCCAGTGCGCTACTTTCTTTTGCTATACTAGAAATTTTAAAGACAACAACTTTTTGACGTACTTTGGAGGTAGTCACCTACGCTCATGTGCTGCCGTGGCCGAATGGTTAACAACGCCAGTGCTTAAGCCTAACACGTGGGTTCAATACTCTGGTTGGTCATTGCTTTCATCAAACCAACATTATATTGAATCTAGCATATTAATTTTTTTCGATTACGACAAAATCGCTTATAATTATTTTTGTTTCACGCTAGATATGATCAGAGGATATCAGGTTTCATTCTCTGTCAAGACGTCCCAAAAATCAGCTTTTAAAGACCTCAAGCTAGTGTGCTAGTTTCTTTTTCTATCACTAGAAATTTTAAAGACAAGAATATTTTGACGTGCTTTGGAGGTAGTCACGTACGCTCGTGTGCTGCCGTGGCCGAATGGTTAAAGGCGCCAGTGCTTAAACCTAAGGCCCGGGTTCAATACTCTGGTTGGTCATCGCTTTTATCAAACCAACATTATACTGAATCTAGCATATTAATTTTTTTTTTGATTACGACAAAATCGCTTTGAATATTTTTTCTTTGACGCTAGATATGATCAGAGAGTATCAGGTTTCATTCTCTGTGAACACGCCCCAAAAAGCACTTTTTTAACACCACAAGCAAGCGCGCTACTTTTTTTGGTGTCCGTAAAAGTTTTTAGAAAAAACTATTTTGACATAATTTGGGGGTACCTCCCCCCCTTGGAGAACAAAATGGACCCCCAAAAATCAATTTTTTGAACGACTTAATTAAAGGTGCCAGTGTTTTTTGATATCGGTAGATATTTAAAAGACAAACACTTTGACATGGTTTGGGGGTACCACCCCCCTTGGGGACCCCTTAAAATCAGGTTTTATTTGGCTCAGGCTATGGCAATAGTTTTTTTTTGATATCAACACATATCTAAGAGACGAATGCTTTGATATCGTTTGGGGTATTCCCTACGTAGGACCCCCCAAAATGGACCACCAAAAATTAAGTTTTTGATTGGCTCAAACTAAGGTGCCAGTTTTTTTGTGATATCAACACATACTTAACAGACAAACATTTCGACATGGTTTGGGGGTGCCAACCTCCCTTTGGGGACCCCCCAAATAGACTCCCCAAAAACTAATTTCTTGAACGATTTAATTTACGGTGCCAGTGTATTTTTATATCAGTAGATATTTAGAAGCAAAAGTTTGACAGAGTTTGGGGCTACCACCCCGCTAAGGCCCCCTTCCAAATGGACCCCCCCAAAACCAATTCTTTGAATGGCTCAAGCTAGGGTGGCAGTGTTTTTTGCTGTCAGTAGATATTTAAGATACAAGTATTTTGACGTGGTTTTGGGGTATGGCCCCCCTCGGAGATCCCCCCTAAACCAATTCCTTGAACGACTTAATTTACGGTGCCAGTGTTTTTTGATGTCAAAACATTCGTGTCATAGATATGTGGTGATATTAAAAAAAACTAGTTCTCTAGCTTGAGCCAATCAAAAATTAATTTTCGGGGGTCTGTTTGCGGGGGTCCTTGGGGAGACGGCACCCCCAAACTATGTCAAAATGTATGTCTCCAAAATATCTAATGCTGATATCAAAAAACACTGGCACCGTAAATGAAGTCGTTCAAAGAATTGGTTTTGGGGGGGATCTTTGAAGGGGGCCATACCCCCAAAGTACGTCAAAATATTTGTATCTTAAACATATAACCCCCTGGGACCCACCCAAAATGGACCCTCCAAATATTAAGCGTTTGTTTGGCTCAAACTAGGGAGCCAGTTGTATTTTTTGATATCAACAGAACAACAGACAAATATTTCGCCATAGTTTGAGGGTGCCACTCCCCCGGGAAACCCCAAGGTGGACCCCCAAAAATCAAGTTTTTCACGACCATATTTACGATGCCTGTGTTTTTGATATCAGTAGATATTTTAGACGCAAATATTTTGACCGAATTAGGGGGTACCATCATCCCCTCCCCCCCCGAGGACCCCTTGAACGGACCCCCTATAGATCAATTTTTTCAACAACTTCTGCTAGAGTTCTAGTTTTTATTTGATATTATGAAATACTGAAAAAACAAACACTTGGACATACTTTGAAAGGGCAACCTCCCGAAAATCCCCAAATGAACCCCACAAAAATCAATTTTTGAACGATTTAATCTAAGGCTTCGTTTTTTTTTTTATCTTAGTAGGTACTTGACATAGTTTGGGGGTACCCTCACCCCAAAAACTCCCAAGCGTCATTGCGTTGAACGGCTTAAGCTAAAACTCCACTTTTCTTGGACATAATATGGGGGTACCAGACCCCCGAAAATCCCCACGTAAACCCTACTAAAATCACTTTGTTGAACTTCAACTAAGGCTCCGGTTTTTTTACATCAAAAAATATTTAAAGGACAAAATGTTTGACATAGTTTTGAGTACTCCTCTACGGAATCTTCCCAAATGGACCCCCCAAATCAATTATTTTGAACGGCTTGAGCTAGGCGATAGTTTTTTTGGATATCACTGAATATTTAAAAAACAATGTTTTACATGGTTTGGGGGTACCAACCCCCAACATAAACCTTCCCGAAAATCCCTTTTTGAAAGCTAAATTTACCAATTGATATTAGTCAGTTGGGTTCACATTCTGAGCTGGCGTAATAATTCAAGGCGCCAGGGTTTGAAATTGTTGTGGATGAACTGAGCTAGGTTCAAATACTTAGTCGGACATCGGTTTTACCCAAACCACAAACGATTTAAAATCAACATTTCTTTTTTCAAACTTGTGACAGCGAAGTTTATTGAGTGATTTTTGTCAGACAAGCTTGCGTGATGCCGTGGCCGAATGGCTGAAGTCGCCAGTGTTTATACTAAAGATCTGGGGTCAATACTGTGGTTGGTCATTGCTTTTATCAAACCAACATTATATTGAATTTAGCATATTAATTTTTTTCGATTACGACAAAATCGTTGATGATATTTTTTTGTTTCATGCTAGATATGATCAGAGGATATCAGGTTTCATTCTCTGTCAAGACGTCCCGAAAATCAGCTTTTAAAAACCTCAAGCTAGCACGTTAGTTTCTTTTGCTATCAGTAGAAAATTTAACGACAAGAATATTTTGACGTACTTTGGAGGTAGACACCTATGCTCGCGTGCTGCCGTGGCCGAATGGTTAAAGGTACCTGTGCTTGACGCCTAAGACCTGGGTTCAATTATCTACTTGGCCATCACTTTTAACAAACCAACATTATATTGAATCTAGCATATTAATTTTTTTTTCGATTACAACAAAATCGCTTTCAATGTTTTCTGTTCGACACTAGATATGATCAGAGGGTATCAGGTTTCATTCTCTCCGAAGACGTCCCGAAAAGCACTTTCTTAACACCATAAGCAAGCGCGCTGCTATTTTTGGGTGCCCACTGAAATTTTTGGGACAAAACTACTTTAACATAATTTGGGGGATCAACCCCCCAGAACCCTCAAATGGACCCAAACAAATATCAGTGTTTTGACGGCTTAAGCTAGGATGTGACATTTTTGATATCAAGAGACAATAAAGAGACAAATTTAGTCAAAGAGGTTTATTTGCACAACCATATCAAAGCAATAAGCAGCAAATTTGTTGGATTTAACATTTTTTTATTAAAAGCAAAACATATCGAACGTTTTCGGCTTAAAACAATTAAGCCCTCCTCAGGATATTATAAACAATAATACATAAACATCTGTAAAGGAAATAGAAGCGTTACGGCAAGATAAATTACGTATACTTGACTATTAACGTGCATTATATGAGGAAATACTTAAAATTATTATCTAACAACATAAAAATGCCTTTCCAGTTTTGGAGCAAAGCAATCAGATTAAAATTACAGTCAAACAAGCAACAGCATAAAATTTTTAGCGTGAAATAAACCAATTCAGTTAGAATAATTATTAATGTGATAGTAAAGGTGAATTGGATTAAAGAGAAAATCAAGTCAAATCAAGGTAAGAACTAACTTATGATATTATGACGTAACAGAAAATTTGGGAAATTAGAAAATACTTAGCAAGAAAGAGGCACCTTTAGCATAAAGTTGCTTATTTAATTTAGGATTTAGTTTAGGTTATTAGTCAAGTATACGTAATTTATGTTGCCGTAATGCTTCTATTTTCCTTTACAGATGTTTATGTATTATTGTTTATAATATCCTGAGGAGGGCTTAATTGTTTTAAACCAAAAACGTTCGATATGTTTTGCTTTTAATAAAAAAACGTTAAATCCAACAAAGAGACAAATATCCTGACATAGTTTGTGGGTACCACCTTCTCGGGGACCCCCCCCAAACGGCCACCCCAACTATCACTTTTTTGAACGGCTTAACACAGGGTGACAGTGTTTTTTGATATCAGTAGATATTTAATTGACGAATACTTGGACATAGTTTGGGGTTACCCTCCCCCCCAAAACTCCCAAACTTGATTGTGTTGAACGTCTTAAGCTAAAACTCCACTTTTCTTGGACATAATATGGGGGTACCTGACCCCCGGAAATCCCCACGTAAACCCCACAAAAATCACTTTGTTGAACTTAAGCTAAGGCTCCAGTTTTTTTTTAGATCAAAAGATATTTAAGAGACAAGATGTTTGACATAGTTTTGAGTACTCCTCTCCAGAATCTTCCCAAATGGACCACACAAAATCAATTATTCTGCACGGCTTGAGCTAGGGCGATAGTTTTTTTTCGATATCACTAGATACTTAAAAGACAAATGTTTACTTGGTTTGGGGGTACCAACTCCCAACATGAACCTCTCCAAAAAATCCCTTTTTGAAAGCTAAATTTACCAATTGATATTAGTCAGTTGGGTTCATATGCTGAGCTGGCATAATGATTAGAGGCGCCAGGGTTTGAAATTGTTGTGAATGAACTGAGCTGGGTTCAAATACTTAGTCGGACATCGGTTTTACCCGAACCACAAATGATGTCAAATCAACAACATTTATTTTTTTCATTAGACAAAATCAGTTTGATTGCATTGCATACGATTGAGTTTTACAGAAATATCGGTAACCTTCAAAGTATGAAGGGGAGAATGATGGTGAAATGGAACTGGCGTAAGTCCCGTATTATTTTCTCCCGGGAAAATCAACATCTAGTTTATTTATTTATTTATTTATTTAAGCAAATCACATTATGGGAACAAAAACTCCGAAACCACCACAGCTAGAAACTTGAAATTTAGATAGATGATAAGTCTATACATGAACTAGCGCCACTGCAATTTTGGAGGTGCTACGTCACGTGGTTTGGGGCATATGCACCCTAAACTTGTGACATCGAAGTGTATTAAGTGATTTTAGTCAGACAAGCGCGCGTGCTTCCGTGGCCGAATGGTTGTAGACGCCAGTGCTTAAACCTAAGGCCTGGATTCAATACTCTGGTTGGTCATCACTTTCATCAAACCAAGATTATATTTAATCTAGCATATTTTTTTGTTTTTTTTTTATGGATAAAATCGCTTTGAATAATTTTTGTTTGACACTAGATATGATCAGAGGGTATCAGGTTTCATTCTCTGTGAAGGCATCCCAAAGATCAGTTTTTTAAGACCTTTAAGCTAACGCTACTTTTTTGTAGTTATCAGTGGAAATATTTAAGATAAGACTATTTTGACGTGGTTAGGAGGAAGTCACTACGCGGGGGTGCTGCCGTGGCCAAATGGTTAACGGCGCCAGTGTTTGAAACCTAAGACCTGGGTTCAATTATCCACTAGGCCATCGCTTTAATCAAACTAACATTATATTGAATCTAGCATATTAATTTTTTCCATTACAACAAAATAGCTTTTCATATTTCTTGGTTTGACACTACGTACGGTCAGAGGGTATCAGGTTTCATTTTCTGTAAGGACGCCCCCAAAATGACCTTCTTAACACCATAAGCTATCGCGCTAGTTTTTTTTGGTGTCAGTTGAAATCTAAAAGTCAAAAATATTTTGACATAATTTGGGGGTACCAACCCCCCCGAAACCCCTAAATGGACCCCGAAAAAAATCAATTTTTTTGATGGCTTAAGCTAGGGTGCTACTTTTCTTGATGTCAGGAGATAATAACGAGAAAAATACCCTGATATACTTTGGGGGTACCACCCTCCCGGGGATTCCCCCAAATGGACACCTCTAAAATCAATTTTTTGAATGACTTAACTTCGCGTGCCAGTTTTTTTGATATCAGTACATATTTAAGAGAAAAATTTTTGAACGTGCTTTGGGGTTACCACTTCCTCCGGGGACCCCCCCCTAAAATGGAACCCCCAAAAATCAATTTTTTGAACTACTTATTTTAAGGTGCCAGTGCTTTTCATATCACTACATATTTAAGAGACAAATATTTTGATGTGGTTTGGGGGTATCCCTCTCGGGGGACCCCCAAAAATCAATTTTTAATTGCCTCAAGCTACGGCACTACTTTCTGTTGATATCAGCACATATCTAAAACACGAATGCTATGACATCATTTGGGGGTGCCACCCCTGGGGACACCCTCACAATGGACCCTCCAAAATTAATTTTTCGCTTGGCTCAAACTAAGGTGCCAGTTTTTTTGAGATTAACAGATGCTTAACAGATAAACGTTTTGACATAGTTTGGGTGCGCCAACCTTGGGGACTCCCCCAAAATGGACCCCCAAAAACCAACTTTTAGAACGGCCTAACTTACGTTGCCAGTGTTTTTTGATATCAGTACATATTTAAGAGGCAAACATTTTCACAGAGTTTTGGGGTACTGCACCCTCTGGGACCCCCCCAAAAAAACATTTTTTTAAATGGCTCAAGCTCGGTTGCCGGTGTTTTTTGCTATCAGTGGTTATTTAAGAGACAAATATTTTGACGTGATTTGGGGGTACCACCCCCATCGAGGATCCCCCAAAAAACAATTTTTTTAACCACTTAATTTACGGTGCCAGTGTTTTTTGATATCACTGCATAATTATGACACGAATACTTAGACATAGTTTGGGAGTGCCACTCCCCGGGACCCCTGCCAAAAAAAACAGAATCAATTTTTTGGGTGGCTCAAGCTATGGCACTTGTTATTTTTAAATATCAGCACCTATCTAACCAACGAATGTTATGACATCGTTTGGGGGTGCCACCCCTCGGGGATTCCCCCAAAATGGACCCCCAAAAAATTAATTTTTTGCTTGGCTCAAAATAAGGTGCCAGTTTTTTTGATATCAACAGATAGTTTACAGACACATATTTCGACATACTTTGGGGATGCACCTCCCCCCGGGGACCCCCACAAGCTGGGCCCCCCAAAATCAGTTCTTTGAACGACCAAATTTACGATACCTGTGTTTTTGATATCAGTAAATACTTAAGAGGCAAATATTTTCCCTTCCAAACGGACTCCCCAAACATTAACTTTTTGAACGGCTCAAGCTAGAGTTCTACTTTGCCACAGCCCGAAATCCCCAAATGAACCCCACAAAAATCGATTTTGGAACCACTCAATCTAAGGCTTCAGTCTTTGTCATATTAGTCGGTATTTAAGCGACAAAAATGTTGACATACTTTGAGGGTACCACCCCTACGGAACCTTCCCAAATGGACCCACAAAATTCAATTATTTGAATGGCTTAAACTAGAATGCTAGTTTTTGTTCGATATCAGTAGATATTTCAGAGACAGACTTTTTTGCACAATCTGGAGGTACCAAACATCTATCAAAAAATCACTTCTTAAAAGCAAATTTTGCAAAAACTCTGACACCACCGTAGCTAGAAACTTGAACTTTGGAGATATGATAAGTCTATACATGAAGTTGTGCACTTGCATTTTTGGAGTTGCTACGTCACGTACTTTGTGGCAGACGCACCAAAAACGACAACGAAGTTTAATACATGATTTAAATAATTGATTTTCGTCGTGCATACACATGTGCTGCAGTGGCCTAGTAGTTAAAGGCGCCAGCATAGGTAATCATTGCAATTGAATAGACCTGGGTTCAATCATCTAGTTGGCCATCGGTTTTCTAATTCCAACATCATATTGAATTTAGCAAATTGTTTTTGATCAGGAAAAATCGTATTGAATCCAGCCCCTTTTTTTTTATTAGAAAAAGTCGTTTTTAAGTTGTTTATTTTGACATTTTATATCATCAGAGGGTATCCGGTTTCATTTTCCATAAATATCCCCCCAAAATCAATTTTTTAACAGCTTAAGTTAGGGTGCTGGTGTTTTTGATATCGGTCGATATTTAAATGACAAATACTTGAACATAGTTTGGGAGTATCCTCCCCCCAAAAAACTCCCAAACGTCATTGCGTTGAACGGCTTAAGCTAAAACTCCACTTTTCTTGCACATAATATGGAGGTACCACACCCCCGAAATTCTCACGTGAACCCCACAAAATTCAATTTGTTGAACTTAAGCTAAGGCTCCAGTTTTTTTTAGATCAAAAGATATTTAAGAGACAAAATGTTTGACATAATTCTGAGTACTTTTCTCCTGAACCGTCCAAATGTGACCACACAAAATCAATTATTTTGCACGGCTAGAGCTAGGGCGCTATTTTTTTTTGATATCTGTAAATATTTAAAGGACGATTTTTTACATGGATTGGGGGTACCAACTCCCAACATGAACCTCCCCAAAAATCCCGTTTTGAAAGCTAAATTTAACAATTGATTTTAGTCAGTGAGGTTCATATGCTGAGCTGGCGTAATGATTTAAGGCGCCAGGGTTTGAAATTGTTGTGAACGAACTGAGCTGGGTTCAAATACTTAGTCGAACATCGGTTTTACCCGAACCACAAACGATTTAATATCAACTTTTATTTTTTGCATGAAACGAAATCAGTTTGATTGCATTGCATGCCATTAAGTTTTACAGAAATATCGATAACCTTCAAAGTATGCAGGGGAGAATAATGGTGAAATGGAACTGGCGTAAGTCCCATATTATTTTCTCTTGGGAAAATGAACATCTAGTTTATTTATTTATTAAGCAAATCACATTATGGTGACAAATACTCCAAAACCACCACAGCTAGAAACTTGAAATTTGGACAGATGATAAGCCTGTACATGAACTTGCGTCACTGCAATTTTGGAGGTGCTACGTCACGTGGTTTGGGGCATATGCACCCTAAACTTGCGACATCGAAGTTTATTAAGTGATTTTAGTCAGACAAGCACGCGTGCTGCTGTGGCCGAATGGTTGTAGGCGCCAGTGTTTAAACCTGGGTTCAATACTCTGGTTGGTCATCGTTTCTATCAAACCAACATTATATCAAATCCAGCCCATTAATTTTTTTTCCGATTACGACAAAATCGTTCATAATATTTTTTGTTTCACGCTAGATATGATCAGAGGGTATCAGGTTTTCGTTCTCTGTGAACACGTCCCAAAAATCACCTTTTAAAGACCTCAAGCTAGCGTGCTACTTTCTTTTACTATCACTACAAAATTTTAACGACAAGAATATTTTGACGTACTTTGGAGGTAGTCACCTACGCTTGTGTGTTGCCGTGGCCGAATGGTTCAAGGCGCTATTGCTTAAACCTAAGACCTGGGTTCAAGTATCTACTTGGTCATCGCTTTCATCAAACCAACATTATACTGAATCTAGCATATCAATTTTTTTTCGATTACGACAAAATCGTTTATAATTATTTTTGTTTGGCGCTAGATATGATCAGAGGGTATCAGGTTTCATTCCCTGTGAACACGTCCCAAAAATCAGCTTTTAAAGACCTCAAGCTAGCTCGCTAGTTTTTTTGCTATCACTACAAGTTTTAACAAGAATATTTTGACGTACTTTGGAGGTAGTCACCTACGCTCGTGTGCTGCCGTGGCCGAATGGTTCAAGGCGCTAGTGCTTAATTCTAAGGTATGGGTTCAATACCCTGGTTGGTCATCGCTTTCATCAAACCAAGATTATATTGAATCTAGCATATTAATTTTTTTTTTCGAATACAACAAAATCGTTTGTAATATTTTTTGTTTGACACTAGGTATGATCAGAGGGTATCAGGTTTCATTCTCTGTGAAGACGTCCCAAAAAGCACTTTCTTAACACCATAAGCAAGCGAGCTACTTTTTTTTGGGTGTCCGTAGAACTTTTTAGGACAAAACTATTTTGACATAATTTGACAAAACTATTTTGACAAAACCCCCAAATGGACCCAAACAAATATCATTCTTTTTGACGGCTTAAGCTAGGGTGCAACATCTTTGATATCAAGAGACAATAAAGAGACAAATACCCTGACATGCTTTGGGGGTACCACCCACTCGGGGACCCCCCAAATATCACCTTTTTGAACGACTTAACTTGGGGTGCCAGTGTTTTTTGATATCAATAGATATTTTGGAGAAAAATATTTTCTCGTGGTTTGGGGGTACCACCTCCCCTCGGGGACCAAAATGGTTCCCCCAAAAATCTATTCTTTTAACGACTTTTAACTAAGGAGCCAGTGCTTTTTGATATCAGTAGATATTTAGGGGAAAAATATTTTGACGTGGTTTGGGGGTACCACCCACTCAGGACACAAAATGGACCCCCCAAAAATCAATTTTTTGAACGACTTAATTTAATGTGCCAGTGTTTTTTATATCAGTAGATATTTAAAAGGATAATATTTTAACGTGAAATGGGGGTACCACCTCCCCTCGGGGACCCCCCAAAATCAAATTTTAATTGGCTCCTCAAGCTAGGGCACTAGTTGTTTTTTTTTTGATATCAGCACACATCTAACAAACAAATGTTTTGAAGTGGTTTGGGGATTCTACCCCCAAGGACTCCCCCAAAATGGATCCCCCAAAAATTAGTTTTTTGTTTGGCTTCAACTAAAGTGCCAGTTTTTTTTGATATCAGTACATACTTAACAGACATACCTTTTGACATACTTTGGGGGTGCCAACCCCTCCTCGGGGACCCCCCAAAAAACAACTTTTTGAACGACGTAATTTACGGTGCCAGTGTATTCTTGATAGCAAAGGTTTTCTTGATAGCGTTTTAATCGTTACAAATGTGCGCAACAAAAGTTCTGTGCTTTCTGCGGTTGGGTTGTATTTTGAGCTGATTTTGAAATGAAACGCCAAGTATGAAGTTCGTTTTATCAAATACAGATCTATGGCGAAATGGTAAACTTGGCTGGTGCAGTGAAACTTCCAACTGGTCAAGGCATTTTCAACAGGAAGTTTGTAATTGCAAAATACAGCAACCACAAAATTTGGTGCATTTTAGGCTTAGGCCTATCACTTTTATTTATTTACATTATATACAATTTCTCTAAGCGAACGTTTTCGGCACTACCACTGGCCCTCTTCAGGAATATCTAAATAGCAATAATAACTTTAAGAATCCGAATCAAATAATAAACTAATCTTCAAAAGGTTAAAACATTGCTGTACTTTTTAGTGTCTACTAGCCTACGTTAAACTCAGCAAGAACGATTCAAATTTACAATTGAAATGACAAACAAGCATTATGATTTCAGAAATATAGCAAACACTAAGTATGTCTAACAACTGTCATTGAATTTTATGGTTAAAAAACTTGCAGCAGAAATGATGATCCGTTGGCGTAAAGTTGACGATTGAGAGCAGGAGAGTGTTTCTTGATCAGGAGAGCTTCGTGAATTTTGGTGTCGTACTCAGAACGGCATTTTCGAATTATTTTGAATGAATCCAAGCCAGTTTTTTTATTAGAGCAAATGTTGCAGGACATTATGTGGTCTTTAATTGAACTTTTCTGGTTACTATTGAAATTTAGATGTTCTTGGACTCTAGTGCTCAGATGTCTGGAGGACATACCAATGTATGTCTTGTTCGTGTCACACGAACATGTAAAATGATAAACAACATTTGAACACAGAGCCACAGGTGTTTTGGATTTTAGTTGAAAATAAGATTTGACCTTAAATGATTTGTAGATCGGGATAATTTTAACATTCAGTTGATTTCTGATTATTTTTGAAAATTTGTTAACAAATCGTCGTGAATCTTTACCAAAATACGGAATAACAATCGGATATTTATGGGTAGAACTGCTAGAAGTTTGATTGGTATCAACGGAAGACTGATTACTGTTGTTTTGGCTTTGAAATTGTTGCAATAATTTGTCAAAAAACTTGCTGGGATAACCGTTGGCCTTAAACATAGCTTTCATATTTTCTGCTTCTTTCTGGAATAGTGTGTTGTTGGAGCATATTCGTTTAGCACGATTTAAAAGGCATAGAATCAAACCAGATTTCCACTTGAGTGGGCAAAATGCATTAAAATTTAGTAATAAATTTGTATGAGTTGGTTTCTTCCAAATCCATGTGTCTATGCCAGAGTGATTTAGTTTAATTTCAACGTCCAAAAAAGGGATGGTTTCAGAAGCATGCTCTATTGTAAATTTGATACTTTTATGCTGAGAATTTAGAAGGTCCAAAAATTTTGAGCAAGACGTATCATTAATAAAAACAGCAAAAATGTCATCGACGTAGCGAAGGTATAGTTTTGGCTGAAAGTTTAAGTTTGAATTAAGCAATTTATTCTCCATGTGTGCAAGGAAAAAATTGGCAATGGTTGGACCTAAAGGGGAGCCCATACTAACGCCGTCATGCTGTTCATAGAATTTATTCCTGTGCATAAATATTCCTTTGGTTGCTAGCCTTAAGAGTTTTGCAAAAATCTCTTTGTTTACAATTGGCTGATTCTGACTCGATTGGTCGGAGTATATTGTATCAGTTATAATTTGGATCGTTTCTTCTAATGGGATGTTCGTAAATAAGGATGAGACGTCAAAACTTACTAATTTATGAGCAGGATGAAATTGAAAATTGGCTAGATGATCAAGAAATTGATTGGTCGACTGTAACATGTATGTTTGCGGAATGTACGGTTTAATCAACGAATCAAGAAATTTAGCTAATTGATATTCTGGTGTGCCGATCATCGATACAACGGGTCTTAAAGGATTGTCCCGCTTGTGTATTTTCACTAATCCGTATATTTTTCCGGGGTTGCTGCCACTCGGAATTAGTCTTTGCATAGTTTCTGGACCAAAATCTTTAAGATATTTGCGCACATAATAACTAATCGATTTTTCTTTTGCAATTACCGGGTGAATTTTGGAATTCACTTTAAGTTCATGGAATTTGGATTGGTCGTTAACGATATCATCTAATTTTGAGTAATAATCATTAGAGTCCATAATTACTACACCTCTTCCCTTGTCGAAATTACACACTTTAATGTCCGGTTCTTGACTTAGGTTATATAGAGTCCGGTGTAGTGCTGTGTTTTTTCGATTTTGTATTGTATTTTGTATATGTATTTTATTTTGTATATGTATTTATTGTATTTTGTATATGTATTTTATTTATAAATACATATACATATTTGTATATGTATATGTATTTTGTATATGTATTTTGCGATTACTTGGTATAAAAAGTCGACCTCTTTGCCGAAACTATAAGTTTGTAATTGCATTTTATTTACCAAGTTGCTTTGGCCAGGAGACAGCGAAGGGACCTTTCGGTCTTCGAGTCAAGCTACCACCTGTCCACTACACACGTCGGAGGCTTCACACTGTCCCTTAAATTGCTGAACGTCAAGCAGGGAAGCTGTGAATACCAATTTTTATAGTCTTTGGTTTGACCTGACCGGAAATCGAACCAGAGTCTACAGATTCAGTAGAAGAGGTCGTTACTGTCAGAGTTTGAAACAAGCATTTTTTCTAATTTCGCAGAAATTATGTAACATTAATCTTAATAATACCGACTTGATTCGGTCGTTCTTTCACGTTGCCGGACTAAAAAGCTTCGAATTACTATACCTTCCTATTCAAGGTAGTGGGAGTCAGAGATAGCCGGTAGCATAAAACAGATTATTGTCAAAGACAACGATATGATTGCTTTCCGTAGAAAATGTGCAAGATATTCCTTGCAGAATTAAAAGTCTTCTTGTTTTTCTTCATCTGCGCGACTCTGACATCGAATGGGCCAGTTTTTTTGTTTAATTTTGTAGAAGCGAAGGTTCAGACTCGTAGCAAACTTAATAGTTCAAATGGGCAAAGTTAAAAGTGTTTTTTTCAAAGTCTGCGAAAAGCGAGGTCTTCTGCATCGGCCAGTTGGACGAACAGCATCGTTTTACGACCCGATTCCACAAAACTGTCGACTGTAATCATGAAACCATAGGCAATTCGTGGTTTGGAACTGAAACACCGCCGGTATAGAAAGGGGATCAATACCAAAAAGGGGATCAATAAATATTTTGATATCACTAGATATTTAGAGGCAAATATTTCGACAGAGTTTGGGGGTACCACCTCGCTGAGGCCCCCTTCCAAATGGACCCCCCCAAAACCAATTTTTTGAATCGCTCAAGCTCAGGCGCCAGTGTTTTTTGCCGTCAGTAGATATTCAAGATACAAATATTTTGACGTGGTTTGGGGGTATGGCCCCCCCCTGGGATCCCCCAAAACCAATCTTTTGAACGACTTAATTTACGGTGTCAGTGTTTTTCGACATCAGCAGCAGATATTTTGGAGATGAATATTTTGACATAGTGTGGAGGTGCCACCCCCCGGGGACCCCCCAAAACAGATCCCCCCAAAATCAATTTCTTTATTGGCTCAAAGTAGGACACTAGTTTTTCTTTTTTTGATATCAGGACAGATCCAAGACACGAATCTTTTGACATTATTTGGGAATACCTCTCCGCTGAGGAACCCCCAAAATGGACCCATCAAAATTAATTTTTTGTTTGGCTCAAAATAGGGTGTAAGTTTTTTTGATATCAACAGATACTTAACAGACAAATATTTCAACATAGTTTGCGGGTGCCTCTACCCCTCGCAACCCCCCAAAGTGTACCCCCCAAAATCAAATTTTTGCACGACCACATTTACAATGCCTGTGTTTTTCATATCATTACATATTTCAGAGGAAAACATTTTGACCAAGTTTGGGGGTACCACCCTCGACGACCCCCTAAACACCAATTTCTTCAACGGCCTGAGCTAGAGTTCTAGCTTTCATTTCATAATATGAAAAACTGAACAGGCAAATACTTGAACATACTTTGAAAGTGCCACTCCCCGAAAATCCCCAAATGATCCCAAGAAAAATCAATTTTTAAACGACTTAATCTAAGGCTTCAGTCTTATTGATATTAGTAGGTATTTAAACGACAAAAAATTGACATAGTTCGGGAGTACCACCCCTCCGGAACCTTCCCAAATGGACCTCAAAATTTAATTATTTTGAACAGCTTGAACTAGAACGCTAACTTTTTTTGGATATCAGCAGATATTCAAAAGACAAACTTTTTTACACAGTCTGGGGGTACCAAACATCTATCAAAAAAATGACTTTTTAAAAGCTAAATTTAACACAAACTCTAAAATCATATAGCTAGAAACTTGAACTTTGGAGATATGATAAGTCTATGTATGAAGTGGTGCAAATGCATTTTTGGATTTGCTACGTCACGTGCTTTCTGGCAGACGCAACAAAAACAATAAGGAACTTTAATACATGGTTTTAATAATTGATTTTCTTCCTGCATACCCATGTGCTGCAGTGGTCTAGTAGTTAAAGGCGCCAGCAAAGGACACCATTGTGGTCAGTAGCGTAGCCAAGGGGGGCGGGTGGGGGCATCATCCATGTAACGATTTTTATCGACAACGCTTAGCGTGACGTCACTGGCGCTTGCAGGATTTTCCGAAATCAAAGTTATGGCGAGTAGCGCAGCGTAAGGAGACGAATTTATTCCCCAAACGTGTCTCAAAAAACGAAACACCTGTGGTGTGCCAGCCTCCAAATCACTACTGCTAAACCAAACAATTCGAAACAAGTCTCTTTGTGCTTCTGACACAGCGACCTGGAAGAAGCACTTGCTTAAATCAGCTATGCAAGCAGACTTACCCAACCGAAAACGCGTCAAAACCTCCACTAAATTGTTTAACAAATTTGTTCCTGCAAGCACGGCCTGATTCAAAGAGACGCCTCCGAAGGTTGCTGCACCATCGTACACAACACGGGGTTTTCCTTGTATGGTCACAAAATAAGGTAAGTACCATTTCGACGAGACAGAGTGTATGTTGCTGCAGCTGGCTGATTTATCCAAAGCGCGCTCAAGCTTGATTCTTGGCGGTTTTTTATTAAATAAACGATAATAAATAAATGACGAGACAATGACGAGACAATTCAACTAAAAGCTAGAAAAATGACGGAAAAAATGACGAGACAATTCAACTAAAAGCTAGAAAATAGGACGCAATAAGATTCAACAGAGCTAAACAAAACGGTACCATCAATGCATATAAAACTATGGAGCTAAATAAGTTAAATAAATACCATTCTTCAAAATAAACGCTTACCTTACAGTGTCACAACAAATTCAGAGCGGTAATTAAGTATGCAACGCCCAAGACTACTACTCGCATTCCGACGATTCGCCGCGGCAACCGAAGTTGCCCAAAACGCTTCGCCGAAGCGCACAAAATACTCCGGGCGTCCCATTCTCAATTACCAGATGTTTAAACCAATTACAGTTGCAGTAAATTAAAAAGCCAAGGTTTAAGACCATAAAAGATAACAAAAAACTCACCGACTGTCTTGCAGCACACAGATCAAACAGTTCTACTCAGCAACACAGCAGATCCAAGTAATTCCTAATATACAGTTTGTAACTCTAAAATACACATGATCTCATTACTCTTGTTTCCATGCCTCGCCTGCCTCCCGTGCGACCCGCACAAACGAGCAAAATGTCAGTGCCAGGGCCCAGAGTGCGAAGACACGTCGCCCGCCCATGAAAGCCACCCAGAAGTAGCAGAACCCGCATAGAAACAAGGCAATGTCTTACCTGATGGGCATCTCAGAAGTCTGGACTCGCTCCAGAAAACTTGCATCCCAGGAATACCGAACAGCAGCCCCACGTCTCCGTCGCCGCCCGACATCTCAGAGACACAAATTACTAAGGAGCGGCACAGACTCGTAGACTGAGACCCTTCCATAAAAGTTAAATCTTAACAGTAATCTCAAAAATCTCAACAGTTCGTAACAGTAACTTAATCTTAAACAGTAAACCCCAACAGTTAACTAAACTTGTCAAAAGAACTCCAAAGCTCTGACCACGCCCAAAACCTAAATCTCGAAACTTTACAGAAAATTATAACGTCCTTACTCTGCCGAATCAAAATGCACGTTATTATTATTATTATTATTGTGAATAGTGGCGCTTCATAACAGTGGTGGTTTATCAGCACCATAACAAAATAGACTAAAAAACACAAATAGATGTATGAAATGCTGTGGATTTTAAGCCTGTGGTTGAAATTAAAAAAAAAAAGCCAGTACTTCTGAAGCGACAGCAGGCGCCTGGTATCACTACAGAAGCGCTCAAAAAGTAATCTTTTAAAGAAACACAAAAAAAAAAAAATTAGCATTTCATATAACCTCACAGATCTACCTGAGTAATTTACTATAAAATACGAAACACTTTTACTATAAGAAGTAGGTAAACAAAATGAGTTTGTTAGGCACACATCGTTAGAGAAAAGGTACTTTTAAAAATGTTTTTAGGATCAACCATAACTTAACATGTATTAATATATACTAACAAATTACGATATATTGAACAAAGTATATTGAACAAAGAAGAAACACAATCAGAGATGGGTTGTGGTGGAGAAAAATCAAGCCTAAAAAGTAAATGAAAAACGTTTTATAATAATGTGCAATAGGTCTTGCTTGGCTTTGCCCTACCCAAGCCAACTCATACTTAGAAAGAATAAATAAGCTCTTTGAGTATTTTTAAGTGATTACATGTACACATTTCATTGTTACGCAAAATGGTAGTGAGTATAATAAGATTAAACGATAGCCAGTAACATTTTAGATGAACCGATTGGAGGAGCAAATATATTGAATAAGATGGAGATACACCACTTTGTTTGATAATATAGATTTCAAATCAAAGTTAAGGCCTACTTTTTCCACAGCACTTTTCAGAATATTACGATCAGTTGAATAATTTGGGCAAACAAAAAGAAAATGTGGGACAGTTTCCGGAACTTTGCATTTGAAACATAAACCAGTGTCATGGCAATTTATTCTAAACATATGCTGATTTAAGCAGGAATAGCAGTTTGAAGTCTAAGAATTTCTTTTGATTGAAAGGAAGGTACATTTTGGACATTTGGGAATAAAAATTTGTATTGGCCACCGGCGGGATAAGCGATGTAATGACGATTCCACTTCTCGTAGATATGATCCGTAATGAATGATTTGACTTCTGAATTAGATAATTTACTTTCGACTCGCTTAATTTCAACGTCATTTGATGAGCATTGCACGACATGGTCTGGACTGTGGGGGGCCCACTCATGATCTGTGTTGAGGCTGATCAGGCAGTTCTTGAAAAAAACCCGTAGGTGCTTCAATGATGCATGGGCTGTGTGAGGTCTAGCGCCATCCTGCATGAACCAAGCCAGTCTCAACTGTTCTTGGGTTAGTTTCTGAGCCAGGTCACCATGAAGCTGGTCAAGAATAGCTCACTGTTGATGGTAACGGTGTGCCCATGCACACAGCCCATGCATCATTGAAGCACTACGTTTTTTTTTTCAAGAATCGCCTGATCAGCCTCAACACAGATTATGAGTGGGCCCCCCAAAGTCCAGACCTAATTCCATTTGATTTTTAGTTCTGGAGAGCAGCAAAAGGGAAGATCTATGCCAACAGACCTCAAATGCAAGCTGATTTAAGCAGAACGTGGCAGATTATGCAGCTGAAGTAACCAACGACACATTGCAAAAAGTGGGCCAAAATTTCTGCATGCGCGTAAAAGCATGTTTCAACAGAAATGGGTGTCATATTAAACATGTAGACTACAAGAAGTTTGTTTGACTTTCAGAAACAATCCAACCTATTTGACTAACTATATTTCGCGTTTTAAGTTTTTTGAGTAAAACATGTGCAAATGAAAGCAATTTAAAGTAGTTACGTTTGTTTGGAGCATCCTGTACTTTTTTCTGAATCCACATTCAGATTGACACGGTCATGTTTTAGCATTAGTAAATCCAAAATGGTTGGTTCCGGATTCCCGTAACTTTTGTTGAGTTCTCGGATGGTTATAGTCAGTACTTAAATTGTAAAATTTTGCATGGGGAGACGCTTTTTCAGCGTTGACTGAACCTTAGTGAAGAACAAGCACGTAGCCAGGATTTTTTGGGAGCGCGTTCCATAAACGAACTTGACCCAAATTTTCATTATTCCTGATTTGGATTTAGGCGAATTTTCAGTAAAAATTAGGTGATCTCCAAAGAAAAAAAAGGTCTTCGCCGAAATCCGAAGGCTTTTTCTGGCCGAAATCAGAAATTTAAATGGTTTTTCCGGCCAAAAACAGTAACTTTTTCCTCCCATAAAACAGCACTCAATTCTCGATGGGGGGACGCCTAAATCTCGATGGGGGGACGCTCAATCTCGATGGGGGGACGCGTCCCCCCCCGTCCCCCTACAATTTAAGTACTAGTTGTAGTGCTTTGCTGTTTGTACCACCCGCACCGGAAGTATTAGCAGAATCAAAAAGAACTATTTTAAACTGCCTTTTGCCCCTTCATTCTCCGATTAGAGGCTTTCACGCAATCCCATTTCAAATAAGGTTTACTATAACTTCTTGGCTATCACATTGTATTGTTTTTTAAACAAAGAAAAGAAATTAATTGACAGACTAGAAGTTTAGGTTAATTTTTGTTTTGTTGTTTTCCTTTTTAACCAAACAAAAAATAGTACAGTTCTCGAGTCGAGGGCAAGGCATTTTTTAGGACTTGTAGGCTTCGAGGCCAAGGCCAAGGATTTCAAAATGTGTCTACGAGGACGTCCTCGAGGCCACCACCTCTGTTGATCGACTAACTGTATTGCGATTCTTTGTTAGGTGAGCTTAATCTTTCAAACAGAAGATTGTGAGGACTTTGGACAAGGATTAACTAAATTACCTTAGTTTCTAATGCATTCCTAACTAAACCAACTTTAATATGAGTTGATTGATTGATTGATTGATTGGTGCATCTTTATCCTCCTATCACGAGAAAGCGACGGTGCGCTATGTTTAGGACGAATCCGCACCCGCTTAGGAGTTGACCATTTTCCAAGCTTTCCTGTTGACGTTTTGACTTCTTCCCACGTAAATTCCCAAGTTAACAAGCTTTAGTTATTGTTTTGCTTTGATTGCAAGTTTACAACATTGTAAACTACTAGTTTGTGTAAATTGAAATAGGCGCTGTACGAATGATTGACGACTCACTGCTAAAGTGGCGGTCTGAGGTTCAATTTCCTGGTCAGTCATAGCAGACCTTGTGATGCCAGCAGCTTCTCACCGTCGCTGCCACAACCTTTCAAAGTAGCCCAGATGCAATGATTAGTCCCAGCTACCCGTTCATATAGTCTGAGTAACGAAACGAGTGAGTATATCATTGAGATGTTGAATTGTTAATATTTTCCTAAATCCTAACCATATTGACTTTGCAGGGTTACGCAAAAACAAAGTTTGAAGACACACCACCAACTTACCAAGATCTGTACAATAGTGCTTTCAACCAGCCTTACACCGGCCAATCTAACGAAAATCCAGCTTTTTCAATGCCTTATTATTCACCACCGAGCCAAAACCCTGCCTCTCAAGATAATACTACCATGTCCAATTCGACAGAACCTAGTTCGAATTATGTAAATACTTCATGAAATTTAGACCATTACAAAATGATACTTGCATTCAACTAACTAAAACTATAAATTCATTTCAGTACAATTAGTTTATCGTAATTTGCGTGTCGTAGATGCACTACAATTAATCGAACGAAAGCGAAGAATTTTAGCCTACTTTCAGTCGTGCATTGCTTTACTCACTAAATCCATGAGTTTCAAATTTGTAACTTTCGTAAAGAGCGGATATAACAGGGGAATGCTGTATTGTACTTGACTGCATTCATACCTTATTAGTAGCGTTGCCAAGGTTTTGTTCAAGGGAAGGACAAAAAGTAGCTCTAAAAAGATCTTCATTTCAGCTTAGAGGTCTAATTTTTGGACAGTTTTGGGTAGCCCCCTCTGCAAAAGGTCTTCATCGCTTCAGATGTCTCATTCATGGCCTGAGAGCTTAATATACGTATACTACATATAAAAAGCCTGTGAAATTCAGCAGGGTGTGAGTGATTGTTCCCACAGCCCCTAAACCCCTTTCGCTGTACCGCTGTTACAGTAACATGCACAATTGTACATTTCCAGTACGCTATAGTTCTGATGCAAACATTCATGTATTTTTGGCCTAATCAAAAGTCTCTAGCAAATACTTGAATATCGAGTGTAAATTACATGCGTAATGTTAAATAGCACCACGTATAAGTATGAAATTGGATGTTTGTCATAACGTCTAAATTAACATGTGCAACATCAAATAACACCCAAGTATAAGCTTGAAACTATGGACTAACAGTTGTTGAGCAGAAAAGCTCAGATTTTAGAATTTTATGTCAAAAACCTAGTGCGCCTCTCATTACCTCTGCTTTCTGTAATACGCAATCTGAATTCTTTTAGTTGTGTTATATTTTGTTTAGAATTACGTAACCAGTGTATGTGAACTATGCTTTTTGTTTCGTTTTTTTCTATCAAACCAAATTAATCAGTAAATGAAAAGAAAACGTACAAAGGAGTGTAAAGTGCTTTTAAATGCTTAGCCTACTATATATTCAGCGTTATCTGTTGAGTTTCGATAAGGCACAAAAATTTTTCATTTTGCAATGTCCAATTTTCTGGCATCGCTTTCAGTTCCAAAATATTTTTGTTTAAAAACTGTCTGATTTAAACAGCATGTTGAGTAAATTTATACTACGCAATTATATCACTGGCGGGAGTTTGGAGGCAGAGCCGCCAACCGCCGTAGGCCATGGGAGTCTCGGGGTAAAGACTGCAGGCGCTGGGCGATTTTTGTGATTTTTTAGAAAAAATATCCACCTTACCGCTAATTGGATCACATTTCGCACGTTTTTAGAGCTAATTGAAAGAAGCTGTGAATATACTTATTGGTTTGGCCCAACTAAGAGCCAAACCCAAATCCATGGTTCTAACGAACGCTTCATCCACTCGACTACATCAGATTGGTTAATTTTAAGTAGATGCGGACTTGTTCATACGATATAAAGCTACCGTTGTTTTCTCGCGATAAGAGAATAGAGAAACGCCAGTAATTAATAATCAATGTTTAAAGGTAATTTTGGGTTTTAAACGGTACATCGATCTTGAATTAAAAGAATGTTTGAAATACAAAAGTTTAACAAGGAGAACAGGAAACTTCTTTGACATTAACCTACAATGATTAAACACCCGATTAGTTTTGGATCAAGGCATCTTCATGCAAAAAAGTACGTTAATCCTTCGGCTTTCAAATGCAGAAAACGTGTACACGTCCGTACCTTAAGGTACACTGGATTAGCATTTAATGCAGAGAAAGTACAAATCACGAGAAAAAAGAGAAAGCTCGTTTCTGATTGGCCGCTGTGATTGCTCAAGCGTGTCACTTGTTTCCAACTTTTGCAGAAGGTTCATATTAATTCAGATTACCGTGATACCACTGTAAGTCCCGCAGAATAATGCATCTTAAGTCACGCGATCGACGTCGCGCTGTAACAAAAAAAAAAAAAAAGACGCGATTAAAGCTACAGCTTTTGGCGACCCACAACTACAGATTTAAACCTCACTGAAAATCAATTTGTTAACCTTAATTTCAATCTGCCACTAAACTTGACTACATAGTCTGTAACGAAAATTTAACGCTCTACTCGAAAATGGGGCGCATTTTGTCAATATCGTGGGGGAATGGGGCTCAAAATTACATTTGTCGACACCCGCTTTGGCGGTATTGTCAAGTTTTTTCTTAGTTCTCAATACTCCATTAATCGTCATGTTTCAAACTTATTCCGATGATATTAAGATTACAGTGCCACCTATTTGACCACATATTCTGTAACGGAAATTCAACGCTCTACTCGAAAATGGTGCGCATTTTGTCAATATCGTGGGGGAATGGGGCTCAAAATGACGTTTGTCGACACCCAGTTTGGCGGCTTTGGCGAGTTTTTTCTTAGTTCTCAATACTCCATTAATCGTCATGTTTCAAACTTATTCCGATGATATTAACATTATAGTGCCATCTATTTGACCACATATTCTGTAACGGAAATTCAACGCTCTACTCGAAAATGGTGCGCATTTTGTCAATATCGTAAAGCAATGGGGCTCAAAATGACGTTTGTCGACACCCAATTTGGCGGCTTTGGCGAGTTTTTTCTTAGTTCTCAATACTCCATTAATCGTCATGTTTCAAACTTATTCCGATGATATTAACATTGCAGTGCCACCTATTTCATCACATATTCTGTAACGGAGTTTCAACGCTCTACTCGAAAATGGTGCGCATTTTGTCAATATCGTGGGGGAATGGGGCTCAAAATGACGTTTGTCGACACCCAGTTTGGCGGCTTTGGCGAGTTTTTTCTTAGTTCTCAATACTCCATTAATTGTCATGTTTCAAACTTATTCCGATGATATTAACATTGCAGTGCCACCTATTTGACCACACTATCTGTAACGGAGTTTCAACGCTGTACTCGAAAATGGGGCGCATTTTGTCAATATCGTGGGGGAATGGGGCTCAAAATTACGTTTGTCGACACCCATTTCAGCGGCTTTTGCGAGTTTAGTTTAACGTCGAATTTATCCATAGTTTGTCATTTTTCAAACTTCTTCCGATGATATTAACATTACAGTGCCACCTATTTGTCCACACTATCTCTAACGAAAATTCAACGCTGTACTCGAAAATGGTGCGCATTTTGTCAATATCGTGGGGGAATGGGGCTCAAATTACGTTTGTCGACACCCGCTTTGGCGGCTTGAGCGAGTTTTTTCATAGTTTTCAGTACTCCATTATTCGTCATTTTTCAAACTTATTCCGACGATATTAACATTACAGTGCCGCCTATTTGACCACACTACCTCTAACGAAAATTCAACGCTCTACTCGAAAATGGGGCGCATTTTGTCAATATCGTGGGGGAATGGGGCTCAAAATGACGTTTGTCGACACCCAGTTTGGCGGCTTTGGCGAGTTTTTTCTTAGTTCTCAATACTCCATTATTCGTCATGTTTCAAACTTGTTCCGATGATATTAACATTACAGTGCCACCTATTTCATCACATATTCTGTAACGGAAATTCAACGCTCTACTCGAAAATGGGGCGCATTTTGTCAATATCGTGGGGGAATGGGGATCAAAATTACGTTTGTCAACACCCAGTTAGGCGGCTTTGGCGAGTTTTTTCTTTGTTCTTAGTACTCCATTATTTGTCATTTTTCAAACTCAAACTTAGTACTCCATTATTTGTCATTTTTCAACCATTATTTGTCATTTTTCAACCATTATTTGTCATTTTTCAAACTTCTCATCGGAATAAGTTTGAAACATGACAAAATGTGGAGTATTAGGAACTTAGAAAAAATTCGAAAAAGCCGCCAAACTGGGTGTCGACAAACGTCATTTTGAGCCCCATTCCCCCACGATATTGACAAAATGCGCACCATTTTCGAGTGGAGCGTTGAATTTCCGTTACAGATTATGTGGTCAAATAGATGGCACTGTAATGTTAATATCATCGGAATAAGTTTGAAACATGACGATTAATGGAGTATTGAGAACTAAGAAAAAACTCGCCAAAGCCGCCAAACTGGGTGTCGACAAACGTCATTTTGAGCCCCATTCCCCCACGATATTGACAAAATGCGCCCCATTTTCGAGTGGAGCGTTGAATTTCCGTTACAGAATATGTGGTCAAATAGGTGGCACTGTAATCTTAATATCATCGGAACAAGTTTGAAACATGACGATTAATGGAGTATTGAGAACTAAAAAAAAACTTGACAATACCGCCAAAGCGGGTGTCGACAAATGTAATTTTGAGCCCCATTCCCCCACGATATTGACAAAATGCGCCCCATTTTCGAGTAGAGCGTTAAATTTTCGTTACAGACTATGTAGTCAAGTTTAGTGGCAGATTGAAGTTAAGGTTAACAAATTGATTTTCAATGAGGTTTAAATATCTAGTTGTGGGTCGCCAAAAGCTGAAGCTTTAATCGCGTTTTTTTGTTTGTTACAGCGCGACGTCGATCGCGTGACTTAAGACGCATTATTCCGCCGGAATTACAGTGGTACCTAATAGAGAACTCTGGTACCACCAGAGTTCTCTATTAGGGGTTGGAAAACTCGGTCACGTGACTGCTCCTTCACGCTTGAGAGATAATGCACAAATTCGAAGGTTTACAGTACTTCAGTTACTTGTATGGTTGACTAGGGTGTGGACAAAATTAAGTTTTCTGCGAAAGTAAATGCAGTCAGACATTGAAAATAAACGCTATTGGAATCCCTTGTAATACAAAAGTTTAGAAATATAGCTTGTAATGCGCTACGACACCAGGAATTTGACGTATGTGGAAGTTTGGGAGCTCAGGTTTTATAGGCTATTTTCACCTGGTCTAAAATAAATTGGCCTGGAAAAAAAGGTTAAGCTTCTCTTGGAGTATTTATTACTGGGAACCAAAACCTATACGCATTGGGCAACTCTTTAATGCTTTTGTGCAAAATTGCAGTGAAATGAAAACGAAAAAAAGAGCTTTTAAACCTTGGGGAATTGAAATCGCTGATTTCGACTAGGCCTTGGCCTATTCTATGTCCTGTAGATGAGTTTATGTCATCAACTAACGACAAACTACTACCTAAGTTCTAATACTGATAGATTAGTTCTGCAGAATCTCAGTGATGCCTGTGAACCAAATCCAGTAAAAGGCTTAGGCTTATGCTATGTAACCAGTCAAAATACTTTCAACTCTGTAAGCTACTGTATGCTGCTAGCCCATTCCAGTATTTAAAAATGCAACCTGTTTTGGGATAGGTTTTCACTGTTTGCTGTACACTAGCACAGTTATATACTGGTAGGTGTTTTTTTTTTTTTTTGCACAATTCCAGTTTGTGCTGGTCATCACCACAGCAATTTTGCAAAATGAGCAATATTTGCAGTTTATAGGCGAGATTTGGCAAAAAATGAATACAGTATGGAAAATTTTGTAGAGAAATACTGACAAGGTTTATGTTATCCATGCGCGATGCAAAGTCTTCTGAGGTAACATAACAGCACAATTGCTCAAAGAAAGGTAAGTTAAAGTACATGCTTACTGGCTTAGTTGAAGTTCTAACAATGTTCATGTTTAGGCCTACCTGTTTACTAATCTCATTTGCAGTTAGTTTGACAGCAATCTTTTGTAGTTGACAAACCTTCTACTAGTGCAAAAGCACTAAGTGCTAAAACCATCATTTTAATTTACTAGTATTTAATGTAAGTGAAAGAGTATCAGTAGTCTATAATTTCTCAACATAATGAAGTTCTTGGCAGATCATCTCTTCACCTAATTCTATCTGCTAGAAAATAGCTCTACAGACTACAGTATATTTTTAAAAAATAGGCCATTTTTGTTTTGCAATATGTTATAGAATTCAGTATGATATTCAATTACTGCAGAATTGCTCGAGTAGACACAGGACATGACACACTAGAGTAAACATACTACAAATATAGGCCTATCGTAATCTTGGTCCTTTAAACAGTCAAAAAAGCAAATGAAAAATTAAAAAAAAAACTATAAAATTTGTCATTTTTTTTACTCTGGTCTTCCTAAAATTTTTTGGGAACATATTAATGGTCCTTTTTTTTGAGAGTAACTATTTTACTGGCAAACTTTAAGTTTAAGAGAGTAAAAAGAGAATAAGGAATATTCATCTGCGCATTTTTCATTGGCGTTTTCTTTTTGACTTAACAATAGACAAGGGTTTAAGTAAGTGTTTGGGTTAAAGTTAGATTTCAGATTTGGGGTTAGTTTTAGAGTAAGAATTTAAGTTTGGGAAAGATTTTGGGTGAGAATTAATAAAAAACTAGATAGAATTTGCTAGTAAATACAACCTTCCTTTCTTTTTTATTTACCATACTTTCATTTTTATAACATGTCTTTAACTTTTTTAGTGCTGGAATATGTGAAATTCATTTTGACAGAAAATATTGAGGAGGTCACTTAGAAAAGAAAAAGATTGAAGCTTGGAGCAAAACCATGTTACCATATAATTTGCCAACATCATCCTTGTTTTTTTCAAATACCTCAACGTAAACCATCAGCAATTAGATACCAATCTAAACAATACAACACAAAACATTCGAAGATGTTAAACAGTCTTATAGAAGATTAAATCCAACTGTGTAAGGTATGGTTGCAGCATTATTAGACACTTTATTACCAGAGGTGGAGTCAAGGACACAAGGCTTGAGGCCAAGGACCAAGGACACAAACGCAAGTGTTCTAAAAAAAAAAGGGCTTCAAAAAAGTTTTACTGGCGATCTCCAGAAAAAAACCTCTTCCAAAAAATCTTTCAGACGTTTTACGTAATTTAAACAATTTAAAAAATAGTGCTGTTCTGGAGCCAAGGACAGGGTAAGTTTTGAGGACTTGAGGCTTCGAGGCCAAGGACTTGACCTTTGAGGCCAAGGACTTCAAAATGTGTCCTCGAGGACTCCACCTCTGTTTATTACCTTCCTCATTTTTTTTGCTGACTGTTAGGAAATACCCTGTATGATGAGATAAACTTTTGTGGAAATGCTTGAATTTGATTGAAATTTTAACCAAGTTTAGTCATGAAGCTATGCCAAAACAAAATTAATTGACCTGTTGAGATAACCTTGTATTGTGTAATCTGTTTGAAGATGGTATAACCAGTTGGAGTTTTTGTATCTTGCATTTCATATACACTGTACTGTGTACAGATACATACCAGTAGTAAAAATTTTGAGGGAGGCTAAGACAAGGGTCATACTAGTTTAGAGATTCCCAAACTGAGAGCGCTAAAACCACTAATTTGGTGAGTGTAAATCAAATTCAGTTACGAGGGTTTGGGACAGAGCATTTGGGACATTGTTTCACAAAATGAATCATGATTTAAGGACAATAAATACATTTGAGCTGTCGCTGCCATTTGTCAAATTTTTTTTTTTAGAAGTTTTGCATATTTTTTTAGAAAAACGGAAAATTATTGAAAATACATCATTATCAGAATATGCAGCTGAAAAGACACGAGGAAAATATTCTCATTCCTAAGTTTAACATGTTCTTAAAATATACTTATGTTTAAAAAGTTTTTGATTTCTACTTTTTATTTGCTGTTAATGCAGCAAAACTATTTTGTTTTTAAATGATAAACTATTGGTAGATAATAATACTCGTATATAGAGACAACCGCATAGCCAGAAGTTCGCAATAGGGGCTGTTTCAGAGGTCTTGGGGCAGAGTCCCAGCATTGGACGATTTTGCATTTATTTGCAAAAATAATTTAATTTTAGGCTTGTTGTAATAAAATTAATGCGTTTAAAATGTGACAAAGGAATTGGCAGTGCTAACATAATTAAACTGGTTGCGTAAATGGGCTATGTGGAAGGTGACTAATGATAAAATTTTAGTTCTCCTTTTTACAAGCTGGCAAATCATATAATCCTATAGTTCAATAAAACTCACTCGAGAGTTATCTATTTTGTCTATATAGCAAACAAAAAGATAAGTGGGAGAGCTAATGGAACAAGATTTGGGAGAACTGCGTGGTGATTAACTAATACTGAATAGTTTCCTTCGCCCATTTTTAAGTTCGTAGTATATTTTTTGAATAAATCTATGTTTAACGTTTTTAAACAAGCGATCAAATTTGATTGGTTATTTTTGGCCACTTCAATGTTTTTTACTGATTTGTGAGTTTTATTTTTGACAAATTAGCCCCCTCCTCCAAATATATTTTTCAAAATATACCTTAAATCATGTTTTTTAGTCCTCTTTTTTTTTAGTCCATGTTTTTTTGTCATGCCTTAATTTTTAGTCCACTCCAGTGCAAAAAACAGTGTTAAAAGTGCTAATACATGTTTTTGCTTATTCTACATTTTGATTGACAGGACAATGAAGGAGAGGCTATAGCCCCCCTCCCACCCTGATTACGCTATTATAGCCTATAGAGGCACAATTACAATCAATATCTGTAATAAGCTTTAAAAAGTATTTCTTGACTAGATTGGGCACCATGAGTCTACTCGAGCCAAAAAAATCGTGGGATTTTTTTAAAGTAAACATTTTTAACATGGAGCCATTAAAACCTTTAACTGAACACATAATGTGACAAGGAGATGTAATGTAGCTTGAGACTATTCAGAAGAAGTTCAGTGCTTGCACACGTAGGCTATCTATTATTGTTTTGTAGCAGCTGAGCAAGTTTCTGTAACTATTAATTTTTGTTTTTCAGAATTGTTTTAAAAGAAGATATTAGTGCTGTTAGTTTTGAAATGTATGGTTGGCAGGTGCAGTTTCCAGTTTGGCGCATAACAAATCTCAAAGGTAATGCCACGTATGCTTTCATCGGTATGAAAAGTTATTTTTTGTTCGAAAAATCGTTGTTGTTTTAGTTAAACGCACATGTTTACAGTTGAAATAGTATTAAGCAATTGTACATTCATAAAGTGACTTCAGGCTCACCCACACAGCATGAACTATGCTAACTTGTTACAGCTTTTGGCATTATTTAAAAAATACAAAGGTCTGTGATTTTTGATTATCTTAGCAGGTATTTTAGCAATTCAAATCGAGAAAAAGTTGTCCACTTTTTTATAAGAACCAATAAATTTTGGTTGGGGCTGGCTTTTCCTAAATTTTCACGAACTTTCAGACTCATTTGTTCTTCGTTTTATAAAAGAATCAAGTGACACAAATTCGTTGTTGCTTGCTTAAAAATTGTTTTTAGTTATAGGTAACGATTACTTCTAGACTAATCAACGACGTCTTATAAATATAAGGCCAAAAAAAAACAAAACTGGCTGATTACTAACAAATGCGTGTACTAGCCCATGGTGTTCATTATTATTTTTGGTTCTTTAAAAAAAGTGTAACCGCTTTCAATTGTTTTACCTTATACGCAATCTAGGAATTTGACATTACTGTGTAATTTTATCGCTTTGCTTAACAAGTACAACAAAAATTGCAGATGGTTCGATACCGTGAACTGCGGGCCGTGCAATGCAATATGCTCGACTTATGATGTTCGGTTGGACTGGTTGGAGAACGAATTCATATCTTGCCTTTTGAACTGGAAGGTGATTTTTGAATTGATTCTTTGTTAGAGAAGTTAGAACCACCGTATAATGAAAGTCTGAAGCAAACAAAGATCTTCACACAAAACTCAAGGCCCTATTTTCCTATGCCTCTGCTTTTGGAAACATCCAGTTTTGAAGCCCTACTAACAGCTCAGCCTATCAACCTACTAAATGAATAATCAAAAGATTTTGTAAAACTGCCAAATGTGTTAGCCAAACAAAGGACATGCAAACCCGGGATTTGCAGCTCAGAATCGAGCGTGGAAACTATCGATTGCATCTATCACTTCACCTCATTAGCGTGTTCTATAATGTTACGTCTGCAGATAAAGAACGCGCTTTTTTAGTAGATAAGTCTATAGTCTATGCGTGTTTCAAGTGTAATTTGAAGTAGGCCTACACATCTTTAATGATTACTGGGATTATTCTTTAGCTGACAGCCAATGCTATGAGGAAAATATACAATTCATCGCCAAGCCAACGTTTGAACGTCTTATTTTTACAAGAATCTTCGTTCTTTAGCTAAACATGTACTGCAAAACGGTTCTTCTAAGGTATGCCTAAAACTTTTAGCCAACTTATACTGGAAGCTATTTTGTTTTTACCGCATATTTATCCTCCTGTCATGAACAGCGTCAGACGCTAACTGCTATTGGACGATCCAAACACTTTATTTCAATGACTACTTTGTGCTGGGAGAAATCCGCACCCTTTTAGGAGTTTTCAGTGACCCAATGTTCCAGTGAACTTTTTAAAAAATCGGAAATAAATTCAGAATTCCTGTGAATTCTGAATCTGCTACTTGTTCGAAGCCACCAAGCAGAGATAATCATCGTAAAGCGCATTATCTGAGGACGCATCAACGTAACCAGGGTGCGAATTAAACCCAGATCGTACGATCAGAGTCGTAAAAACGACGTCTTTGCTCTCTCGGCCGCGCTGCCAATTAAGAGTGGTAAATCAGATTTTTGGGAAATTCGGTAAGTCAAATCATTCGGACACTATTATGTTTTAAGTTTGGGTTCTATCAAGAAACTTTAGTTTGTTACCGATATTTTAAGTTGCATTAATTTCAAAGATAGCTTGAACAAAGATTGCTTCATTATAGAAATTATCTCGCTCGTTATACAAAGATGAAAGTGCCATAAGTCGTTAGTGAAGAATGAGATTTCAATCCAGTCTTCTCGTTTACTACCAATGTCACTCATAGCGTATATCTGGAATTCAAGTCACGGTAGTCCTCAAACGCAGAAATGCATTTCGTTTTCAAAACTTGATTTATACATTACCAGCGCGTAATTTTCAGCGTTGCCAGTAAACAACGGAATATTGAGCCACAGTGGCGTCGCCGGGGGGCGGGCGGCCCGCCCAAGGTTTCACCAGCAGTTTGAGGTGACACCATATTTTGAAGTGAAACCATAACGCCACTGATTTATGGTGAAGATCTTTTTTCCGTCATCATTTGGACCGAAAACTAACCAATTTAGCGGCGAAGACATTTTTTTTGCTTTGGACTTCACATATTTCTGCGCTGAAAACCCACTAATTTGACGGCAATGACTTTTTTTTTTTGTCTTCACCTATTTTTGGACCGAAAAGGGGTTAACACCACGAAATCCTGCCCCGGGTGCCACCATCCCTAGCAACGCCACTGTTGAGCCACAGCATACTTTTTTACGTTGAAAGGTCTGAATGTGCGTTATTTCTGCAGAGAAGTAGTCGAAGAGGACCGACGAACCCAGACGTTTCACAGACTGCAGGTGCTATTGAACACATCACGAAGAGCAATATAATAAAAAAAAATCAAAGGTGTAAACACGACCCACGGAAGAATTAATCCATGGACTGATGTTTGTGATGAGCCCTTATCCAAGCGAATTCGTTGTTGAAATCATCAACCAATTTTTTTGTACTTGTAGCAAAAATTTTGTAAAGAGCACAAACTTCGTCGTAGCAAAAATAACCTTGGGTTGTCGCCATGTAACACACTTTATCATATCGAATGGCATTACAATATTAACTTTTTTTGCCTAATATACGTCAGACCTTAACTCATTTTTCTGATTATTGCATGCAGTCCATGCTATAGGATTGTATACTTAAGGTTTGATACCAAGATATAGGAATTGAAATGTCACGAAATACCTTTATTAATACAGTACTCTTTTTTTATGAAAGATTCCGTATTTTACTGTTTAATCAAATTTTAATCGATTGTATTTTATTTCAATACGTTTTATAGAATTTTTATTTCAATGAAATTGATTGTTTATCAGGGTGGAGGACACATTTTGAAGTCCTTGGCCTCGAAGCCTCAAGTCGTCGAAAATTGCCCTGTCCTCGGCTCGAGGACAGCACTATTTTTGATCTGTTGAAAATTCGTTGGAAAGCGCCAGAAACTTTGCGGAAAATCTGCAGACCTTTTTTTTGGTTTCTTCAAGAAGACATCGCCTGAAAAAAAAATTTTAAAGATCTTTTTCGCCTGAAAAAAAATTTTGAAGACATTTTTTTAAAGATCGCCTGAAATAAATTTTTGAAGACCTTTTTTTTTTAAGATCGCCTGAAATAAATTTTTGAAGACCTTTTTTTTTGTTTTTTCGGAGAACACTTGCGTCTGGGTCCATGGGCTTGAGAGGGTCTGTCTTTGGCCTCGAGCCTTGTGTCCTCAACTTTACCTCTGTTGTTTATATACATTATACAGCATTTAATTCTTATATTAGTCTGCTATATTTTCTGTTTTAGATGGTTTTCTTTATTTGGGCGAGAGGTTGGTACTTTGTGTATTGTATTATATAACGCTATTACCTTGATAAACGTCTATTTTTATTTAATATAATTGAAGACAAACTTAGTGTGCTGCAACCTTTTGGTTTCAAGGTAATGTGAACTGAACTGTACCTACTAGTATAGTTTTTGGTTTAACTTAATTATGAATCTAATCACGGTCTAAGTTATCATTTCAGTAACTCACGCGCTATCCGCTCGACCACATATCGATGGAAATAACTTCGATATTAGTATAACGGCAACTTCGTGAAAAAAGTAACACAAGTAGAGGTCTTGAAATTTTCCACTTTAATTTTCAAATTTCGTAACGAACACAAATTATCAACTTTTTTGACCAGATTAGGCCCAGTACCAAACTAACAACAACAACACAAACATTAAACCTTTAAGCTACATCAAACAAAAATACAGATTAAATTTCGCAAGGCTTGCATATTTGGGCTAGGTGCTTTTCAAGTTACTTGAATGCGAAAAGAAGGGCAGCGCTCCCTAACTAAGTCCTATTGCAGCAGTGATAAAAAATACAGTATAAATTTATGTACAGTACTGGCACAACTGAAACTATTTAAACAAAAAAATTAAAATACTCTGAAATGCTCATTGAAGCTGGTTGATCTTCAATAATTTTTTTTTTAATTGCAATGGCAAACTCTATCCATAAAATGCTGTTTGCCACTGTACTGGTAATAAATTCGTATTGTCTCTTTTATTAAGCTATCGCCCAAAACACACACTTCAGCAATGTGATTTCAATTTAGCAATCTCTGCTTTTTGTTAAATCTATTGACAGCGTTTTCTCAAATCGTTCGTTAAATCCACCTTAAATAAGCGCAACGCAGATAGCTCAAGTTTGTGAAGCTTGGGTTAATGATCAAAGATCGTTGACGCCTTTTTCGATTTCTAACTGCTGCAATGCGTTGTTGTGAAAAACAATGTTCATTTTCCGAGGGAGCCAAGCAATCCACTCATTGTGGTGGCTTAGCCTAACCAAATACTTGCAAACAAACTAATATAAGGAACGCTTCGCGTTAGTGCTGTAACAAACTCAGCGTTGGGAGTATATGATTTGTTTTATACAGTGGTTTCGTATCGTAGCATGGTAAAGTTTAAGCAGTAAGTTAATCAAAATTAAATTTTTTAAAACGCCACACTTGCGGCTATATTTTGGGGATTGTGGAAACACTTGCGCCGCAAAAAAAATTGAGCACTGTAGTTGCACCTGCACTTGCGGGACAACTATTCCGACTTGCGCTACCCATCTCTGTTTACTCTCAACAAATTGTTCCAGCGATATGTCATTACAAAATTTGTAGAATAGAAAAACGTACCACAATGGGTCATAGGTTTAAATACACAGTGAGTACGTAATAAACATACAAAGTTTTGGTACCGATAATCTAATAATCTTTTTCTCTTAGGATAGCTTTTACTGAGTTTCCCAAGGTAGTTTTATGATACGATTTAATAAATTCCCTCCCAAATGCTCAATTGCGTCGCTTTCAAATTGATGCTGCTAAATCTTAATTTTTAAAATTCCAATGAAAAATTATTCTGCTAGCCACTTTACTGGTACCGGTAATGAGTTGCAATATTGAAAATAACAACAATTGTTTGAGACAAAAAAATTAAAAGTTTCATAAAATTTTGGACCGAATTTTTTAAAACTTCTATTCCTGTGTTACCCAAAACACAGTGGCGTCGCCAGGGGGGGCGGCGGCCCGCCCCTGGGTGTCACCATTTTGGGGTGACACCATGATGTCATGCGAAACCATAACTCCCGTAATTTGTGATGAAGACTTTCTTTCAATTCATCCACATACGACCTTTTTTTTTTTTTTTTTGGTCATCGCTTACTATGGACCAAAAACCCACTGAATTTTCGGCGAAGACCTTTTTTTGTTTGGTCTTTACTAACAGAAGGGTGCATCACACATACAGGGTGACACCACGCACTCCCGCCCCGGGTGTCACTATCCTTAGCAACACCTCTGCCAAAACATACTTTTTAAGCAATGCAATGCCAAATTTCGGTAAACTTGCTTTTTGCAAAATTTGTTGAAGGCGCTTTCTTGCTACTTTTTAATTAAACTCGCCTTAATAGTAATAACGGTCTAGCACGCTAGCAAAAACAAGCAAGGTACGTAACCATCTAACCCAATAAAACATTACAATAAGTAATAAAAGGCTGCAACTAGATCAACTGGCAAAAAAACACATTAGCTGTATCTAATAGCTTTTAAAATAAATGATACGCAAAAGCTAGTTCGACTAAGAAACACATTAGCTAGAATTTTTTTCTTAATGAGCTTTTTTTCTCAACATATAAACTGTTGGAAGGCTCTATTTCCAGAGGTGGAGTCGAGGACACAAGGCTCGAGGCCAAGGACACAAAAAAAATCCGAGGCCAAGGACAGCCTTTCCGAGGACAGACCCTCTCGAGGCCAAGGCCAAGGACCAATGACACAGCCGCAAGTGTTCTCAAAAAAAAAATAAAGATCATCAAAAAAGTTTTTCAGGCAATCTCCAATTTATAGGCGTAGCCAGAATTTTTGATTGGAGAGGCCTAAACCACAGATCACATGCAATGACGTCATCAAAAATTTGCCTGTTGGCACTTAATCAGGATTTTGCGAAAGGAGAGGGCTTAAACTAATATAGTTGAAAAGTGCAAATACGTAACTTTGGAGACGTTTTGAGAAAGTCCGTGTAACTCAAACATATCACAGACGGGGGGGGGTCTGGGGGCGAAACCCCCAGCTGTTGGGCGATTTTTTGTAATGTTTTGGAAAAGCAAGCTATTTTAATGCCATTGAATCATATTTCGCACATGTTTAGAGCCATTTGATATTGATACTAGATCATTGACATTTGAAAGTCAAGTAAAAAAATTAAATTGTTTAATTCTCCTTCTAGTTGCGATTTAAGTCCAAAACACGTTTAACATCTTGCATTTTGGTGTTAAAGTTTACTTGTAATTGATTTGGTCCAGGTGGGTGGAAGTAAAGTGCATTGTCTCGTGCAACATTTTAGCAGTAACCGAAAACCCACTCAAAAGGATTTTCCTTAGAGATTTTTGTTTTGTCATGAAAATAACCGGTTATAGTCCGGGCAGGGGGCCCAGGCCCCCTCAATTGAAATTCAACGGTTTGTTCAATCAGCATTTTCCTTGGTTAATTTTTTTAAAAGTTTTTGTGCGTAAAAACTGGCGAGGTGGAGATGAAAAAATGAATTGTTATTGAAAAAAGTACAATAGATGGTTACGCCTACTAACCATGTTATTGCCGGGCCGGCAATAACATGGGCAAGAACATCGGCAAGAACCGATGTTTCCAAAAGCAGAGGCATAGGAAAATAGGGCCTTGAGTTTTGTGTGAAGATCTTTGTTTGCTTCAGACTTTCATTATACGGTGGTTCTAACTTCTCTAACAAAGAATCAATTCAAAAATCACCTTCCAGTTCAAAAGGCAAGATATGAATTCGTTCTCCAACCAGTCCAACCGAACATCATAAGTCGAGCATATTGCATTGCACGGCCCGCAGTTCACGGTATCGAACCATCTGCAATTTTTGTTGTACTTGTTAAGCAAAGCGATAAAATTACACAGTAATGTCAAATTCCTAGATTGCGTATAAGGTAAAACAATTGAAAGCGGTTACACTTTTTTTAAAGAACCAAAAATAATAATGAACACCATGGGCTAGTACACGCATTTGTTAGTAATCAGCCAGTTTTGTTTTTTTTTGGCCTTATATTTATAAGACGTCGTTGATTAGTCTAGAAGTAATCGTTACCTATAACTAAAAACAATTTTTAAGCAAGCAACAACGAATTTGTGTCACTTGATTCTTTTATAAAACGAAGAACAAATGAGTCTGAAAGTTCGTGAAAATTTAGGAAAAGCCAACCCCAACCAAAATTTATTGGTTCTTATAAAAAAGTGGACAACTTTTTCTCGATTTGAATTGCTAAAATACCTGCTAAGATAATCAAAAATCACAGACCTTTGTATTTTTTAAATAATGCCAAAAGCTGTAACAAGTTAGCATAGTTCATGCTGTGTGGGTGAGCCTGAAGTCACTTTATGAATGTACAATTGCTTAATACTATTTCAACTGTAAACATGTGCGTTTAACTAAAACAATAACGATTTTTCGAACAAAAAATAACTTTTCATACCGATGAAAGCATACGTGGCATTACCTTTGAGATTTGTTATGCGCCAAACTGGAAACTGCACCTGCCAACCATACATTTCAAAACTAACAGCACTAATATCTTCTTTTAAAACAATTCTGAAAAACAAAAATTAATAGTTACAGAAACTTGCTCAGCTGCTACAAAACAATAATAGATAGCCTACGTGTGCAAGCACTGAACTTCTTCTGAATAGTCTCAAGCTACATTACATCTCCTTGTCACATTATGTGTTCAGTTAAAGGTTTTAATGGCTCCATGTTAAAAATGTTTACTTTAAAAAAATCCCACGATTTTTTTGGCTCGAGTAGACTCATGGTGCCCAATCTAGTCAAGAAATACTTTTTAAAGCTTATTACAGATATTGATTGTAATTGTGCCTCTATAGGCTATAATAGCGTAATCAGGGTGGGAGGGGGGCTATAGCCTCTCCTTCATTGTCCTGTCAATCAAAATGTAGAATAAGCAAAAACATGTATTAGCACTTTTAACACTGTTTTTTGCACTGGAGTGGACTAAAAATTAAGGCATGACAAAAAAACATGGACTAAAAAAAAAGAGGACTAAAAAACATGATTTAAGGTATATTTTGAAAAATATATTTGGAGGAGGGGGCTAATTTGTCAAAAATAAAACTCACAAATCAGTAAAAAACATTGAAGTGGCCAAAAATAACCAATCAAATTTGATCGCTTGTTTAAAAACGTTAAACATAGATTTATTCAAAAAATATACTACGAACTTAAAAATGGGCGAAGGAAACTATTCAGTATTAGTTAATCACCACGCAGTTCTCCCAAATCTTGTTCCATTAGCTCTCCCACTTATCTTTTTGTTTGCTATATAGACAAAATAGATAACTCTCGAGTGAGTTTTATTGAACTATAGGATTATATGATTTGCCAGCTTGTAAAAAGGAGAACTAAAATTTTATCATTAGTCACCTTCCACATAGCCCATTTACGCAACCAGTTTAATTATGTTAGCACTGCCAATTCCTTTGTCACATTTTAAACGCATTAATTTTATTACAACAAGCCTAAAATTAAATTATTTTTGCAAATAAATGCAAAATCGTCCAATGCTGGGACTCTGCCCCAAGACCTCTGAAACAGCCCCTATTGCGAACTTCTGGCTATGCGGTTGTCTCTATATACGAGTATTATTATCTACCAATAGTTTATCATTTAAAAACAAAATAGTTTTGCTGCATTAACAGCAAATAAAAAGTAGAAATCAAAAACTTTTTAAACATAAGTATATTTTAAGAACATGTTAAACTTAGGAATGAGAATATTTTCCTCGTGTCTTTTCAGCTGCATATTCTGATAATGATGTATTTTCAATAATTTTCCGTTTTTCTAAAAAAATATGCAAAACTTCTAAAAAAAAAAATTTGACAAATGGCAGCGACAGCTCAAATGTATTTATTGTCCTTAAATCATGATTCATTTTGTGAAACAATGTCCCAAATGCTCTGTCCCAAACCCTCGTAACTGAATTTGATTTACACTCACCAAATTAGTGGTTTTAGCGCTCTCAGTTTGGGAATCTCTAAACTAGTATGACCCTTGTCTTAGCCTCCCTCAAAATTTTTACTACTGGTATGTATCTGTACACAGTACAGTGTATATGAAATGCAAGATACAAAAACTCCAACTGGTTATACCATCTTCAAACAGATTACACAATACAAGGTTATCTCAACAGGTCAATTAATTTTGTTTTGGCATAGCTTCATGACTAAACTTGGTTAAAATTTCAATCAAATTCAAGCATTTCCACAAAAGTTTATCTCATCATACAGGGTATTTCCTAACAGTCAGCAAAAAAAATGAGGAAGGTAATAAACAGAGGTGGAGTCCTCGAGGACACATTTTGAAGTCCTTGGCCTCAAAGGTCAAGTCCTTGGCCTCGAAGCCTCAAGTCCTCAAAACTTACCCTGTCCTTGGCTCCAGAACAGCACTATTTTTTAAATTGTTTAAATTACGTAAAACGTCTGAAAGATTTTTTGGAAGAGGTTTTTTTCTGGAGATCGCCAGTAAAACTTTTTTGAAGCCCTTTTTTTTTTAGAACACTTGCGTTTGTGTCCTTGGTCCTTGGCCTCAAGCCTTGTGTCCTTGACTCCACCTCTGGTAATAAAGTGTCTAATAATGCTGCAACCATACCTTACACAGTTGGATTTAATCTTCTATAAGACTGTTTAACATCTTCGAATGTTTTGTGTTGTATTGTTTAGATTGGTATCTAATTGCTGATGGTTTACGTTGAGGTATTTGAAAAAAACAAGGATGATGTTGGCAAATTATATGGTAACATGGTTTTGCTCCAAGCTTCAATCTTTTTCTTTTCTAAGTGACCTCCTCAATATTTTCTGTCAAAATGAATTTCACATATTCCAGCACTAAAAAAGTTAAAGACATGTTATAAAAATGAAAGTATGGTAAATAAAAAAGAAAGGAAGGTTGTATTTACTAGCAAATTCTATCTAGTTTTTTATTAATTCTCACCCAAAATCTTTCCCAAACTTAAATTCTTACTCTAAAACTAACCCCAAATCTGAAATCTAACTTTAACCCAAACACTTACTTAAACCCTTGTCTATTGTTAAGTCAAAAAGAAAACGCCAATGAAAAATGCGCAGATGAATATTCCTTATTCTCTTTTTACTCTCTTAAACTTAAAGTTTGCCAGTAAAATAGTTACTCTCAAAAAAAAGGACCATTAATATGTTCCCAAAAAATTTTAGGAAGACCAGAGTAAAAAAAATGACAAATTTTATAGTTTTTTTTTTAATTTTTCATTTGCTTTTTTGACTGTTTAAAGGACCAAGATTACGATAGGCCTATATTTGTAGTATGTTTACTCTAGTGTGTCATGTCCTGTGTCTACTCGAGCAATTCTGCAGTAATTGAATATCATACTGAATTCTATAACATATTGCAAAACAAAAATGGCCTATTTTTTAAAAATATACTGTAGTCTGTAGAGCTATTTTCTAGCAGATAGAATTAGGTGAAGAGATGATCTGCCAAGAACTTCATTATGTTGAGAAATTATAGACTACTGATACTCTTTCACTTACATTAAATACTAGTAAATTAAAATGATGGTTTTAGCACTTAGTGCTTTTGCACTAGTAGAAGGTTTGTCAACTACAAAAGATTGCTGTCAAACTAACTGCAAATGAGATTAGTAAACAGGTAGGCCTAAACATGAACATTGTTAGAACTTCAACTAAGCCAGTAAGCATGTACTTTAACTTACCTTTCTTTGAGCAATTGTGCTGTTATGTTACCTCAGAAGACTTTGCATCGCGCATGGATAACATAAACCTTGTCAGTATTTCTCTACAAAATTTTCCATACTGTATTCATTTTTTGCCAAATCTCGCCTATAAACTGCAAATATTGCTCATTTTGCAAAATTGCTGTGGTGATGACCAGCACAAACTGGAATTGTGCAAAAAAAAAAAAAAACACCTACCAGTATATAACTGTGCTAGTGTACAGCAAACAGTGAAAACCTATCCCAAAACAGGTTGCATTTTTAAATACTGGAATGGGCTAGCAGCATACAGTAGCTTACAGAGTTGAAAGTATTTTGACTGGTTACATAGCATAAGCCTAAGCCTTTTACTGGATTTGGTTCACAGGCATCACTGAGATTCTGCAGAACTAATCTATCAGTATTAGAACTTAGGTAGTAGTTTGTCGTTAGTTGATGACATAAACTCATCTACAGGACATAGAATAGGCCAAGGCCTAGTCGAAATCAGCGATTTCAATTCCCCAAGGTTTAAAAGCTCTTTTTTTCGTTTTCATTTCACTGCAATTTTGCACAAAAGCATTAAAGAGTTGCCCAATGCGTATAGGTTTTGGTTCCCAGTAATAAATACTCCAAGAGAAGCTTAACCTTTTTTTCCAGGCCAATTTATTTTAGACCAGGTGAAAATAGCCTATAAAACCTGAGCTCCCAAACTTCCACATACGTCAAATTCCTGGTGTCGTAGCGCATTACAAGCTATATTTCTAAACTTTTGTATTACAAGGGATTCCAATAGCGTTTATTTTCAATGTCTGACTGCATTTACTTTCGCAGAAAACTTAATTTTGTCCACACCCTAGTCAACCATACAAGTAACTGAAGTACTGTAAACCTTCGAATTTGTGCATTATCTCTCAAGCGTGAAGGAGCAGTCACGTGACCGAGTTTTCCAACCCCTAATAGAGAACTCTGATGTAACTATTAGGGTCGGATGCACCAACTTTGGTTAACTTAACCGCCGGTTAGCGTTAACCACCGGTTAGGTAACCGCGAGTTAACTTAACCACAAATCCATATGCACCAACAGAATTTCGTGTCCGGTTAGGTAACCAAAAGTTAACCAAGCAAACTGCGGTTAACCACTGGTCAACTATTGTGACTCAGCAAAAACATCATTTTCCGGCAAGTTCAAACTAATTCTTTGATTGAAAAAGAGTGGAATGAAGCAAAAATTGCAATGATTGGCTATTAGAATACAATTTTTTAGATCGAAACATCGTTTGGGGAAGATTAGCGAACTCTTTGCAGCGTTTCTTCTCAAGAAAAGATCAGAAGGTCTGATTTGCACTTTAGGCCTAGTACTGACAGGTGCTAAACAGAACCAACCGTTAACATAAAAAATCAGTGAAAATAAAAAGGATTCGACTTAGCAGTATTCCCTCTCAGGTTTTGGCTGAAACATTTTGCATGCTGTTAAGGTTCTAATGAGAGAGCAATGGGCTTGAGAGAGCTAGAAGCAAATATTTAGCAGAAATCACTGAAGGAAGAAGCATAAGTCTACTAGTAGGCCTACAACATCAAATCTAATATTTTTATAGGCCTACTCGTTGTATTACGCCAAAGAGTGGAACGAGTTTGCGGGGCCTATCTCCACGTCATTACGTCTGCAGGCAAAACAGCTTCTTTCGAAGAAGTGTTGGGTTGGTGGCAAGCTGTTAGAATCACAGTGTCTGATTTGACCGGCCCGAGATTTGAACCGGAGGTGTCCAGAGACGAACGCGTTACCGCTCGACCAACTTTTAACGTATGAATTAGGTCTTTATACCAGATGATCGCTATAAGCATGGATCTGTTACTTCATCTAATATGCTTCAATTTTATTAATTTACAAAATAATGTGTGTTTTCGATTGTCGCCAGAACCCTGGTGTCACGCACTACTATCCATTTACCAGCAATGCCAGCGATAGTCATCAATTCAATAGTTCTATACTAACAGATCAGTTAGTTATTACGCTAGATCTTTATCTACACATAGTAGAAAAGAAGAACAAGCATATGTAATTACATGCTTTGTTAATAAGTATGCATTTTTTGTTAAATTACAGATTCATTTATGTATGTATGCAAAATTAGAAATGGCTTATCACAATGTTATTCGTATACTAGCTGATGCGGATATGGCGGAGGAATTAAATTCTGTTCCAAGAGTCATACGAGATCGTTCAAACCCATTTGAAGAATTCGATGATGGAGAGTTCTTTGATCGGTTTCGCTTGAGCAAAGCTTCCGTTCAGTGTCTTTTAGAGATGATAAAAAGCGATTTAGAATACACCTCACTAAGAAACAACTTCATCCCTCCAATTCTCCAACTCCTAACAGCTCTACGTTTTTTTGCTACCGGTAATTTTCAAAGAACAGACGGGGACTTGGTTGGCATAAATCAAGCTACAACGTGTCGAATAATACATAAAATTTCAAAATCTATTGCCAAGCGTAAAAATAGATTTATTTCCTTCCCTGCAAATGACAAAGTAAGAGAAATCAAACGGGATTTCTTTCAGATTGCTGGTTTTCCGAACGTAATCGGATGCATAGATGGCTCTCACGTGCCTATTGTCTCACCAGGTGGTGACCAAGCTGAATTGTACAGAAATCGGAAAGGGTACTTTTCCATTAACGTTCAGGCAGTTTGCGACGCTAAACTGTGCTTTACAAACATTGTCTGTCGTTGGCCTGGATCAACACATGATGCCAGAATTTTCGACAACTGCTCATTGTGCTCAACATTTGAATGTAATTTGGTGAATGGTCTACTGCTTGGCGATTCCGGATACGCTTGTCGAAAATATTTCATGACACCCTTACTGAGTCCTTCTGGCAGGAAAGAAAGAAATTATAATGTGGCTCACATTGCTACACGCTCCAAAGTTGAACGCATGTTCGGTGTGTGGAAGCAACGTTTTCGTTGCTTAAGAATCCCACTGAGAACGCGACTCGAAAACACTCTAGTCATTATTGTTGCAACTGCTTGTCTACACAATTTTGCAACCCGAAGAGGAGAATTTCTGGAAGACGAGAATAATGCCCAAGAAAGCAATGCAAGCAATGGAGCAGACACAGGTGGAGTTGACATTGCAGGAAATGCTATGCGGCAGCAAATTATTAATCAATTTTTTTAAGAAGTACGCAGTGCAGTATTTCAATGTTGCTTTTGCTTTGTGATTGGCTGTATGTTATTTGACGCAAGAATTACAAGACATAATTTCGTTTCTAAAAGACAAGTAGCGTTTTTATGACAGTTTCCAATCAGTTTTTAATCGTAACTAGGGCGATTTTTTGCGACCTAAAAAACTTTGAAATGTGATTGTGTTTTTGCAAAAATGTAACCAAAATGTGACTTTATTTGAAGAACAACACAAAAACCAAAAATATCAACAGTTTGTGCTAAAAAGCAATAAAATAGTCTCAATTCGTGCTTATGTTATGGTACATGCACATATAGTACTCGACATTCGGGCGAAACAGACTGTTGGGGCAAGATAAATTGTGGTGGCAGTAACTAGTTAAAGGCGGTGAATTATCTAGCCAATTCCGGTGGTTTACTTCAATTTTAGCTATTGTAAACCACCGGAAATGGCTGGATAATTCACCGCCTTTAATAGTAAATAGTTTAAGCAAGTACTTAAAAATTCAAAATTAAAACATCACAAAAATGCTTATGCATTATTGAAAGATGTAAGGCTTAGTGGGCTTTATATTTAGTACATAAACACTTCGGTGCGTTATGCACATTGTAAATTATTCCAATTGTAGCAATGAAAGATCAAGAAGTAGGGAAATTAGGCAAAAAGTAGCACAAAAATACTCTCATCTAAAAATTAAATGTAACCTAAAAACAAAAAAAAATGTAACGTGGTGTAACCTTACAACTTCTTAAATACTGATCCCACAACTGTAAAATTTTGTTTCTACGCTTTTTACATTAACTGGAGCCAGCAAAAAAAGTAATTTTTGCGACCTTAAATCGCCCTAATCATAACATAAGCAATAGACCAAGACAGCATGCACAAACCTGCAAGCAATTGTTTACATTGCAACAAAAAAGCACAAGTAACTACAAAGCAATCACAATTAACCATTATATGAGAGGTTTCAATTACTTTTTAATTAATCATAAAGCAATACAGCAAGACTGCAAGCACAAAGCAATGTTACTGCAGCGCAAGAAAGGCACAAGTAACTAACAATAAAAAACTATCAAATTTAACAATTTTCTTTTTCAGCTTTAGCAAGTTTCAAATCAAAAATTTTCATTTTCATTTTGTGTTCTTCTTTCATGATAGCCATTTGAAAATCATGTTCTTTTTTCCTACAATCTATCTCATTTTGAATCATTTTTAACTTTAATGCTTGAACAGGATCTTCCGAAACTTTTCTCTTCTTTTTAGAAGGTTCCAAATTTTCTTTTTCTTCACAAATGTGGATTTGTGTTATGGGTTGAGTATCAACTACAAGTATGTCCTCTTCATTTCCAACTGCAAAAGAAAAGAATTCCATTTTTTATGGTTTTAAGCCAAGCGTTTACCTGATAAAGTTTGAAGAATGTTTGTTGTTACCTTGCTCTAGATCTTTTTGTAAAAAAATTAAAAAGTTTGGATCAATATCACACAATTCAGGGTGTCTCAAAAATAAGTATACACTTTCAATTTTGATTTGCTCTTCAGCTCCTTATCATTGGGCATTCATTTCTTCAGAGAGCATAGTGTGGATAAGTAGTAAAATTTAGGTATGGTTTGCATTTTTCATCGACCCACAGAATGGCTAGGAGATTAACCCAACAAATGAGGTGCAACATCGCTGTTTGGCTAGAAGCATATGGATCAACAAGGCAAACTCAGCGCACCTTTAACAGGGAATTTTTAATAAGGAATTTAGTTTTTTCCTCCCAGAGTTGAGAAATAATGCCGTGGTTAAAAACTGTTTCTTTCAGCAAGATAAAGCTCCTGAATTATGCCAAAAAAGCCCCAGAATACTTAAATTAGTTGTTTTTCAATAAATGGATTGCGTGTAGACGTCCTTTGGAATGGGCCGCTCGTTCACCTCCCTTTACCACATGCGATTTGTTTCTTTGAGGTTTCCTTAGGAGTAAAGTTTACTCCACCAGCCTCAAAACCTTGAAGAGTTGGAACAAAACATTAGAGTATTATGTGGACAAGTTACACAAGATTTATTGCAAAGTGTCAGGCAAGAATGCATCAAAACGTGGCTGAAATGTCTCAAAATTACCTCATTGAGGTCTAATATCTTGTCAACAAGTAAATTCAACGTGATGTGATGATGGCAATCTGTTTCTAATAGTTTATAGAATATTTTTGTAAACTTTTGACAAATTTGAATAACCATTAGAGTGTTATTCAAATTTTAAAGGGTATAATTACTTTTAAGACACCCTGTACAATAATTATCTTTATTAAAAAAAAAAATTCATAAGCTGCACTCTGTATTATGTGGATAGATATTGTTTTGTGTTGCCTTAAAAATGCACAATTTCAACAGTTAGTGTACATTCAACAACAGGTGATAAAATATGTACACTTTGCGACCAGAAGTCTGAAAGGAGCTTTAGTCTTCAGTTCAGGAAACTTCTGCAGATGTAAGCAATTGGCTAAATTAGGAATTGTGATTAGTAAAGACACTGTGTTGCAATCAAATAGTGCCATATTTTGGTAACAGTTCTTACAGAATGGTGCCTTTCACATATTGCTGACAGCTTTTTTGAAGTTCACAAAGTTCTTTTTAGAATTCTGTTTTGGTAAGGAATTCTTCAGAGATAGTAATGTGTAAAAGAATTACGACTTTACTGTACCCATATATACGTAAGTTGTTGGTAACAGTCCTTACTGGATTGACATACCTTCAACAGGATTTGTGAAATCCAGGATCTTCATAGGCATGCTTTCATCTGAAACTTGCGGTTCTTCCACCACTGTATCATCATCAAATTTGTTTTCAAGAGGATTAATCTGTGCCGGAATTATTCCTAAATAGTAAAATTCAAGTGTTTACATAATTCGTTAAACACATCACTTCGCAAAACCATACAAAATATTTGGTAAATTGGTCACACCCATTGTACACAATATATGCTGAATTGTACACAGTCATACAATCAGTTGGTAAGTTTTACTTCAAGGCCAAGGACTTCAAAATGTGTCCTTGAGGCCAAAACGTCCTCGAGGACTCCACCTTTGATATATAAACATAATGTTGTAAAAAAACATACCTTCAACTTGGTCCAATATAGGATCTTGAACATCTTTGTATGCACCACCACCAGTTTGAAAGTGGCTTCTCCTTCGCGAACTACTATGGTCTTTTGCTTTTTTTTTTTAATTTCTCCAGAGTTGTTGCAGTTGCTCAGAATTTCTAGCTTGTAATACGTTGGAGTTGTATAGTTCTGTGACGTCTTTCCAAGCTTGTTTTTTTTGCATGCCAACAATTGAATCCGTTTTCTTATTTTCAATAATGTTCTTATACTTTTCAAAAATAGATAAAAAAATTTGCTTGTCTGTGTCATTGTAATTAGGTGACCTTTTTTTACAGCTTGAATCATTTACAAGCAATGAGTTAGACATATTATTAATTGTAAAGACTGGCAGTGGTAATTATAGTGAAAAAGTATAAAATAAACTTAACTCAGAAAACTTTATATCCTACTCACTAGATATACCGTATAGTCTGAAACAAAATTTAAAGTGAATGGTACTGGTATACAACAGCATTGATTGTACAAGTTGATAAATAGCATCCACCTAGCCAAAATACAATTTGATCACCTAACAATATTGCAATCAAAAATTACTGGGTGAGTTTTCTGCTTTTAAGCAACTGTAAAGTAAAGTTCAACTTAACACCAACTCTAGCATTTTCACATTGCGAGAAACCAACTGTAGGTGCCTTAGAAGAAAAGACAATACAGTAGTAGGTTATTTTAACTAATTTGCTATGACATATCACTTGGCTGTAGAGATCTCTGTTATTGCAGGTTGAAACAGCAAACAGGACCCAGTCTTTTCTGTCAGTAAACATGGAAAGGTTATCATACACTGGTCAGCTGGTAGGCTACATATATTGACAGAGAAGGCTGGATTCTATGCACTGGTTCTATACTGTCAGGTATCTGATATACGTACCGTACCAATTACCGTACCGGTAGGCCAATACCAGTATCAGTACGTACCGGTATCTGGTATTAATACAGCCCACTATTTCCTCCAAAGTGAAAAATAAGAAAAAATATAAAATTTTGGGGCAACTTATCCAATTTTTGAAAAAAAATCGATTGAAAACTTAAATTTGATAAATTTTAGGCAGAGGCTGCGGTTACGCTAGTCTACCTAGGAATAAGAAAATTGCTAGGTCCTACCCTAGGTCTAACCCCAACTCTAAACCTAACCCAAATTCTAACCCTAAACTAATGTTAATCCTAACCCAAACCCTAACGAAAACTAAAAAAAGTACCAGTAAATGAGCAAATAAGCACTCACTCTCTGCAGGTAACATAACACTCTACGGTAACATAACACTAGCCACTTGCTAGAATATTGAAGGAAAAACTGTTCCACCTCACTGGTAACTTAGGTACTTCACAGGTGTAGATAGGCTACCTACTGCATAATAAGCCGCTGGCCAGGGAGAGAAACATTAGGCCAGCCACTTTCAGCTTTCTAACTCAATGCTGATTGATCATTCTAACTCAATTTAAAACAATAAAAAAATTTGCAACTTTTTTCTTGTTTCAAATCCAATTATACTAGGCTATGGCTACGACTACAGCAGAAACCAAGCCCTGGAAGATATGCTATATGCTCCTAGGCCTATAGCTGCTACTTTGCGGTGTTCATACATCCATTAGATTGCTCTCTCAAGCATCCATCATCCCAATTACTGCCATAAACCTTTGACTCTGCTAGCACTTAACCAGTGGTTAACCCACCTTACTGCGGCGGTTAAATTTTTGGTTAAAGTTGCGGAGTTAACCATCCGGTTAACGTTGGCGCATAAGAAATTTTTCTTAACCGATGGTTAACCTGTCGGTTAAGTTAACTCTTGGTTAACTAGCGTTGGTGCATTCGACCCTTAATATATAATCAACAAAATGATTTTGGTTTCGGTAGGATAGACTAGGAAAGGTTTAAGACGTTCGGTGAGAAGATGAAACAAAGGCAGACAAATGTAGAAGAAACAGGTTTGTGGGAAACAATCATCAGAGTAGAGGCACAAAACAAAGCCTAGCGACACACCCACCCAGTACGCAGTAGGCCTATGTTATTGGTACAAGTCCAAGGCTAGACAACAGTTTCTACTACTGTACTCATGCGCTTGCATTTCAGAGTGACAGAGTTAGTTCAGTGTATCCTATTCGTCAACAGGTCATGGCATCAAGAATTAGGCTTTCGGTCCTATGTCTGTAGCCTATCTCAGATCTGATAGACCTATGTACAGCGTAGTAGAGCCTACGAAGACTAAGCTACCCAAATTTCCAATGACAGAATAGCCTATGTAGTAGCAAAATTTATTCCACAATCAAACACACATGCTAACCGCAAAGGTATAATACATAGGGTAGTTTCATACAAGTGTCGTAGCTTGTGACAGCATGCAGAGCACGTGATACCTTATATTTCATTATTTAAGCTACTGGTTCAGGATTAGTATGGTAGCCTAGTTGCATGGAATCATCAGGTAGACTGGTAGATTGTTTTTGATTGCCAAAACATGGTGCAGAAAAACTGATAGAAAGCACACACAAGGCAAATTAAACCTAAAGGCCTGTAATTGAAACGACTGATCTCACGTTGCATGTTTTTTAGTTTTTACTCGGGCATTTTTAAAGTTAACGAGTGTGAAGTTTCAGACTTTTACTTACTACGGTACTCAATAATGGTTTGGTCTAGCTACATGAAATTTTGACAGCAGTTTGAGATTCATAAGTTATTTGTTTGTGCCAAATTGGCAAATTTCAAGGCAATGAGTCCCGTAACTTCAGGTTTAGGACCCGAAAACTACTTCAAAAGTTTGGTGTAAAAAGCGGTCTTATTCAAAAACGGCTCAAGTATGGCAAAAAATATTTCACATGGTTATATGTCGTAAGATACTCTTTCATCCCTACCTACACTTTTAGCCACATTGAGTTTTTTTTCATTTTTTGCTTTCTAAATTTTATGCACTCTTCTTCTAAACCACTCTACATCGATATCTAATTTTTGAGTAAATTTGTTGAGCTGTAAATGCAATTTTGTCTCCCAAAATTTTTTGAGGCTTCTCCCCAAAAACCCCCCAAAATGGGGCCCTAAGAAACTAATTTTTTTATATGCTCAAGCTAGGGTGATAGTTTTTTGTTTATATTGGTAGATATTTAAGCAACAAATAGCTTGACATACGGTAGTATGGAGGTACCACCCCCCCCAGGGGCCCCCAAATGGACTCCCCAGAAATTAGTATTTTGAACTGCTCAAGCTAGGGCATTACTTTTTTTTTTATCGGCAGATGTTTAAAAAACAAAGATTATGACATGGTTTGAGAGAGCGACCCTTTTAAAAACTCCAAAATTATACCCCTAAAATCAATTTTTTTATATGTCGTAAGCTAGAGAGCTAATTTTTTTCTGATGTTAGTGGACATTTAAAGGATATTTCATTTGCGGTGCGGCGCGGTGCAGCGTGAACTTAAATGTGGTTGGATGCGGTGCGGTGCAGCATGCGGACAAGGTTTGCGGATGCATTTTTTGTTATCCGCGCCATCTCTACTAAACAGTGTACTAGTAGGTCTAGGCCTATATATTGTCCTTCACGTGTTCGTTGGTTATTTCTTAATTTTTATTGGCATAAAGGATTAGGCCCGTTCTTCAAAGGGCGTAAAATAGTGTGCATACGAGCGTAATTCCAGTAGTATAAGTTTATTTCTAACAACTACAGTTTGTATGCCTGTAGGTCGGCACCCCGTGGATATTGAATTTTTCTTCAAAATTTACTCCCATAAAGAGTTATTTGCAGTTTTGAGCAAGTCAAGCTAGAACCTATCCTCCAGTTTGCCACAAACTGTGGATAAGATTGCATTGAATAGAGTAAAGTAAAATAGAGTAAAATTGAAGAAGTAATCTGTTACAGCAGTGATGCCAAAGTTAAAAATCAGTTGATGATTTCCGCTACTTGGCGGATATTGAGGACAATTGGCGGAAATACGTGACAGTGTCCCAAATTGAAAGTTATGTCGTGGTTTCTTGCCAAAAAGCGGTTGTTTAAAACACACTTGAATTTTGATTTCGGCAGCAGCGTCGGGGTGCATGTTGCGTATCGTGCTTTATAAATACAAGTTATTGTTGGATCGCTCACCTTTGTTGAGTAGTTAATATGGTTGATAACGGTAGTTAATTTTGCATGTTCATTCTCTTCAACTTTACCGTACATTTCGCATCTTAATTTATGAATGTTCGCGTAATAAATTCTTTCGTCCTGTTTTACATACCGGTACTTAATGACTTTGCTCTTGCAATATTATTTTATCTTATAATGCTTTGTTCTTAGTTGGTAAACTATTGGTGAATGGTGAAGAAGCAAGCGCATTATTCGCCCAGTTGTCAATGACATCAATTTTGACGTTTTGTTTGGTAGCGCTGATCTATTTTATCATGAATTTTTGACTCTACGTGCTATAGCCTACTACATAGCAGTTGACAAGGCGATCAAACAAAGCGTGGGATTGACAAGATAAATTAGTTATGAAGAGTAAAGTTGGAAAAGTAGTCTTTTACAGCAGTGACGCCAAAGTTAAAATCAGTTGACGATTTTCGCCACTTGGTGGAAATCGATGCCAATTGGCGGAAATTTCTGCCAAGTGGTGGAAATAAAGTTTTTTTCCGCCAAAGATCTTTGGCGGAAACCCCTGTGATTCCAGTAAGGATCGCCGTCATGGTGCGCTTTGACCACTTCGTTCATTGCTGTTGTGTAATGGCGCTTTTGACTTTTAATGAAGTTGACTTAATCGATTTCATTACTCCAAGTCTAGCAGCCACACCACTTTGTCCAAGAAAATAATAATGAGTCATGTGACGAGATTCTCCAAATTTTAACCTCAAAAACAAATTCTTGTGTATAAATGTTTTGATGTTGTTGCACCTAAAACCAATTTTAATTTTTCTAATTCTCTTATTCTAGTACATTTATCCTTGTGCTTATTTCTTAAGTCTCTACTTTTTAAACCTGATGTGATATGCTTAACTGAAACACGTGTTAATGATCAACCTCTGGCCAACATAAATCTCCCCAATTACAGCTTTGTTCATTTTCCATCTCAAAGTAATGCTGGTGGTGTTGCAGTTTATGTATCGCTAAATCTAAAATTTTCCTTAGACGATAATCAACATCAGTTACATAACTCTGAATCTATTTGGTTGAATTTGCACCATCATGAAAATAAGTCACCAATAAGACTTGCAGTTATACTCCAATAAGACTCCCTCCAATAAGACTCCCTCCACAACTAATATCGAGAAATTCTTGGGTGACTTTTCTTCTTGCTTGAATGAAGCCACTTCTGGTGACAAAACGTTGGTATTGGGCGGGTGATATAAACATCAATATTGACAGATCAAGCAGAACAAAAGCAGCAAATGATTATATTAACGAAATGCTCAGTTATAATGTGATACCAATAATTACATTACCAACTAGAGTAACTTCTAGATCTTCGAGTATTATTGACCATATCATAACTAATGACGTCAACCACAATATTAATACCCTTTGTAATACATGTACGAGATGATTTATCAGATCATTATGTTGTAGGCTGTTGCATAAATGACTTCTCTAAACCTCTGTTGAAAAAGAAACAAGAATTATATGTTACAGGTAAATCAGTCTTAAATTCTGAACTATTCTGTGAAGATTTAGCGACTAATTTATCTACTTATTTTGAAAAGCTGCCAGCTTTGATTACTGGTAATTATAATAAAAATTTTGACGGATTTTCACAGACAATCCTTTCAACTATTGATATTCATGCCCCAAAGAAGAAATTATCTCATAGACAACAAAGATTACAAAATAAACCTTGGTTGACCAAAGGCATTAAATTGGTATCAATTCGTAAACGACGTTTTGTGTTCAAATCCCATTTTCTAGTAGGCAATGACGGCCAAAAATCTTTTTTTTGAAAATATTCAAACAAACTTACTAAGATAATAGCTCTTGCCAAAAAATTCTATTATTCCTCGATGTTAAACCAAAACAAAAATAACCAGAAAATGATTTGGGAAATAATACGATCAGTACTTCCCTCGAAATAGAAAAGCACTTCATCATTTCTTGATTGTTTTGAAACAGAAAAAATTGTAAACACACCCACTGACCCTAAATCAATTCTAAACTCCTTTAATAAATTCTTTTGCACTATAGGCAAAAATCTTGCTGATGATATCCCTCAATCTGATACCATTCAACACTTCTCAAATTATTTATCCAATAGTGTTTCTGATTCAATTTTTTTGAAATCACCCTGCACTACAGAAATATCAAATGTTATTCTTTCACTTAACATGAACAAAGCTGTTGGTCATGATGACATTTCTGCTTATTTTCTCAAAGTTGCCTCAACCATCATCACACCACACTTGCATTGCCTTTTTGAATTTTCCTTTATTAATGGCATATTTTCTAAAAACTGTTCACTTGCTAAAATCATACCTCTTCACAAAAAAGGAAATAAAACAAACCCAAGCAACTATCGACCCATTTCAATACTAACTTGTTTCTCAAAAATTCTTGAACGTCTTGCATATAATAGATTTCTGGAATTTTTCAAAAAAACGTAACGTTATTCATAAATCACAATTTGGATTTCAGAAACACATAGCTCCTAGTCATGCCTGCTTTGACATTGTAACAACCACTCTTGATAATATCAATCAAAGAAAATATACAGGACTTATCTTTTCAGATCTTCAAAAAGCTTTCGATACAGTCTCACATAATATTTTGCTTAAAAAACTAGATCATTATGGCATTCGAGGACCCGCTCATAAACTTATTTGTTCTTTCGTACATCGAAAACAATACGTTTCAGTAGATGGTATACAATCTGAAATTGAATCTATAACTTATGGTGTAGCTCAAGGGTCAATACGTGGTCCACTTCTTTTTCTACTGTACATCAATAATCTAACAATTCCATCAATTGTCTTCAACGATTGTTTGCTGACGATATTTGCCTCTTAATAGATAGCCCAAATCTAGCATCATCAGGAAACTGAAATGAATAAGAATTTAGCAAATGTTTACAATTGGTCCATTGCTAACAAATTAAGTCTGAACCCATCAATATCGAACCATCTTATTATTTCCCCCAAGCAAAATATGCAAAGTCCCCATTTTGCCTTAATTGTTAATAACTTACCAATAATATCATTTGATAAAGCAAAATAATTAGGTGTTTTTATTGATTCGCGGTTAAACTTCCATTCCCACATCAAAAGTGTTGAAAATAAGGTTGCTAGGTCGGTGGGCATTCTTTCAAAATTGAAACATTTTTTTCCTTCTAATTCACTTCTCAAACTATACTATGCTTTTATTCATCCTCATTTGTTGTATGGTTTATCCATTTGGGGTTGTACCCGCAAATCTTACCTATCAAAATTACAGTCACTTCAAAACAAAGCTGTAAAAATTATCTGCGGCGGCAAATATATGGACCATGCTACACCATTTTACTCTAAACTAAAACTCCTAAAAATTCCTGAATTATATAAGCATGAAGTTGCCAAACTGGTATTTCACCATTATCATCAACGTCTCCCACCTTTACTGTCAAACCTTTACATTGAAACTAACCAAGTTTCTCAAAAGTGTACACGTTCATCAAGCACTGCCAACAATCCTACCTTATACATTCCTCTTTACAAAACAACCAGACTTCAAAAAAGCTTCAGGTACCAAAGTGTTAAAATATGGAACAAAATTCCAACAAGCATTAAAACCAAACAATCTTGTAAAAGCTTTAAAGTATCATACAAAAATTATCTATTGAATATGTACTAGTATGTATTACAGAAACTTTAATATACAGTATAAAACATTGTATTGCAATTTGGGTGAAATTCGTCACTTGCTTCATGACAACAATATATTTTTTTTATTAACTTATATCATTTCAACTGGTAATCGGGGTGGCTGCAGACTTTGAAGACCAAGAGGTCAATTCGCAGTCTCCCTTGCCAAATTAATTCTTTAACTTTAATCGTTTGTTTATATTATGTGAATTTTGTGGCAAAAATAAATAAACTTGAACTTGAATTTAACTGCGCATGTTGCATGGGCCAAGTCACTTCCAACTTGCTTCAAATAGCCTTTATTCCAATAAATGCATCCCCAAGCTCATTTTCAAAGAAAAAAAAAATTACGACCTGGCTAGTTTCTCAGCAGTGTCCTAGCTCTGATTTCTGGCTTTAGTCACTACTCACTAGTGCAAGTGGTTCAAGGATATTAGGCTGTACCGGTACTTAAAATTGTATAGGGAATGCGGAGGGCACGTTTTCATTGAGAATTGGTTTCCCCCATTGAAATTCAGCATCCTCCCATAGAAACAAAACGTCATGGCTGATTTTTGGACGTGAAGATTGTTTTTTCTGGTCTGCACAAATGCATTTACTGTAGGCTATTTTGAGCAACAAAAGGGGCAATCTGAGATCTGAACTGGGAGATCATTTTTCTGTTTTATGATTATGGGTGTGAATATTTTGGTTTTCCATTCTGAAATGTTTTCATTACAGAATGCGTGCGGTTACAACTGCGGAAGCATCCCCCCATCAGCCCATCCAATATTTTACAGTTTAAGTGCTTATTCTGATTGGATTAGGAGGCCTACCATATACTGTGTATTTTAGATTCACATTGTTACGTGTTTGCCAATAACCTGGATTGTGTAACTGAAGATAAAAATTTTGATATTGCTAAAATTTAATTCAATACTAGTATCGTACGTTATGCTCTTAATATTTGGTTTGGATCTTTTTTGCTTAGTTTTAGGGTTTTCTTGGATTGTGTATTTTTGGGATTCATACTTGGAACGGCGACAGGTAACATAAAATTATATGCAATTAGGCTTATTTTACTGTTTAGTGATAACAGCAGATGTGTGGTTCAGTCTTCATTACTATGTACAGGGGTCGAAATTAACTTTTTCAATAACTTCCCTGTTAGGCAAGTGAAATCAAATGTTTATATACACGGTGTATTTGAAAAGTAATGCGACTGTGCATGCTGCACGAACAACTTTTATCGCAGAGAAAAAAGCATTGCTTTCTATGATGTCACAATGTCTTATGGTTTCGAAAACCAAATTTCAGCATTCTGTGACAACTACATTCTATTTAGCGGGTTTTTCTGTCAAGGCACTTTCTTTGTTACCGTTTTGTGAAAATTTGATAAATTAAGAATTTTTTGCTTATTTTTTTCTTGGTACAAAGGATGAGCGTCAAACAACAAATCAACCTGAAATTTCTTGTCCATCTTGGAAAAACTCCAACTGAAGCACTAAAGTTGCTTCAAGAAGTCTATGGTGATGACACAATGACAAGAATTCATCTTTTTGAGTGGCACAGAGGTTCAAAGAGAGAAGAGAGGAGGTGGAAGATGATCACAGGAGTGGGAGGCCATCCACAAGCAGAACAGATGAAAATGTTGAGCGTGGGAGACAAAAGGTGCGGAGTGATCGCCGTCTTACGGTTAGAATGATAGCAGATGAGCTGGGTATGAATAGTGAGAGGGTATGGAGGATCATTATGGAAGATATGTGCAAAAATGGTAGCCTACAAAGTTGCTGAATGAAGGACAAAAGGAGCAGAGTGTGCAAGTATGTCAAGACATTTTGGAGCAACTCAAAACTGAACCCAACTTGCTGAAAAGAGTTGTTACTGGCGATGAGTCATGGATCTTCGATTTCGATCCACTCACCAAACAACAGAGCCTTGAATGGAAAAGCGCATTGTCACCAAGACCCAAAAAGGTGAGGGTGTTCAAGTCCAAAACCAAGGTGATGCTGATCGCGTTTTTTGATGTCCATGAAATTGTCCACGCCGAATTCTTGCCACAAGGCCAAACTATTACTCAGCTTGTCTACAAAAAATCTTGTTATGTCTGATATGCTCAGTGAGGGAGATAAGAAGAGAACTGTGGGAAATGAAGTCATGGCTGCTTCATCATGACAATGCTCCAGCTCATAATGCCTTGGGAATTCAGGAGTTTCTTGCCAAAAATAACATTGCTGTACTGGAGCAACCACCGTACTCACCAGATCTGGCCCCTTGTGACTTTTTTTTTGTTTTCCAAACTCAAGGAAGTCATCAAAGGAAGTCGTTTTCAAGATTCAGAAGCCATTGAAACAGCCGTGACAAGAGAGCTCTGAGCAATCCCGCAGGAATCCTTCCAGAGTGCATGAAAGCGTGGCAGATAACGGTAACGATAACAAATTTTTTATTGCAGGAAATACAGCCGATAGGATGAAAAAGCAACTTAATACAAACAAAATTCTTGAAGCTGTTTCCTTATGAGAGGCTGCGAAAGACCAAAAAATGCCATTCTGAAAAGACTGGCAAGGTCGTCGAGTCTGCAGCCTCTCATAATTAAACTAAAACAACAAAATTAATTTCTAGTTAACAATGCTTGAGATAACATAGATTCCTACAATTGTTGTCAAAAAAACACCACAAAAAAACAAAAAAAAAAACCAACAAAAAAACAAAAAACACACACACAAAAAAAACAACAAAACACAAAAACCGAAAATAATGTTTTGCAAAAGGCTAACGGTACTGTAAATTTAAACAAGGGCAATTTTATTGGTTTAGTTATTAAAAATAATTGAGATAATGAACCTAAGATGTGAAACAGGATTATTTTTCTTCAGAATTTCTAAGTAATACAATTTTGATTTTTTTGGAGAACACGCTTAAAATCCTTTATTGGTATAATTCAGAAATCGAGTTGGGAGTTTGTTCTACAATTTGATTCCACATATTTTAATTGATCTTTGAGTAAGTTTTTTGTTGACTTTTGAAAAATAATAATTCCCTTTTTTGGAATTTCTCGTTGAATAGTTATAAAAGTTTGATGCAGGTGTAAAATAGTTTCGAAAAGGTGTTGGCAGCATTTTATTTTTGAATTTACACATGAATTTCAGTGTTTCAAGATTGTATATATCCTCAATTTTTAATATATTCAATTTGTTATACAAAGAAGAAAGTTTTACTTTTTGTTTATAGGTTTTGGACAAGATACGAATAAGTCGATTTTGCTGAATTTGAGCTTTATTGATATAAGTTGCTGGTGCCTTTCGCCAGCTTGTAATGGCATATTGTAGATGGGGATATGCAATACTGTAATAAACTTGCTTTAAAACTTTTGGAGTTAAATAGTGTTGCAGTCTATACATGATTCCTCAGGCTATGCTTAGCTTTGTAGAGACATATTGCAAATGCTCTGCCCAGTTCAAATTTTCGTCGAGAATTATCCCTAAATACTTAGTTGAAGTTTCTGGAAACAATTTTTTACCATCTATGTCTAGAACAAAATCATGCTGTTGGTGTTTGTTTGAGTACAACATGCAATGTGTTTTGTCGAAGTTAAAAGAAAGTTTATTACTAGCTACCCATGATTTCACATGTTTCAATTCTTTTTCAGTTTTTGCTTTAAGTGCGTGTTTTGATTTTTCGTGGCGTATTAGAACTGCGTCATCTGCGTACAAAGCCATTTTTGAGTCAGTGCAAGTTGGTAAGTCATTTATATACACAAGGAATAAAAACGGGCCTAGAATACTTCCTTGTGGGACACCGCAGGTTATTGGAATCATAGATGAGCAATAATTGTCGTTAACAGAGATATACTGCATTCGATTACTTAAGTATGATCTTAGAAGTTGAAGGGGTTGGCTTCTCACTCCATAATGCTCTAATTTACCTTACAAAATTTTGTGATTAACTGAATCAAAAGCTTTCCTAATGTCGATAAATGTACTACTCACAATATTGTTTTTGTCTCTTAGATCTAGTATCGTTTCAATGTAATGAAGGATAGTGAGGTTAGTGGAATTTAGTTTTTTTCTGAACTCAAATTGATGATTTGTTAATACCGTATTTTCCGGACTATAAGGCGCACCGGTATATAAGGCGCAGTATCAAAAATTGGCTTCAAACAATTTTATTTTCATAGATAAGGCACACCAGGTTATAAGACGAGCTAAGTGAAGCAATACTCAATGTGCAATATTTTATTCAAAAGAAACAATCAATCAATCAAACAAAAATTGAATACTCAAAATTGTTCAGTGGTATCCTCTCCCAGAAATCCATCAAACTGTTCATCTTCAGTGTCAGAGTTGAACAATTACGCGATTTCAGCATCAAGCATGCCCAGATCAGTCTCGTCATTATCGTTATCAGAGTCAGTCTCATTGTTGTTGCTTGGCTGTTCAGTGATGATTCCGGCCTTCTCGAAAGATTGAATGATGATGGAGACGGATACATTCGCCCAAGCATCCACAATCCATTGGCAGATAGTAGCGTAACTTGGCTGTCATTGCCTCCCTGTCTTGGTAAATGTGTGTTTACCGTCTGTCATCCAATGCTCCCATGCAGCTCGCAATTTAACCTTAAATGACCAGTTGACACCCAATATCTAGCGACTGGAGTTCTTTGGTTAATCCACCTGGAATGATGGCAAGCTCCGAATTTGTTTTCTTCACTTGGACTTTGACAGCATTGGTCAGATGGGTGTGCATAGAATCGTAAATCAATAGAGACGGAGAATTGTGGAAAAATCCATCTGGTCTCTTGACATAAACCTCTCTCAGCCAATTACCAACCCTTTGGGTTAGCCTTGATGATGACACCAACCAGAAAGTTTTCTTTTGGCAAAGTTTTTCTTTTGAAAATGACCATGGGGGGTAGTTTCTGGCCATTTGCCTGGCAACCAAGAACTACTGTGAAGGATGACTTTTCGTTTCCTGTGGTCCGTATATTAACTGCACTGGTCCCTGTTTTTTTGACAGTACGGTTTAGGGGGATGTCAAAGGTGAGGGGGACCTCATCCATGTTTGTGATGTGGTTTAGATGGATTCTCTGTTCATTGATCTTGCTCTTGCAGTAGGTGCAAAACAGGGCCAGCTTTTCTTTGTAATCATTAGGCAATTGCTGCGACATAATAGTTCTTGTGCGAATGGAGAGATTATACCGTTTCATAAAATGGAAGCACCAAGAAGGACCTCCTTGAAAGTTGTTGATCTCCATGTCGCATGCTACCGCTGTAGCTTTCAGTCGAATAGAGACAGTAGAGACGCTTCTACCTGCAGTTCTCTGTTCGATAACCCACTGTTCAATTTTGTCCTCCAACAGCGGCCATCTCACTTTGTGCCCTCGAACACTCTGTTTTGTCTTTTTTATCTGGCGGAGGGTATCTTCTTGCTTTCTCCACTTCCGTACCATCGATTCATTTACTTGAAATTCTCTTGCAGCTGCTCTATTTCCATGTTCTATTGCATGCCTTATAGCTTTGAGCTTAAAAGCCGCTTCATAAGCATGTCTCTTCTTAACAGGAGCCATTTTTGGGGTGCAGGTAGCCTATAGATAATGAATACGGCAAATGAGCGAATGCAAGGCTTTTGCAAATTGTCTCCCAACTAGCAAAATCATGTGGTAGTTTGATACATGCGCAATGTATGTTGCGATCATGGATGACACCGCATGTGTGTTTATGCACACAAAGTGAAGAGAAGAAATGCGAAAGAGAAGAAAGAAAAAAGAGAGGAATTTGTCCGCAAGAAAGAAAGAAAAAGTTTGCTTTTTGAATACCGCGCCTTACGGTAGGTAATTGCTAGCGCATTGTGTTTTGCTGAGAAGCTTATTGCATAACACAACGGCCTGTTTGCAAAACAATTGTTGTGGTTTTAAATGCAGTGAACAGCAATCTTGGAAAGCAAACACGGGTACGATAGGTTTCATAGTTAAGTTGTAAATAACAATTAGCAGTTTATAAATATAAAGCACCATTTGCAACATAAATTTGGTTCAGAGCATGATCATAAAGCCGAACCTGATCCATACATTAGGCGCACTTGGACTATAAGGCGCACACTCAATTTTAGACAAAATTTAAAGGTTTTTCATGCATCTTATAGTCCAGAAAATACAGTAAAAAGCTTGTGTAACAGTTTACAATACAATGTCAAAGTTCAGCGTACGAGTTGTTAAACAGTTTTTTACTCCATTTGAAATAGCATAACGCGGTCTTTACAATTCCAGCGACTCACAAGCAAATTTCATTACATCAGCCAAACTTAAGAATCATGTTTGATTCTGAAAGCCCTCTTTTGCATCGCAGCTCAACATAAGAGTATAGTATTTGCTATACCAGTTGTTTCGAAATTAAAACCTCAAAAAATTTTTAAAAATAATCCTCAACAGCACAAACCAAAATAAAAAAGTGCAAAAATTTTGCAAATTTACAACTGGCATTTATTTTCAGTTTTTTAGTAAATTGTTCATGCTTTTGCCTCATAGCTGTCATTCTTGAGTGGTATAATTTGACAAATTGCAAAAAAAAGCGGAGAATCAAACATTATTTTCCCTAGTTAATGCTTCACTCACAAGATCTCGCAGGTCGATAGAATGAATGGGTAAACTATCGCAGTTTTGTATATGTCCTTTAATTATTGCGTTTTTTGACATGCCTACCCAGCATGCTTTTGTGAAGATTTGCATAGAAGGTGAGAGGTGCTGAGAACTGAGCAGCTACTCAACATAAAAGTGGAAGAAATTTGAAATCAAAAATAGCTTAGTAAAAAGTTACGTTAGTGAACTTCAAACTAGTCTGATGAAAAAAACTTCAGAAATTTTCATGTAAGCAGTAGAGGGAGAGACCCTAATTTCAAAACACAATGTTTAATTATTACGTCCATTATTTAACACTAAAACTTCGTTATTTAAGTTTTTCAAAAACCTTAACAGTAGAATTACGGACATTTTTGTATACCTTCGTTTACGGAGGTGTCGTTTTCGACACTGATGCGCGTAACGTAAAACGTAAGCTGTAATACCGCAAAGTTTTAGTGTTTATCTGCGCTTTCTTGTTAAAATTAAGTTTGCTATGAGATATTTAATTTTTAACTCTGAATTCTAGCATTCAATGCATCGTAGTTCGATTCCAAGGACTTTGTAATTAGTAGAAAAATAATAGCAAAAGTCAAATGACAGGTAGTTTATTCTAAAACATTGCATTGCTAAGTTACAGTAATTTCAATTACATACGAGAAGAGCAATATTTGCACCTGACAAATGTTACTTTCGATCCGCTAACGGAGCAAGTTCCACAAGTTGGCTTTGTGCAACTCAAGCACAAACAAGTAGTTGCATTGTTGCAACTTTTACCGTGACATTTTCTTCTTTTGCGATCTGGGTAGGCGGCAGGAACAGCGACAGCAGATGTAGATGTACCAGTACGTGTTGATTCCGGCTCATTATGTAAATTTTTCATCAACTGAAAAATAAACTGTCGGCGACTAATGCGATTTCCAGTACATTTTACAAACAATATTTTTGCATTTATTGCTGCAATATCAAGAATATTTCCCCATGCAGAAAGGGGCCAACGTCTTGAAGCAGATCGAGTCGTATTTATAGAGACGAGTCATCTGGTCGAAACAGTAAACACCAACTTTATTTTTGTTATAAAATAATATAACATTTGGCTTTTGTTTACGAGAATCAGTGTCCACATCTGGTGAGGAATGCATAGTTGAAAGAAGACATACAGACTTGTTGCGTTTTGGTTGGTAATTGACAAACAAAGCGTTGCTTCTACAGTATCATGCCACATAAAGCGGCTATGATAGATTTTGTCTGGAAGTGGTTGCGTCATTTGAAACGACAGCTCACGGCGATTTTTTCTTATTGTTCCTACAATCGATATTTTGTTCCTTGCAAGTTTTTCAGCCACTGGTAATGAAGTAAAAAAGTTATCACAAGTGATGTTGTAACCTTTTCCTTTTATTTTATCTGTGAGCTTTAGCATCACAGATTCCGCCAAAGGAGTTCCTCCTCGCTCTTCTCGTTCTTGAGCCCCCAAATACGGTATGATATTAGCTACATATTTCGTTTCGATGTCTGCCAATACCCAGAATTTAATCCCGTATTTGTCCGGCTTGTTTGGCATAAACGTGATGAAGGGGCAGCGAGATTTTACAGGCATTAGTTGTTCATCTATAGTAAGGGAAAATTTGCAGTTGTATTTTGTTTGGCACATAGATGAAAACGTTTCAAATACTTCACGAATTGGCGCGAATCTATCTGCTCTAGGTCCAGTCCTCTGTCTGTTTGGCTTATCATCAAATCTCAAATATTTGAGAATTTTTAGAAGCCGGTCTCGTGGCATCGTTTTTGAAAAAACAGAAATTCCATATTCTTTGTTGAAGAGGAACCATAAGGGATGATTTTTTCCATACAGACCTCTACCGTACTGAAGGGCAATGAAAGCTTGCAATTCACTTAGAGTCAAGGAAAAGTTCGTATCTCCTCTTCTGTGAGCCTCTTCAGTTGTGTATTTCACAATAGAGCGAAGAATAACTTCAGGAATGAAGTGCTTCCATGCATCATATGGTGTGGAAATAGACTGAGAAACTTGTCTGTGGACACCACTCGCACCTGTATATACATTGTGGGCAGGAGTTCTTCCAACGACCGAAGTTGGACTATTTTTCCATACCGTCTTGTCCTTTCCTAAATGTGTTGAAGCACCGTTAGCATTTGATCCAAAAGAAGAATTGGAAATATCTGAATCCGAATTGCTGGATTCGCTACTTTCATAGCTGTCCGAGCTGCTGCTAAGCAGACGCCTATCTTGTCTTTGTCTAGCAGCATCAACAACTGAAGAAAGATTTTCATCTTCTTGTTGATCTTCTTCCTCATCTGATAAATCATCATCAGTGAGCCAGTCAGTAATCAAATCGGCAGCTTCTGCTGCACTGTGCGGTTGATGATTCATAAGATCTTTGACCAATTGCAACAATTTAATACGTCTCTAACTCGTCACTAAAATAAGAATCATGCAAAAAAGTAAATAAATCTTTAAAACAATTATTCCGTCTAAAACAGTTTTACAAATCATTATGCCGTAGAAAAGGATAAACTAAAACTTATCTATTTTATTAGTTCAATAAACAGTAAAGCTTCGCTGTCAGTATCCCGTGTACATTCGCTGAGCCTAACCTCTTCATCTTCAGTCTCCAGTATAGTACAAAAACTAGGGCATTTTTTGTTTTATGAAAGCGTGCTGAGTAGACTAGTTTTTCTCTACAGCTTGTAATAAAAACGCTATTCTGTAGTCTATACTGAAAGCTACCTGTACATTCCTACAATTTACAAATATCAAATTTACAACTAAACAGTTTCTCACCGCAGTTTTGTTGACAAATCTAATTATACAACTCATAATTAGACTTTCAAACAAAAGTGAGCAAACAGAAACCAGACAAAAAAGCGCATTTGATGAGCTTCAGAACTTTTCGCAAGCAGAAACGCTATATAGTGTCGAAAATGACACTTCCGTAAACAATAGGGTGTGAGAGTTAACACATCTAAAGTAATTGATAAAAAAAAATAATTTGTTATAAAATGTTATGGATGGTTTATAGTAATAAATTTTAGGAAAAGTCAAAAAAAATTTACGCCCTGTAAAGCAAATATCTGGAGATACAACAAAATAAAAAAATCTTGGTGTCGAAAACGACACCTCCGTAATTCTAGTGTTAAGCCATAACAGAAAGTATGCTTTCTCAATGTCACCACAGGTGACAGCTTCGTAAAAAGAAAACTCAGCCATGTAGCTCAAATTTATCAAAGCCATTAAGCTCAACTTGAGAATGACATCGCAAGTGGTATCTAGGGACGTCCAATTTAAATGTTTCGATGTTAGATTGTGTCAGAAAAATTTTTTTTCTGTTTTCAGTCACTAATGTTTTGCTTATGATTATTTCTTTGATGTTGTTTTGTGTATTTAGTTCATGATTCTGTTTAGTTGTTAAGTTTAGTTTAGTTTTTAATTTCTACTAATTCCGAAAATTTGTTCCATCTAGGTCTAATGGTTCAAAAGTTAAAAAAATTGGTGCCTCGTGTGAGGTGGGCCCCCATTTAGGTACCTCCAAATTTTTTTCAATTTTTATCTCTTTATTGTGTTGGCCTACACTGAAAATTTCATGTGTCTAGCATAAGTTGTTAAAAAGTTTTAATTTTGGTGGACCTGTTTTAGGGGGAAACCCCCAAACTTTGTTCAAATTTTGTCTTTCTTTCATGTTTGCTTGTGTACCTTAAACACTTCATGTTTCCAGCTTAAGGTTAAAAACTTTGAACTTTGGAAGGCCTCGTTTGAGTGGGCACTCCCCATTTTTTGAATCCGCAATTTTTGTTAGGTTTAGTTCATTTCTAATTTTTACCCATTTTGAAAATTTGGTACATCTACCTTTAATGATTTGAAAGTTTAAAATTTTGGCGGCCCCATTTCAGGGGATTCCCCATTTTGGTACCCCTAAATTTTGTCAAATTTTATTTTTTCATATTTACCTGCACTGAAAATTTTGTGTGCCTAGCTCGAGTGGTTGAAAAGTTTCAATTTCAACAGCCCCGTTTGAGGGGGAAAACCCAATTTTAAGACTCCAAAATTTTTTCAAATTTTATCTTTCCTTCTATTTACTTCATTTCAACATTCCATGTGTCTAGCTTTAAAGGCGGTGAATCATCCAGCCAATTATGGTGGTTTATAATAGTTATAGTTGAACTATAGGTTTTGATATTTTTTTTATTTTAATTTTGAGGCTGTGGCTGCAAAGATATTCATTTAACAAATGCAAAAAGATATCCCTCGAAAAAAGTGTTAGGAAACTCAGAGGTTTGTTCTTAATGCCTAAACCACAGTTCTCTAAACTTTTAGGCCTACTAGGTTTAAATGGGAAGAACAAAACTCAAGAGTTTCCAAAAACTTTTTTTGGGGAATATCTTTTTCTATTTGTTGAGTTGTCAACCGCTTCCTCAAACTTGAAACAAAAAATATTGAAAATTGTAGTTCAATTTTAGTTATTGTAAACCACCAGAATTGACTGGATGATTCACCGCCTTTAAAAGTTAAAAAGTTAGAATTTTGGAGGGCCCGATTGAGGGGGATCCCCCCAATCTGGCACTCCCAATTTCAGTCGCACACTATTCCTCCCTGATGTCTTCAATTGCTGAAACTTGGAATGCAGTGCATTCATCAGTTAAAAAGTAGATAGCTGGAAAACAAAGAAAAAAAAAGTAAGAAAAAGAAAAAAAAAGAAGAAAAATTGTATTCAGACTGGGAAAAACGAATATAACCAAAAGAAAAGCATTTAATAGTGTGTTCAAAAATCACGATCATTTTCCATCAATATTGGTATTCACCGAGATTTATTGATTCAAACTCGTCAACTTTTTGCCCATTTTCGGCTTGTAACATTTTAGTCACATGACCGGGCACCCCCAAACTTAGTTCGCATATATCGCATATACCACCCACATTGTGTCCCAATTGCAGCACGCCAAGTGGGCTTTGAGTTATCGGTGAATTAATATATTTTCAAACCAAAAATTGTCGTTTTTTTGTGTCTCAATTCATGATCACGTGACCTAGGATCCCCAAAATTGGCACACATGATGCTTTCATTGATTCTCATGTTGAGTCCAAATTTCAACTGTCTAGATTTTACTGTTTGCTAGTTACGAGCAAAATCAATCCTCATCTACTGAAATTCACAAACAAAAACAAAGGTACTATGCGCTCATGCGAAGTCCCAATGATAGCTCCGTTGCCATTAAAAGCTGTTTTTAAATTCTTGAATACGTTTGCAGATTAAAAATCTCCACATTTAAATGTAATTTTTTTGCAACTTTCATCTTTATGCAGCAGATTTACTTGTCCACGACAACTAATTGCGACAAACTGACCGTGAACAAACTGACCGCAAACAAATTGACTGCAAACAACTCTGATTGGCTGAGTAGGACGATCCTAAAAATATTTTAATATCCCCAGAGCCATCTTCCCCGAACCCTCACTTAGTGACAAAATCACTACGACAAAATCAGTGACGAAATCACTGTGACGAAATCGTTGGTTGGCGGTCAGTTTGTCACGGTCAGTTGACTTGGCTCGCAGATTTACTGCTTGTAATTAACCAGTGCACTCTCACTTTCAGATGCAGTATTTGATCCACATACTTTTGGAACATGTGAATCAAATAGTGCATCTGAAAGTGGGAGAGCCCTGGTTCATTACAATCAGTACTACTAGTCAGCGTAGCGGTATAGTGATGATATGATGGAGAGCTGGTTGCAGGTATACTATCAGTTTATGAGTGACTGCTTGGGTGTCTGTAATTTTGGTTTGACTTTCATACTGTCTTCAATAAACTTGTGTTGTATAAGACGATTCCTGGATGTGCTTTTCAGTTTAATGGATGAGTGTTGCTTGGTTAGATTTAATGCACAATTATTAAATCAGTACTTACTACCTTGGCTTGGGCACATTCTTGAAAGCAATAATGTCTTCAAAATGTAGAACTATATTTCGTTAATTTAGGAATTTTTGGCTTGTTTTGTTTAACTTACCTTTGCAGGTTACCTATTGCTTTAATTTTTCTTGTGCATTATTTACAGATTAATAATAACTCAAGTAATGAGTCGAAACATCTCTTTTTGAATAAAATGTTTCTCACAGCTTTGGCTCTTTTATTAGAGGTAAAATACGCATAGTTAGGCAATCTTTGTGTAAGCAATATTGCAGGTTAAACAAATGCAAAAATCTCGATTGATAAATTATGTGCAGGATCAAATTACTGCCCTAAAACAACATTTTAAGTGATTCACAACAACTTACCATGTTTCCCCAAAAATAAGACCTAGCCTGACTTTTAAAAATGGTTTTAATATAAGCCCTACCCTAAAAATAAGACCTAGGCGGTAGAGCGAATTTTTTTGTCTTCTAGTGTGTTTTTACCAGAGCTGGGCACCCGCTACTTGAATAGTAGCGTCGCTACCGCTGCCGCTATTTGACGTTTAAAGCAGCGGTAGCACTGCTGCTTGATTTACAAAAGCAGCGGCGCTTCCGCTGCCGCTAATGGGTTCAAAAACAGTGGCGCTGCCGCTACTTAACAAAACAAAACAATTTTTTTTTTTCTGAAGTTACAAACCAAATGTAATCACAAAAGTATACCGTCATTATAATAGCACACATGCAAGCAGCCAAGCAATTATAGTTCAATAAATTGTTCGCAAGTTCCTTTTAAAAAGACAAGCATCTCAAAATGCTCGTCGGTCAAACCTGAGCGCTTAGGTTTGAGCACGTCTTTTCCGACCGAAAAAAGTCGTTCCACAGCAGCACTTGAAGGGAGTGCTGTATTATATTGAATGAACAAATTCATTAATATTTTGCTTTTAAAGTGCAAGGGAATCGAAGACAAAAGCTTTATTTTATTGTTTACATTTCTTAATTGCAGTTTAAAAGAATGTTCTTTAAAGTTTTTTTGCAGTAGCAGAAGTGGCAGATTTATTGCTTTCACAGAAGCGCTGAAGCGCTGTTCGCTACTGGGCCTCAAATATAGCGGCGCTGCCGCTTTTCGCTGTTAGCAGAAAAAAGCAGCGGCGCTTCCGCTTCCGCTATTAAAAAAACAGCGGCGCTGGTAGCGCCGCTACTGAACAGCGGCGCTGTGCCCACCTCTGGTTTTTACTGCTTGAAAAGTTATTGTGGGAATTTAGGATAAACAGTAGTGCTAGTTAATGAATAGATCAGCTGAATATTGATCGTATTCCCGTCATTAATTTTAAAAGTGTGGGAGAGGAAAAAGTTTAATGACCTGAGACAACATGAAGATCACGCCACTCTTCAATCTATGAACTGCTGTTTTTAAATAAAAATGTATTATTTAAAAGTAAATGGATATCGATTTTCATATTTTATGTATTTGAAAATCTCGTAATTTTCTACTTTGCAATTTTGTTTTTGATAAATGAAAATAAATGATATCCCCTTAAAATAAGCCCTGGTGTTATTTTTTAAAAGAAAATTAATATAAGACCCTATCTTATTTTTTGGGAAACACGGTAAGTGATTATTTAGTTAAAAGTAAATATAGCAAAGTGTTACAAACTGTGTTAGATAACAAAATTTTGTTATTTTTTTAGTTCTAAAAGGGAGGTTGACCCCCTAACCCCCCCTGCTGGATGCACCACTGTATGTAACCATTAAGCCAATTTTTGTCAGCAAATAGGCGTTTTTATTAAGCACACGCCGACTCTTGAATAAACACATTGTTTGCTGTAGGAAATTGTCGATTTTTTGGGCACAAGCTCACTTACCAAAACTTTAAGAGGCAGCACTGATACCCTCTATCAATTTATATCAAGAGTATGACAGTGGTGAAAAATGTTTCTCTTCAACATTTAGGGCTGCAAAAAAGGGGGAAGAAATTAATACTGGAAGGTGGAGACAACATGCATAAAATTTCAAATCAATTGTTTTTATTTGGCATTATCAGAATTCGCTTACGGTGTCACTGTCATAACTTTAATTTGACTCCAAAGTTTAGCTTAGCTTTCAAAAAATGTGAACATACGTCACAATGGTTTTTACATATCTGGAGTGCACATATTACATTAATGTACTATATTTTTCTGTAGCAAACAACAGAGTTTTTTTTAGTTTGAGTTTGCAGAGCTATTGGTATAATGTCAATAGTTGAAAAACAGATCATTGTAGAATAATAAACTGGCTTGATCTTTTAAGCTTTATTGAAACCATGGCTCCCTGTTATTTGTTTGATATGCAACACGCTTTGCAATTCTTTTGGCGCAAAATGTTTTGTTCTTTTTGAGTGAAAAAGTTCTCCCATGGTTGCCAAGCTAATCGCTCTTTTGGATATCACAAGTACTACCCTGTGCTGTAAGAAAGCTAGGTCGAAAATTCAGCAAGTTTTTAGTATAGTTTTTTTAACCCTTTTCAGTACTTCTAAGCGCACATACGTTGTTGCACTTCTGTCGACATTGTGTAGAGTTGTCTTCCTAGTGTTGGCATTGGAGATTTGTGTTTGCAAATGGTGTATTGAAAATAAGAAACACACAATGACTTGAAAGAGAGTATAAATAACTCAGCAGGTGATAGATAAAAAAAATTCAAACTATTGTTCACACACCCAGATCACTCACAAAATTCACATTTGCATGTTTTAACAATTTTTCTATGTTGTGGACAAACACCTCTGCCACAATCATCACATCGTGATTGGGTTTGTTTCTTTCATACTCTGCATCTTGCTTGATGGCTACATACAGTGGGACGAGGGATAACGTTGGATTCGGTTGGGATGGAAAAGCCAATCTGAGCAGCTTTGTCTCTAACTCTGTATGTTTGTTTTGGAAGCCTCAGACGATTCTCAAAAGCAGATTTAGCTACCTGAAAACTTAGGTTTTTCGGAAAGTATTTCCCTGACTTTGAGTATTTCCACATTTTTTTGTCAAGATATAGGCATTATTGGCTGCAGCATCAACCATGTTGTAGAAAAACAACAGTGGCCATCTTACAGTTTTTCGTCAGCATGAAAATTCCTCTAAATTTTTGTTAAACATATTGACGCCACATTTTCTATGATAATTATAGTCCAAAATCATGATAGATTTTTTGCACTCATCAGTAGTAACCAAATTTTCTGTATGTGTTGGGCTCAGGAGCATTATGGGTTTTTTGTTTCTTTAAGCTTGGTTTGCAGTCAATCCATCCTGTTATTCAAGGTAGTAGGGATTTCTCTGCAATCTGAGTAATGTTAAATTTTTTTCAAGTAGTAGTTTTACAAGATTATAACTTGTAAAAAAATTATCCGTGCACACATCCCTTCCTATTACGTAATACGGCTCTAGCAATTTCAGCACAATATCTTGGCGTAAATTTCTATGAACTTGATCTCCTTTTTTACCACCATAAGCAATTGCATTGACAGCATACCCGATACTTGATTTGCAAGCTCAGAAAATTTTTAATCCATACTTTCAAGGCTTGGATAGCATGTACATTTGCCCAGGAATTCGACCTCTGTATCCTCCCAGCTGCTTGTCTACTGTTATGCGATTGCCTGGAATGTAAACGAGTTTGATATTTGAAGAAAAATATTCCATATTTTTGACACTGCAGCAAACTTGTCATCGACTTTTAGGGGCGCACCCAGAAATTTTTAAAGGGAGGGTTTCAATTTTTCAAAAAGCAATCAGCCCCAATTTTAGTTAATTTATTTCAACCTTTAATGATATTTCAACCTTTAATGAAAATGTACAGTATTATAGTCAAACAGGGCATTGCGGTAATTGTGGGATTTTGTTACAACATTTGTTTATTCAAAACCCTTGTAATAACGATTTTGAAAGTTGTTGGTTGTGAAGATTGTGTGCAAGAGAACATAAGTTACCGCTATAGGGGCCTGGGGGCGAAGCCCCCAGCTGCTTGGCAATTACAATTTTTTTTTTGAAAAAACAGCCATTTTAACGCCATTTGGAAGACATTTTGAACGTTTTTTGAGCAATTAGAAAATATATATGCTAAATTATTTAGATTAGGAAGAGTTTGAAAGAATTTGTTTTTGCTCAGTCCAATCAGTTTCTGCATATTTACTGGTCAAGTCCAAAATAGGTTTAAATGCTGAAAGATCGCATGTTTGGCTTAAATCGTTTAAAAGTGAATGATACGTTTTTAAATTAAAAAATTTGTTAGTGGTACAGAATTTCAAAACAGCGTTTAATAGCATCGGAGCTATCATTTCCACTCTCTGAGAAATGGGTAGCCTTGAAAAAGACTGTTTTAGATTAAAGGTTTTCATCCAGCTCTCTTCACGAATTTATGCTGGAATGAAGAAAAGTTAAAATCCTGGTGATATAAGCTTATATAAATGTTGATTACATTAAAATAGACAATGGGTTGTTGTTATCATGTGTAATGCAGCAAAAATCACCAAAATACTATAAATTTAATGCAAACATAGCTTCGTCGCTATTAAAAGCTGTTTTTAAATTCCTGAATTCGTTTGCAGATTAAAAAACTTGACGTTTGAATGTAATTTTGGAGCGGGTTTCGTCTTCAACAGCGGATTTGTTTTCTTTTTTTTTTGCAAAAGTGCATTTGGCATAGTAGTTTTTTTACGCGAGGGCGACTTTTTTACTAAATGACCGTCTGTCTCTTTTTAGTGTCAAGCTCTGTTCTTCTCAGAAGTTTATGATTGGGTATAATATATCCATTATTACATATCTATGGATATATCAAATTCACTGTAGCTTTGCAATGTTTCTGTCAGCAATATTAAAGGTGAAACAAATGCAAACATTTCAATTGCTTGGCAAATATTCTGCAAGATCAAATTACGGACCAAAACAACATCTTACATGATTAACAACAACTAAGGTAATTATATAGTTAAAAGTAAGTATAGCAAGGTATTACAAACCGCGTTATATCAACAAAATTATGTTGCCTTTTGAGTTCCAAAAGGGGGGTTCGACCCCCGAAACCCCTCCCCTAAGTGTGCCACTGTCGACTTTTCTTTGCTCGCAAGTGTTGCCAATAATCGAAATAAATGCACCTGAGAAAGCATTTGAACTAGTTCAATGACATAACTGCTCTTTAAAAAGGTTTGCTATCTCCCACTAATCAGAGGTTTTCCAGTTCCGTGAAATTGTCTCTGTCACTGTCGGCTTTGTGAAATATAGCTCACCCAGCTTGAAATTCATCCATTGAAAAGTCATGATAGTTTTGCAGTTCAGGAAGAGTACAGCCAAGCTCCCAAATTTTTCGATTTGTGTGCCTGAGAACAGTTTGCAGTATATCTTCTGTGAGCATTAGCTTAAAACTTTTACTTTCAGTTTGTGGTCTACCTATATCTCTCGGTTCTTGCGTAAGGATGTTTGTGCATCTTCTTTGGTTTGGGATCTGCTGAGATTTACAGAGTAATTGGAAAGTAATTCCCTATTGTAGAATAAGTATAATTTATTTTTGAAGCATAATTTCTCCAATTAATAAATATGAGAAGAAAATATATTGCATGGACTTTTATCTATAAAATTCAATTAAAATAAAATTTCAATATGCATGGATTGTAATTGAAAATTTAATTCGGGCACCATCATTCGCCACCATCTTCTCAAGTCACATCAACTAATTTCACAAAAAACTCTTCCGGAATGAAACTCATAACAAGGTGGACTTTCCTTTAGCTGTGTATGTAATGTGCTCAAAAATGAGCTTAAATGGTGTGCTTGGAAGCCACACTACTGCCAAGCACTCTCTGCGGAAGACTGCAACATTCAAATGGAGTTTAAAGAGATGCTGGCTTGGTTTAGAGATTAGCCAGATCTCTTAAAAAATATTCTGTATAGTGATGAAGCTGTATTCCACATAGGTGGGTTTGTAAACCATCATAACTGCCACTACTAGGCGGGAGAAGATCCTTGTGTTACCAGTGAAAAAATGCGGAATCGACGTAAGATAACGGTATGGTGTGGAATAACTTCGGGTAGGATTGTGGGTCGTCCCTTCATCCTTTATGATGACATAAATGCAGAAAAGTACCTCACTAGAGGAGAGATGAAGTTTGGCCAATTATCAGTGCTTGGGATAATATTAAAGATTTAATTTTCATGCAAGATGGAGCTTCTCCACACTTTGCTATTGTTGTTTGTGAATGGATGAATGCCCAATTACCTGGAACTTGATGTGGTTCATGGTCGACTTGAGAAGCTAGTGGCGAATGATGGTGCCCAAATTAAATTTTCAATAAAAGTCCATGCATATTGAAATTTAAATTTTAATTGAATTTTAGATAAAAGTCCATGCAATATATTTTCTTCTCATATTCATTTATTGGAGAAATTACGCTTCAGAAATAAATTATACTTATTTTACAATAGGGAGTTACTTTCGAATCACCCTGTATAAGTAATACTGCTTCCACTTTGAATATAATCACAATTATGCTCTTCTTGATCACTTTGAATAGCAAGTGCGGTTTCATCAGTGGAGGCTTTTTCATCATCAGTACCATCATCATTTCTCTCTTCAAACATTTCAGTGTCCCCTTCATCATCAATAGTGGCAACATGTTCCTCATCTTCTTCATCAGTGTTGTCACCTGGGAAAAACTCCTCCACATCATCATCATTATCAATGTTCAAGTCATCTTCTTGCACCCCAAGCTGATAGCATGCTTTACGTAAAGTTGTTTGCCTACTTATAATTTCAGTAACTGTAAAACCTCTTTTATAACGTAGCAACAGTATTATGGTATCTGTTACACAAGCATACGTGAGTAGAGGCATAACTTCTGTAAAATATAAAAGCTTGTTTCAACTCCTTATTCTGGAATTGTGGTTCAGCACAAGAAGTACTGTAGACAGTGAGAATCACAGGCTTATCTGTATTCGACGTTTCACATGTATTGCCACTCATACTGTCAATTGTCAAGTAACTGCGCTAGCGAAACACCGAGTAGTATCAAAATTATTTTATTACAATACTTTGAGATATTTCAGAGTACTATCTGTTAGTTGTAACCTACAGTGTCCTACAGCTAAGCAACAAAATAACTATAACTAAAATCATCTTTCCAATTTAACTGAAGTAAAAAAGAAATGCAGACAGTGCAAAGTGATGAAACAATGAGATTATATACAAAGTTTGTGACGTGCTGCGTAGTGGCAGCAGATTATGGTTGCAGTGTAATAATAACAATAAATAGATTTAAAATCGTTCTAGGACCCAGTTAAAAAGTCTTATGACCCAGTTAAAAAGTCTTAAAAAGTCTCCTCGAAGCTTTTCATATGACACTTGTCAAGAAGAATCGTCAGAATAGAGATCGCAGGAAAATCAGCGGCTATAAGAAAAAAGCCGAGCAGTGATTGGCGAGAAAAGAATCAATGATAGAGCGTCATTTGTGTACGTACAATCTTTAAGCTGTACACGAATTCTTTTTGTCGGCAGAGAGCGAAGTTAGAAGTTTTGATAAAAGTGACTTCAAAAGCAAATTGATTTCTTTTTGCATTTTTTTCAATAATTAAAAATGTTTTACGCTACATGTTCGCAAAGTTTTCTTACCTAATCCAGACGCATGCAATCTCCAGCTCGCAGTCTCAAATTTTGCGGCGCACGGGCACGATTTGCTTGCATAATATTGGCACATGCAGCAACAAAAACAAAAATTTTGCTAATATAATGCTGTTTCTAACGCTTTGCTATATTTACTTTGCGCTAAATAATCACTTAAGTTGTTATTAATCACTTAAGATGTTGTTTTAGGGTTGTAATTTGATCCTGGACAATATTTACCATTAATTGAAAATTTTGCATTTGTCTCATCTAAAATAGTGCTGACAGAAACGTTGGATAACTAATGTGCATTTAATACATACATGGATAATAAATCATGGATTTATCATACCCGACCAAAAACTTCTGAGCAGAGCAGAGCTTGAAACTAACAAGAGACAGTCTTCGGCCATTTAGTGAAAAAAGTCGCCATTGTTTGAAAAAAAGTACAAAGCCAAATGCACTTTTGCAAAAAAAGCAAACAAATCCGCCGTTTGAAGATCAAAGCCAAAACAAAATTATAATCAATTGTCGAGATTTTTATTCTGCAACCATATTCAGGAATTTAAAACGAGCTTTCAATATGTCGAAGCTATCATTTCCAAGTATTTTTTCTATATTTTTGCATGAACTTTATAGAATATTTGGTGATTTTTGCAGCATCATATGTCATAATAACAACCCATTATCTTGTTCAATGTAATTAAAACTGTATGTATACAGTCAAACCTCGGTTTTCGAACATAATCCGTTCCAGAAGGCTGTTCGAAAAGCGATTTGTTCGAAATCCGAAACAATTTTTCCCATTAAAATTAATGCAAATAATTTTAATCCGTTTCAACTCTAGAAAACAACTTTTGTAAAGTATTTGTTTACTATTTTACACCATAAACTGTACTGCGTACTGTAGTACCACAAATAAAAATGGGTTGAAGTAGATTGTATTTTATTTTAATAAAGATTTCCTATCTAAGATGATGAAAAAAAACAAAAAGTAAGCATTTCTTATGTTTTATTTTTAAAACATCAAAAACATTAAAGGTTAAGATGCAGTACAATACGAAAAATTTTGAAAAAATTTGCGGAAATTACTAATCAAGCAGTAAAAAAAATACAACAGCTCAGTTACACCAAAAATTGTGTGAAAAAAGCCGACATATGCAGCATCATGGCGCATTCGTGTTTCTCGGCTTCTTTCGGTTTGGTCGTGATCCAAATTTTTGTTCGAAGTCTGAAACGTAAAAATCTTGAATTTATTGTTCGAAAACTGATTTGGTCGAGAACCAAAGCGTTCGATAACCGAGGTTTGACTGTACCATCGTATTTTAATATTTCTTCATTCCAGAGTAGATTCCTGAAGAGAGCTGGATGAAAACGTACAATCTAAAACAGTCTTTTTCAAGGCTACCCATTGCTCAAAGAGTGAAAATGAATGCTCCAACACTATTGAAAGCTATTTTGAAATTCTGTACCACTAACAAATTTTTTTAATTTAAAAACACACTAACTAAAAACGTTTAAGTTAAATACGCAATCTTTCAGCATTTAAACGTATTTCGGAGCTGATCTGTAAGTGTGTGAGGACTGACTGAATGGAGCAAAACAAACTCTTACAAATCTTAGTAATTTAGCTTTTTCTAAATGGTCTAGAAACGTGCAAAATGTCATTCAAATGGCGTTAACTTGGTTATTGTTTTCGACAAAATTGCAATAATTGCCCACCGGCTGGGGCTTTGTTCCAAGGCCCCCATAGTGGTAACTTGATCTCTTGCACACAATCTTCACAACCAACAACTAAATCACTATTACGGGGGTTCTTAATAAACAAATGTTGTTACAAAATGCAACTATTACCGCGAAACCCTGATTGGCTATAATAAATAGCTAATGATAAAAATAAATTAATCACAATTGGGTACTGGATGGTTTTCGAAAAATCCCCCCCTTTTAAAATTTTTCAGGTGTACCCCTGAATTCAGTGCGCATGATGAATTTAAAGTACCATATATACTCGCCTATAGGTCGCACCATCGTATAGGTCGCACTATTAGTTTTGTGTTAAAAAAGTTGAATTTAGCGTTGACTCGCACATAAGTCGCACTATCTTTTTTGCACAGATAACTTCGAAAATTAAGATAAATTTTCGAAGTTATCAGTGCGAAAATTAAAATAAACTTCAAAAATTAAAATAAATTAAAAACAAATAACTTCGAAATCGAACATTAAAATCGCAAAATCATTTTTTCTTAACAAAGCGGGAAAATCCAACGCACGCTGAGCGGTCGCATGTGCGTGTGCGCACATGAAACTGTCTCGCATTGGTATGTGCGAGCACAAGCGCAAGCGCAATTCATGTCTATAACGGCTTATTAGCCGGAAAATACGGTACTTGCAATACCGTAGCCGAAAACTTTCAAGGTATGTCGCGCGGATAGATCGCACCCGTGTTTTTTTTAAAAAAATATGAGAAAAAAGTTGCGACCTATCCGCGAGTATATACGGTATGTAACACTTGTATAAAAAACGTTACATGAAAAATTGTCAAAAATGGTTGTCGAGTTTGCAGCCACTTCTAATTCAACTCACAGTACAAAAAATATAAAACAACTCACAGAACAAACCAACAAAACTTCTCTTTCGAAATGAACTACGTAACTGGAGACAATTATTTAGCAAAAATGGATATCGTACGTCGTTTTTCAACCGAATTCTGGAAAAACTTTTGACTTAAGATAATGGCGCATGCAATCAAAGATTTGAATTCATCTAAAACGCAAGAAAGAAAGTTCTTTTTTACAGAGCCGTATTCAGAAAAACGTCAACTACTTTTTTCAAAAATATACGGATTTTAATCAAAAGCAAATTGGACACAGAAATCACACTCATATTCAAAACCACCAAAATTTCTAGCAATTTTAGTAATAAAGAGCCGGACACCTTATCTACAGTTAAATGTCGTGTACAAATGCACATGTTCACTAGGCTGGCACAAAAACAGGCAAAAAATTTTTTTTTTCTTTGTTTTGTAAGTTTGCAATAATGTTCTTTTTGGTGAACAAAGCCCAAAAACCAAAAATCAAGGAAAAATACCGACGTTTGACCCTGGTTCACCCACTGCAAAAAATTCAAAATTACAACATTTAAAAATTTTTTCGAATTTATTTGTTGTGGGGTCATTGGCTGTGCGTACATTGTAAAAATACAATTTAATGTCATTCAAACCATTATCTCACACTAATAGTACACAAATTATGACCTTTTTAGCAACATCTTTTGCAACAATACAAAAAATACTTCAACAATTGAATTGGCCATATTTTAGGCATGATTTTTTTCATGCAACGTTCTGCATTTGGCTTCGTCAACAGTTCATTTTGCTTTTCTCAAAGGTTTTTTACCACTTGGTACAGAAACTGCTTTTGGGATAGTGATTTTGTAATCGTAGATGAGTAATAATCTGTGACAAGTCCAAGAGCTCTTTCTGAAAAATCATTCACTACTTTCAAATGTTGAAGTCGAGATTTGATCCTGCTGTAGCATTCGTTCCTCTCCCACAGCGAAGCCGGTTTTGACAAAAATAGTGGCTGTTTATTGATAAGCTTGAAAAGCACCCACGACTCACATCCAATTAAATCTTTTAGTTGGGTAAAAGTAGTTAGTGTCGGCATCTTATGCATCGAGTGGTTGAAAGAAGTGTCATTTTGGTATTTCTTCATGGCTTTAGCCATGCCTTGTTTTTCATGAACACTTGCTGTGTTGAGAAGTGCAAGAACCACCAATCGCTCTGTCAAATACCAGAAGTAATTTTCGAACTTGCTAGCTACAGCTTGACTAAGCTGCCGTAGAGTCTTCGACTTGTGCTCTTTGGCATTGGTAACCATGGTTTTATACAGAATCAAGTCTTCAATAGGAGCACGAAACGGCAGTGATGCTCTTGACCATGGCTTGACATAATACAAGCACAGAAATCTTGCAAGATCCACGATTTTTGTCAACAGACTCTCTGAAATGTCGCATTTTAACTGATTCTGAAACATCGCTATTTTGATGCTGTAGATGACTTTTGACATCCAGCGTGCGTGATGTCTTGCACCTGGTGCCTTCATTTTAAATTCTTTTTCTTCTGGCAATTTTCTGCCTGAAATATCATGTAAGAATGCAAATTGTATGCACTCATAAACTACTTCATTCGCTTTGGCGTTAATTCACTTAACCAAAGGTTGAATAGCACTCCTACAAAAGTTAAAATTAAAGATTGAAAGTTAGACATGCATAATTGAAGACAATATGCTAAAGTAAACTGTAGGCTAACTCGGTAGGCTAACTGCTTTGGTAAAACAGATTGTAATATTACGTATAACCTAGAAAAATAATAGTCAACTTCAACATTTCTTGATAATCCTTTCTTGAGAAATCATCCTGAAGTACAGCTTGGCAAAACTCAACAATATTTTGAATTTCAATTTTTTCATTTCTGCACTTTGCTTTGTACGCTTGAAAGTTTATTTTATCTAGGACAGACCAGTGATTAACAAGTACTTGAAACACTGCTTCATTGGGTGATTAGGTTATGCTATAAATCACAGAAGCAACTGCTCCACATAACAATTCCAATACATGGTGTTGACAGGCCAATAATAAAAGTTTAGTGCCAAATATTTGTTCCAAGGATACAGCAACATCACAGCAATTTCCCGTGTTGATAGAAGTTGTGTCCAACACTAAACCAATGATTAGATCTCTTTCAATCTTCCATTTATCGAGGGTGTCCAAAATGATTTTTGTTTGTTCAGAAGCTGTGCTGTGCTTTTGATCTGGATTGATTTTGAGTAAAACGTCAGATTTCTTGTCAGTGGCAGCCAAAAGAATGGCAATGACTTCTTTAGATGTTCAATATTCTGCAGCATTTTTCCATCCCAGAGCCACGCGTATCTTTTGCTCTCGTATTTTATTGCAGTGTCAACGAGTTGTATCCTTAGAGAATGATATGTCAGCAATGCTGCCACTTCCAGTGCTAATAACAGCAGACATTACTTCAGTAAGCCCTCTGTGGCTTATATGGTGTTTGTCTGCCACTATACCAACAGTTTCATTTCAGTGCTTGGCATCAACTTTTAAACTAATGGTACCTCGTTTTTCATTTTGTTGCTTTTGTCATTTAGACGATGTCGGCAAATACATTTCATTGTCCTTTTCCGATTCACTTAAACTGCTGTTTTCACTGTTTTTGTCGAAATGTGTGGCAAAGTTGGATGATTTTGTGGCCAAATTTATCTTTCTTTGTTCTTCTTTGCAAATCCTTTCTTGTTTCTGCAAACTTCTTTTTAGTTTTTTTTTTTTTAGCCAAGGTTTTCTATCCAGTGACTATACTCCACCTTCTCTATTAGTTTTCATAATCTCCAAAAACTTCCTATCTTCTTCGTTTAATCTTTCCTCACAGTTTGGTTGGGGCGCCCAAAACGTTCTCTTCATTTCTTCCAAAAAAGGCTTTTCTTTTGTCCAATTGCAGCTGCGTTGTTTTTAAGCGTTGTTTAAATAAAACTGTCCAATTGTTGTGCTTTTTTAGAACCATGGTAATAAAATTGATATGGGGTGTTCGTTGGTATGCCGGCTCTACGTAACCACCATTTCATCACATGTTCAACTGCAGCCTTGGCAGAGTTGCGGACAGTAGCTGTTCCCGGTTGGTTTTCCTGCAGTTTACCATGCAAAGATCGAAAGTGCAAATACACAGTTTTATTTGTGGGAAGTTTCGAACCCCTAATTTCATCCACAACACATTTTTCCAACAGCCAAATTTTTAGTTTTTATTTGGATCTCGTCATTTCAGAAAAATTTACTACCAAAAATTCTACAAATTAATTTACAGCTATTTTTCTGCAAAGTAACATTCACTAGAAAATTGTTATGTCTGTAGTACTAGCCACTACGCTAATTAAGCACTGCAGTTACTTTGCACATTAGTGATCATATGTTACCATCTTAGGCTGTACTGTGAACACAGTTGTCAAAACATGAACTAAAATCAGGCTGAGAGAAAAAAGTGAACTTGAAATATTAAGCTGATTTACTAAAGATTCCAAATTTCCGGTGAGTACTGTTGCTGACTTATGGCTTAACAACACTGCTTAGAGCTAATTCGAAGGCCCGGTACTGCCAGTTCAGTCTTTCTAAATATCGGTAGTAGCCTATTGGTTAAAAGCAATAGGTCGTACATCCCAAAAACTCGTTTTAGCAAATTCCTTAAACTCACATTCTTACTAATGTCAACTAGCCTACAGTTAACTTGAGATTGCTTAACTAAGACCAAGCTACCTTTATGCAAAACACATGAGCCTAGCACCTAAATGTTAACATCCTTCATCGACATCGAACTGACTTGTTTTGAGCTGATTCTCGCATTTGTAGCCTATTTTAACATTAGTGTGGCAATTTTTTCAAGTTGTGGCGAAGACTCGAAAACAACATTTTTTAAAGAAAATTTGTAATATTAACATGTCTGAACCAAGGCCAAACACCAAAAGCAAGACAATCATCAGTAAACAAACATTGCTTACTACAGCGATGAAACGCTGCTTGAAACATCCGAATAAAATATTGGCAAGAAGCTAAATCACTCAGCCAAATTGATAATTTTTCAAAAAATTTCAGAATTTCAACTGGGGCGAACCAGGGTCAAACGTCCGGATTAGGCAAAAAGTTTTGGATTGCAACTGTCAGTAACCGAAATGGAATAATTTTGCAAACTTACAAACATTTTTAAGAGCATCAAGAAAAATGAGCCAGCCTAATGTTCACGTGATGTGAACGCAACATACATAGGTTATTCAGCTGGCATTTGGTAAAAAGAGCAAAGGAACATATTAGTTACTGCAAATCGAACAAAAGTGCAAGCAAAAACCACATTTTAAATTGCAACAGCTGCCTAGATGAAAACCCTAAATTTCAATTATACCGGTTTAGCGTAATTTGTAATAATGCACATGAGGCGAAAATACATGAAGCGCTCCTAATCAAAAACCAGAATCCAACTATCAATAAACAAATATATGCAAATGGGGCCTCCTTTTTATTGAGTGTGTATCAATGTTTTTTTAAGTGTGCAGTGATTTTTTACCGTGATAGCATAACAACTAATAATAGTTTTTGAAGTCACCATTTTGTGTTTAACGTCGTGATTATATTTTCATCAATTGCCAATTTTGAATTGCTTAAATGTAAAATGACAGTTTAGCCAGATGTAGTTGCTCGTTCAAATTATTATTGTAAGTTGAGAAAAGGAGTTTTAACTATATTTCAGTTTATTTGAAAGTGATATTATTTATTAATTTTACCTCATTTTTAGTTTCCTGATGAGGGCTCTTTGTAAAACGCCGAAAACGTTCGATTAAGTATGAAGTTAGCCTAACTGAAAATAATCAATAGCCTAGTAGCACGATCAATGGAATGGTGTTTCTGAGTTGCAACAAAAATAATTCGAAAGTAAAACAATAATTTGAAGCAGCAGACAATCCTGTATATCTTCAAAAGTTTTTGAAGCAGTTCTAAAGAAGTTAATGGCAAGAATTTATCATTGTTTTTACTTTAAGTGTATTTACAACCAGGTGTAAAGATTAAACTTCAAAATATCCATTTAAACATTGTTCTACTAATCTGCTGAGAGATGAACCCTTAGCTCCTGAAAAAGTTTGTACTGTATTGTTTGGTAGAAGTAAACTAAAAAAAATGAAACGTCACTCACGTTGCTGTGTGTGTTAATATTACGCAAGCAAATCGTGCCCGTGCGCCGCAAAATTTGAGACTGCGAGCTGGAGATTGCATGCGTCTGGATTAGGTAAGAAAACTTTGCGAACATGTAGCGTAAAACATTTTTAATTATTGAAAAAAATGCAAAAAGAAATCAATTTGCTTTTGAAGTCACTTTTATCAAAACTTCTAACTTCGCTCTCTGCCGACAAAAAGAATTCGTGTACAGCTTAAAGATTGTACGTACACAAATGACGCTCTATCATTGATTCTTTTCTCGCCAATCACTGCTCGGCTTTTTTCTTATAGCCGCTGATTTTCCTGCGATCTCTATTCTGACGATTCTTCTTGACAAGTGTCATATAAAAAGCTTTGAGGATATCAACATTTTAATCAAAATGAAACTTTTTTGTTTGAAAAACGTTTTTTTTTTGAAAAAAGCTTTTATTTAAAAAAATTTCAGAAACATCAAAAACAAACGTTTTTTTGAAAAAAAAACAAAAACAGTTAATTCAAACAAAATTTTTTTTATTCTGAAATAAATATTTTTTTTTCTGAAATAATTTTTTTTGGAAAAAAATTCGTTTTGAAATAAAAAATTTTTGTTGAAAAAATTTTTTTAACCTCTAGTGCATAATCGGCGGTGCATAAACGTCCCGTGCCTAAACGTCACGGTCCAAACTAAGCTTGACACTAAAAAGAGACAGACACCATTTAGTGAAAAAAGTCTTCCTTGTGTAAAAAAAATGTACTATGCCAAATGCACTTCTGCAAAAAAAAGCCAACAAATCCGCTGTTTTAAGATGAAAACAAACATATTCAGGAATTCAAAAGCAGCTTTTAATAGCGTCAAAGCTATCATTTCCAAATTATTTTTTCTATATTTTTGCATTAACCTTACATTACTTTAGGTGATTTTTCAGCATAATACATCGTAATAACAACCCATTTTCTATTTCAGTGTAATCAACCTCTGTATATTCCATTGCATTTTAATTTTTCTTCATTTCAGCATAGATTCATGAAGAGAGCTAAATGAAAACATTCAATCTAAAGCAGGCTTTTTCAAGACTACCCATTACTCAAAGAGTGGAAATTATTGCTTCGATGCTAATGAAAGCTATTTTGAAATTCTGTGCCACTAGCAAGCTTTTTGAATTTAAAAACATATTAATTGGCAATTTTTCAGCATTTAAACACATTTTGGATTTGACCAGTAAGTATCCGGGGCTGATTGGACTGAGCAAAATACATTCTTTCAAACTGTTCCAAATCTTAGTAATTTAGCTTTTTCTAACTTAATTGCTCTGAAAATTTTCAAAACATCTTCCAAATGGCATTCAAATGGCTTTTTTTTTGAAAAATTGCAAGAATTGCCCAGTGGCTGGGGGTTCCGCCCCCAGGCCCCCATCTTACTAATTTAGCTTTTTTAATTGCCCTAAAAACATGCAAAATGTCATCCAAATGGCGTCAAAATGGCAACTTTTTTCTGAAAAATTGCAGGAATTGTTCAGCCGCCGGGGCTTCACCCCCAGGCCCCCATAGGTGTAAATTGTTATCTTGCACCCAATCTGCACAACCAACAACTTTCAAAATCATTATTAAGCTGCATTTACACGGGTGACTTTGTGCGTGTGATTTTTTGATAAAAATGGATGTGGCAAAGTTGCATGCATTCAATAATGGTTCTCATTGTGATGAAAGTTATCTTACTGCTGAAAATGACTGTCTCAAGTTTCCATTCTGATAGTGATATTCTAAACTTTTTTAAAGCAAAATCGGAGATGATCTCACAGCGATTTTATATCGTAGCATCGATTCTCTTCTCAAGTTTTCAGTTATAACAATATTGGTATGAAAACAACCTAAGACAATTATTTTGATGAGTAAGGTCCCAATTATCATGATCAAAACCGCTGTTGAATAAATGCAACTTTGCCAGATCCATTTTTATCAAAAATTTGCGTGCAAAAAAGTTGCAGGTGTAAATGCAGCTTTACAAGGTTTTTGAATAAACAAATGTTGTATCAATGCAACTATTATCGTGAAACCCTGTTTGACTATAAATTAAGTACAATTGGGTACTGGTTGCTTTTTGAAAAATTTGAACTGCCCCCTTTAAAAATTTTCTTGGTGCGTCCCGGAATAGATGTGATTTTTTTGCCATAACTTAAAGCTTTTCGATGTGATAAACTCGCCACTAGTTTTCGATAATAGATTTTTTTGATTAATTTTGAAACCAAAGTTTGTTATCTAAAACAATGTATACTGAAGCTCAATCAGCGCAAGACTTTAGTATAATTACGTATTGTGAATGTGACGTAACCATTACCAAAACATTCTCAATCTTCTGTCTAAAATATGACTTATGACAAAAATCGGAATAATCGCTTGCAGAATTCGAAGATTTTTTTTGTTAGGTTTTCTGATACGATAATAGCTGTTGATTCTTTTTGCATATTTCGATGTGATATTTTTGGAAAAAAAGCGTCAAATTTCATGTAGCTTGGTTATTTGATCTTTTAGCTGTTCTTAACCAGTGCTTCAACATTTGATAGGCATCAGAAGAATTAGGATCAGTTGTCAAGTCTTTAGGCTGTGGTACATACTGTCCTTCGATATTAATGTTTACTAAATTATCATAAACTGAGCAAACTATTACAAAGGATCACACTAATTAACTGTGGGTTTAGTAAACTTAAATTATGGCATCAAACTAATTTGCAGTAAACATAAATTCAGTTCTAATGCTCAGTAGAATTAAACGATTTCAATCTACTGCTCACGAGTAAGCAGCCGGCTTGATACACTAAAAGCTCTGAACAAAAATGCACTATGTGCAAGCACGAGTAAGCAGCCGGCTTGATACACTAAAAGCTCTGAACAAAAATGCACTATGTGCAAGATGCAAATGACATAGCGATGCAGGTGTTTTATGAATGAGGTGAATGAACGTTTCGTAACTGTTCAAGAAGTAAAGTGTGCATTGTAAGTAAACAACATGATCAAAAAGTTTTTAGAATAAGTGAAAAAACTATTTAAAAAATTTGGACGTTTGATGGATGTTTTTAGGTGAAAAAATAAATCTTCTTGCTCGCTGTTGTTAAACTTTGTAGGTATAGTCACATAGTATTTTTGGAAAAAATGTTTAGTTTAAGTTAATAAGATCGCTGTTAACAATTTCCTTGTAAATGTTGTTGTTGTAGTGCATATTTGTCCTTCTGTCACTGGCAACATCAGATGCTAACTAGTGGACGATCTGCACACTTTTTATTGCAATGACTACTTCGTGCTTGGGGAATCTGCACCTGCTTAGGAGTTTCCATTGTTCCTGTGGATTTCGAATTCTTTCCTCTGAATTTGCTAAAACCACCAAAGCAGAGATAAAAGCCACCAAGCAGAGATAATCATCCAAGGATGCAACAACATAGCTACTGACCAGGGTGCAAGTTGAATCCAAATCATGTGATCAGGGTCGTCGTGAAAACGACACCTTTACCTTTTCGGCTATGCTGCCGACTGATTTAAATGATTGCCTTCATGACATTAATTTGCTGGAAACAGTACACTTTTGGTTTGTTTCAGCAACAGTTTTTCTCAGTCATTGATCAGTTGGTTGATTTTTAGGTTATGACGTCTATTTTTAGCATTCAATTTATGAAAAAACCAAGGATGTTCCAAGTGAACTCAAGTCTGTTATAGATGAAACTACTTTCAAAAAGTCTCGTGCCTATGCCATTGACAAAAGTCATTATGGATTTTGGCATAGTCTTTATTCTCAAGTGGAATCAACTGTAAGAAATTTCTGTTAGTTAAATAGTTTATCAGATTGTATGTTTTGTGAAGCTTGCATTAAAGTTAGGTGGACTTTACCTAAGGTAGCAGATTCGCTTGCACTGCTGCCCATTAATAATAATAATATGTACATGTAACAGTGTTTGTTAAGTCAATTTTGAGATCACAGCGCCACCTCTAAAAATCGAATTTTTGCAACAAAACTTTGTATGAGGCACTTTTTGGTGCAATGGAAGCTTTTGAGAGGGTCAGACTCACAAAATTATGGATTTAAGTTTGACCCCAAATAAGGGACACCCTGCTGTTCATATTTTAACTTTTTTTGGTTTTGATATGGCCTCACAGTGTTTTTGAAGCAGATTTTCATACTTGACCCAAAAGCAAAAACAAATTTTGTTTGGTTGTATGGTTTTCATGTCACTCAATAGTTTCTGACCCCCAGTTTTGAACAAAGAAGAGTGTTTTGACAGTAAAGGGCGCTGCTTTAAAAATATACCTACAGCAGTAATTCAACTAAATGCCTCTCTGTATTTTACATCTTAAAAAAAAACTAAGCAAATTGGACTTCTGGTTAAGGTCATTTTAGTGATGTTATTTGCAAAACTCCCTCCAGTGGCCAAAATGTAATTTCTTTATTTTTTGATTAATTTTTTAAAAATTTGTGTCTATTTCACCATTTAATGAAAGAGACTTTAATTTTAAATTTGAGATTTTAGTGCAGTGCCACTAGAGAGAAGCTAACACCAGTGCAAAGGTTTGAATAAATTATGGTTCGGTGCGACTTTTTATAGTTTGCGTTTTTTTTCAAATATTGACCTCGATCCATGGTTCTGAACCAATAGGTCGCCTCAAAATCTATTTGGGTTGCTTATTTTTTTTCTGTAACCTCATGCAAAGAATGTAACTTGCAGAAATCAAAAGCAAAAAGCGGCTAACCAAAACTACTAGTGGCTACCAGTGCTGATCTACAATACACCTTTGTGTGATGTCACAAAATTGCAAAATGTAGGGTTGCCAATGGTATAATAAAGAGTCAAATGAATTAAAACATATTTTTGCAAATAAGGGGAATCATGGAAAAAAGGATTGGGACACCTCTTTATAACCTCAAGTACTTCTCATTTCTTCAATAAAACTGATTTCAAGCAGTATCTCGTAAGAATGGATTCAGTAGTATACTAGAAAGAAGGTTTGTTTTTCAACAAATCAATCAGATTGTTTCAGTATTGGAAGTTACCAATGTTGCAACTGAGCGTTCAGTTAAATTTGCCCTAACTATAATGAAATTTTTACAACTAATGAACAACAACAACAACAAAGCATACTTCAGGTTGTAGAACAAACACGCAGGACTTTTACTAACACTTCAAAACAAGCCTTTTTAAAAATATCTGATTTATGTTTTTTTGCTTTGAATAGAAGCTTCTGAAATTTGCTGAAGTTTGGTGACTATGTTTTGCTTTTACAGTATATGATAGTCTGCAAATATTGGTTTGAATTGTATTTTCTTGTAAATCAAAGGAGATTTTCAACTTTATTGAAATTGCTGTAGCGATCATTGTAAATTTATGTCAAAATATTACGGTATTGTACAGTAATACTGTAATTATATTTATGCTGCAAACGACATGTATTGTTACTGCCTTTTTGCTTTAAATGCTAGCTTTTTTGCATGATCTAGGTGGATATATGAAAAAACACCAACTATAAAAAGTCGCGCCAAAGCATAATTTATTCAAACTTTTGCATTGGGGTCAATCCATGCTTAATTTATATCTTTTTTGGAATGCCAACTTATGTTCTAGAATCTTCTCCAAACTTGGCATGGGGGTAAAGCTGAGTAAAAAAACCTCCCCGGAAAAAATTTCACCTTTCTGGCACAATCTGTTACTGTGTTACGGCCTTTTTAAAATTGTTCAAATAAGTGAATTTTGAAGACACTCCTGAGTGATTTTGACCTCTAACCCTCAAAGTTGAGGTAAGAGGATGCAGTAAATGGCTAGCCCCCTATTTTTGACAATGTCAAATCCAATAAAGATGTTATTTTCAAGCTAAAACTATTGTTTTTTTGAGTTATTTTGTAATTTAGGTGTTTCTCTTTGGGCCTCGATTATGGGGTGCTCTGAACTTTTCTTGCTTAAGAAATGTTTTAACCCCATTTTGAATGACTACTTTTCATGGCTAATATGAAACCAAGCTTTGGCAAACTGATTTAGCATGTATCATAAAGCAAATCTCTACAATAACCCAAAATGTCGTCTTATCAACCCCACCAAATTCGAGATCAGAATCATTAGCAAGAAACTGCTCGACGGGATCAATTCTTTTCTTCGATCCTCAACTGGCCTCATGCAGTGGCAAAATTCCTCAGCAATCATTTCATGATTCCAAAAAATTTCTCGCAAGGACATGTGCAAATTCCTGAAGTTTGACATCGTAGACTTCTACCCATCTATTACAGAGGATTTACTAACAAAATCACTTGAATTTGCACAGAACTATGTTAAGGTTGATGAGCACACTGCGAACATCATCATGCACACCTGTCAATCCATTCTGTTTTCAAACGGTAGTGCCTGGTCTGAAAAGAGCAGTCCACAATTTGATGTCGCTATGGGCTCCTTTGATGGCGCTGAAGTGTGCAAATTGGTAGGCCTCTACATGCTGTATCATCTATCGTCTGTAATTGGAGACAAAATGAATATTGACCTCTACAGGGATGATGGCTTGGCAATTCTTGAAGCAACTTCAGGCCCCGAAACGGATCGGATTAGAAAGAAAATCGATAAGCTCTTCAAGGACCACAATCTGCATATCACAACAGAATTAGGCCTCATTCAAACCGACTTTCTGGATGTTACATTCAACCTAAAATCTGGAAAGTACTGGCCTTATCGTAAACCCATTGACCAGCCTCTCTATATCAATGTGGGATCCAATCTTCCGCGATGATTAAAAAACAACTGCCCAGCATGTTGTCCAAGCGCTTACCTGAGCTTTCTTGCAACCGCAAGGAATTTGAAAAGGCTGCCACTCCGTACAATATCGCCATAAAGGCAAGTGGTTATGATGAAGGACTTGCTTACGACGATCATGCTACACACACCCGTACAAGAAGAAGAAATCACAAGTGCAATATAGTATTGTTTAAATCCCCCCTTTAGCGAAAGTGTCAAGAACAACATCGGCAAAGAATTCCTAAAGCTCGTCGATAAGCACTTCCCCCTCACCATCATCTACGGAAAGTATGCAACCACAATACCCTAAAAGTCAGCTGCAGTTGCATGCCCCATATGGCTACAATTATATCCAGCCACAACAAAAACCTTCTCGGTAACAAGCAGGAATCCACCATCCCTCCTTGCAACTGCTGCAACTCAGCTAACTGCCCTCTCAATGGAGAATGCAGCGAAAAGGCTGTCATTTGCAAAGCCTCGATCACATCTGATGGCTCCTCCAAACATTACATTGGTGCATCGAAACGAAATTCAAGACCCGTTATTACAACCACACCCACTCTTTTAGATATTGAGAGAAAAGAAATGCGACAGAACTCTCAAAAGCATTTTGGAATGTTAAAGATTCTGGCCATGAACCTTCAATCAAATGGTCTATTGCTGATCGAGCCACTGCTTATCAACCCGGGTCTCGAATCTGCAATTTATGCCTGACTGAGAAACTTGCAATTCTTTTATCTGACAAACGTACTGCGCTTAACAGAAGATGAGAGCTTATGGGGAAATGCAGGCACAAAAACAAATACAAGTTGAAAAATGTTCGAACGTAGTATTTTATTTTTTAAGCGATATTTTTTAAGAGATGTTTTAATCAATGCGGTAATTCAACACTGCAACTTGCAGTCTGTGGTAGTGTTTTAGCTTTACAGGTTTTGCAATAATTTTCAATAATATGCAGTTTTAGCTTTTAGAAATTTGACGTTTTAGTTTATAACATTTCTTTTACAGATTACAATAGCACTTGACGAGTTCTTAGGACAAAACAGACTGTTGTGCTTTTACCCTTTTACTGTGATTTTTTAGTTGTATTATAAAGCATCAAAATTAATGAGCCATGCATCCTAAATTTTCTCTGTTTGAAATTTGCTTTTTAATAGTGACATTTCTCTGTTTGAAATTTGCATGAAAGACAAATCTTTGCTATTTATCAAATTTAGCTTGATATTTTGCAAGGTGTGCATGGTCATACTAAACGTGTTGACCGCTGTTGGAGACAATATCAGTGGAAGATCACCATATAAAACTTCAGCACAATGTCACAAATAGTGCATCAGTAACCAAAAGCATTTAAGTCTTTAACCTGATTTTTATATCTTTTTAACCCGCCATTTGAAAATTCAATCAGACATAAGAAATAGCTAATCTTTGGATGAAAGTTGATAAGCTCACTATTAACACTGCAAAATCTTGTGCATTAGTTTTAACTCCTGGAGCTAAAACTGTCACACAAAAACCAAAAATTTTATGTGATGGTCGTCCAATAGCTGTAAATAGTAATTTCAAGTACTTGGGACTATGGATTGACGAAAACCTAAAATTTGACGTACATCTCAAATTTGTTAAGCGTAAAATTTCCTACGCAGTAGTATACTCAATAACTTGAAATGCTGTTTCCTTATGAAAATTCTATTGTAACTCTATCATGCATTAATTTATCCTCACCTTCTCTGTGCGATTCCCATATGGGGCTTCTACCTTCAAATCTTCACAAAATCGCTATTCTTCAAAACAAAGCTATTAAAATCATTACCAGACGAAATGAATTCCAATGCAAACCCCACATGAACCAGCCTACAGGTCTTGAAACTGAACAAGCCTCACCAATATGAAGTTGGTTAAATAATACCATAAGCAACAGCCATGTAACCTAAACCAATACTTCATAAAGTCCAATGTTCAACATTTCTGCCATCCACACTGTTCCACTTCTCTGTGTTTACTATCCGATTTATGCAAAGTATGAAGCTGCTACAATCTTTCTTATACCAGGGTGTTTAAATCTGGAACTCGTATTCCCCACAGCATCAAAATTTCCTCTTCTCTAAGTTTAAATCTGATTCTAAGCGGTTCTTTTTATCAACATCCCACTAGAATTTTTACTAGAATTGTCTCATCTCTCTTATAGCAATAACTTCAAATAGACCTGAAGCTCTTATGAGCAAAAAGGTGCATAATCGAGGGCTGTTTGACAAGATGACTGTAACAGGTTCCTTCCAGTCTCCAATCGTGAAAGAAGTTATTTTTGTTTTGCTATTGTAAAGTATTTTTTATGTAGTGTGTCATTTATTGCATCTTGAAGCGACAAACAATAAATTGAACTTGAACTTGGAAGTTGCATTGGGATGTAGTTTAAAAGTTTCAAATGATGATAAAATAAATTAATAATTTTGAATTGATTATACAATGGATTACACCAATGTAAACCATAAAGTTTAAAGCTAATTAGACTTAGTTGTTAATATTTTGTTCAATTGTTTTCAGACTTAGTCTTGAAAGTGTGTAGATTCATCCACTGGATGAAGTACAAGGAGTGTCAATTGTGCAAATAATTTGATTGCAAGGAATAGTACAAATGTCATCTTGCTCAGGCCAATAAAATGTTGGTGATGGACCATGTAGGCACGTAAATTTAACATCGACTTCCAGTTGTAGTTCATTTACACTCAAATTGAGGCCCACCTACAATGAAAGTTATACCTGCATGCCACAAAATCCATGCTCTTAACCTTTTGGTATGCTGCTGGTAAAAAATCAAATGTTGCACAAAAGTTTATGTCTAATCAAATGTACTTGGATCCAATTTGATTCACTGATATTAAGTGATAAAATGATATGAACATTGAACATGTTCCAGAATATTAAAACATGTTTAAGGAAGCCTATATATGTGTTTTAAATGTTTCAAATGAAAAAAAAAAACTTTAAATAATGTCCTAGCTATCATTTGATACCTGATAATACATGTTAATTCAGTTTGACAAAGCTTGGTTTCATATTAACCCTGAAAAGTAGTCATCCAAAATGGGAATAAAACATTTTTCGAGAAAAAAAAAGTCAGAGCACCCCATAATCGAGGCCCAAAGAAAAACACCTATATTATTAAATAACTCAAAAAACAATCTTTTTAGCTAAAAAATACCAGTTTTATTGGATTTAGCATGGTCAAAAATGGGGGGGGGGGTAGCAATTTACTGCATCCTCCTACCTCAGCTTTGAGCGTTAGGGGTCAAAATCATTCGTGCATATCCTCAAAATTCACTTATTTGCATGATTTTAGAAAGGCTATATCTCAGGAACGGATTGTGCTAGAAAGGTGAAATTTTTTGCGGGCAGTTTTTTTTACTCAGTTCTACTTTCTTGCCAAGTTTGGAGAAGATTCTAGAACATTGGTTGACAGCCCGTCAAATTAAGCATGGATTTGACCCTCTGACGTTAACTTAAGCATAAGCAATAATCAATAAGCAATCTTGAAATACATAACAATCATCTCCCTCTAGTGGCACTGCAGCAAAATTTCAACTTCAAAATTGAAATCTCTTGCACTAAAATTTTAAAAAATAAAGAAAATACATTTTGGCCACTGGAGGAAGTTTTGCTAATATTATCACTAAAATGGCCATAACTGCAGAACCAGTAGTCCAATTTGCTTTTTTTTTTAAAGATGTATAATGCAGAGGGGCATTTAGTTAAATTCCTGCTTTAGTTATACCGTATATTCCGGCGGATAAGACGACCCTTAAAGTGCAAAAAACCACCCTTAAAAATTGGGGTCGTCTTATACAACCGATATAAGTCATATCTTAATTTTCATGTGAAGTTTTTTTATATGAAAAATGCGTTGATGCGTAAAAATAAAGATCGTGCAAGAAAAGTATTTTTATTTAACATCATCAATAGCGTATTTTCTGGCTAAATAAACAGATAATTTTATTCAAATTTTGTACCTCGTCTTATCTGATGGTCGTCTTGTATGCCAAAATATACTGTTTATTAAAAGCAGTATCCTTTAGTGTCAAAAAACTTATTTTTTTCACAAGTGGGGCTCGGAAACCATCGAGTAGCATGAAAGTCGTTCAATGAAACAAAAATTTTTTTTTAGTTTTGGGATCAATATGAAAATTTGCTTTAGAAACACTGCGAAGCTATATCAAATTCAAACAAAAGCCATATCAAAAATGCGCAGGTCTACCTGGCATGTTATAATGCTTTCAATAATAAATCAATTAAGATGTTTTTGACGTTTGCTGGCCAGAGTTTTAATGTTTAATCATTTTGCGTCCTGGTCTAAAGGCTACCAGCGCGGAAGCCTAGGGAAGAGCCACCAGAACGGCGACTACTTAAAACAAGCAATGCAAAAAAGTTGTCTTCCCACAGGAATCGAACCTGCAGCCTTTGGATTACCGGTCCACTGCTCTACCACTTGAGTTAGAGAAGATGTCTTTTCGCATGTTTAATTTTGGCTATTTAAACCCAGCAACTTGCTTTTTGTATGATTTCAAGAATAAGTTAATTGAACAATTTTGAGGTGGTGCAGAATTTGAAAATGACTTTCAATAAAGTCGATTTCATTTTGCTTTCGCAATAAGCTTTTCAGACAGAACTCTTCAGTTGCGATCTCTGTCTGGTATGGTATGTGGTGAGCAGGATCTTTTAAAGACCATATGCAGTAAGGAGAAATGTCTTTATTTTAAAAAATCTTTTGAAGACCAAAATGACATTTCTCCTTACTGTATTTGGTCTTGAAAAGATCCTGCTCACCACATACCAAACCAGACAGAGATCGCAACTGAAGAGTTCTGTCTGAAAAGCTTATTGCGAAAGCAAAATGAAATCGATTTCATTGAAAGTCGTTTTCAAATAAGTCAATTAAGATGTTTTTGACATTAGCATGCAAACCAATTAAACGTTAAAACTCTGGCCAGCAAACATCAAAAATATCTTAATCGACTTATGGAAATCATACAAAAAGCAAGTTGCTGGGTTTAAATAGCCAAAATTAAACATGCGAAAAGACATCTTCTCTCGCTCAAGTGGTAGAGCAGTGGACCAATAATGCAAAGGCTGCAGGTTTGATTCCTGTGGGAAGACAACTTTTTCGCATTGCTTGTTTTAAGTAGTCGCCGTTCTGGTGGCTCTTCCCTAGGCTTCCGCGCTGGTAGCCTTTAGGCCAGAAGCACTGAAAATGATTAAACATTAAAACTATGGCCAGCAAACGTCAAAAACATCTTAATTGACTTATTATTGAAATCATACAAAAAGCAAGTTGCTGGGTTTAAATAGCCAAAATTAAGCATGCGAGGAGACGTCTTCTCTAGCTCAAGTGGTAGAGCAGTGGACCGGTAATCTAAATGCTGCAGGTTCGATTCCTGTGGGAAGGCAACTTTTTCGCATTGCTTGTTTTAAGTAGTCGCCGTTCTGGTGGCTCTTCCCTAGGCTTCCGCGCTGGTAGCCTTTATGCCAGAAGCACTCAAAACGATTAAATGTTATAATGCTGTTGCATCAATGAAGTTGCATTATTTATGTGTATATCAATCAAATCAGTTGTTCCAAAACTTTTTCAACTCGTTACTCAAATCAAGATAGTGATTATGCTTCATTACCTCTAGAATTTTTGTGTCCTAAAAAGAACATATGATGTGTCAACTTTGTTTGCATTACCATACTTTTTGCACGTTTATTTTCTAACTAGTTAAATACAGGTTGTGAGTGAGAAACTTGGCAAATTTTTTGTAAAATTGACTCAAATGAACTGAATGCTGGAATTAGCAAATCAGTTCCAGTCTTGTATTTCTTTTTGGTTTGTACAGTTAGAATCCAAGAAAGTAGCACCGATGGGCTGAAGACTTTAAGGAAGAGCTGCAGTCAAATTAGACTCGTGGTAAGGTGAAGAGTTTTTTTTTAGGGAGGATGTTCCTGTCAATTGTTTGGCAAGTTGACTAATTCGTAATAAAAAAAATTTCTAAATAATTGCATTAAAATCGTTCCTGCCAGTTTCTGGCAACTTGACTAGTTCATAATAAAAAAAAAAAGAAAATGATTGCAGCTTTTCCTTGTGCCAGCCATCACAAGTTTTTCTTTAGGTTTACAAACAACAAGTATTAACATTAACCGGAATCAAACAGGAAACTGATCACATTGTGACATCACAAACAAAAGGCAAAACCAGAATTGATCAATATTTCTTGCCTTTCTGGTACTATTGTCTTTCACAAATGCTCATGATATTTACTTTATAATGTAAATTATACATTCTGATTTTGGTTCTGCATTAACCCCCCCAAAAAATCGCAAATTACCCCCAGCTTGGGAACCACTATAGTAGATTCGGAACTTGCTTTCTTTAATGCATTTAAACAGTTATGTTTGAGTATTTGTAAGCCAAATTTTAAATTTTGTCTTTAACGATATGGGTAGTTCGGTTAAAAAAAGTAAAATAATTAAAAAAACCCACTACAGACTGTTTTCTTGTAGTGGGTTTTGCAGGTGAGATTGTGGGATAAAACTTGAAACTTATTCAAATAGAATCAGATTAAATAGTTTCACAAGATTTTTATCTTTAGGTATTTCTTTGTCTGAATGGATTGCCTCTGCTCTGGTATGTTTCTTTTTTGGCTATGCAAAAATTGGGAATTGGAAAAGATTTTGAGGTAATGTTGTAGTTATGAGATAATGTTAAGTGGCAGAGCAAAAAAACATGAGCTTGATTTTTTGTCAAAGTTTCACAAAATTTTTTAATTTTGCAAAATATGGCCTTGAATCATTTGCTGCTGACCATTGAAGAACTGAAGTAACTAAATTCACAGAATAGGCTTGAAATGAAGCAGTACAACAGGGTTTCAATACCTATACGTTATTATAGGTCTGATCAGAACAGGGGTCAGTGTTCGGCAACCTATGGCCCACAGGCCTAATCTGGCCCACGAAGAAAAAACATGCGACTTGCGACCTCTGCAAATTGTAGCAATTTTGCAGCAATATTGAGCTGTATTGCGAGTGAAGCACAAGATAAAAGCAAAACATTAGTACATGATATTTATAAAAATATTTTGAATAAAAACAACATGCCACAAAAAAGTGTGGTATCAGTGTTTGGCAGTACCTAGCATGCAAACTTTTCGTCAATGAAAGTCACCAGAACAAATCCATAGCTATTTGCAAGATGGTATGCTTTTACTACTTTCAAATTACCACTGGACATAGAGTACATAAACTAAGTTCAAAACAACATCAGATGTTCATTTTTATGTTGTGTCGTATTTGAAGGAATGACAACATCAACTTTTTTATAATAAAAGGCATTGGGGCACATGGGCACATGAGTACTTACAGGGTAATCTTGGCACATGCAGCAAGCCTCATGGGTGTTTCATGGTTTTTCAAAGTTTACCTTTACCAAACAATGCAGCACAAATTTTTTAGGAGCTAAGGGTTTATCTTCCAGTAGATTCGTATTTATGATTGTTACACCTTGTTGTAAATATGGTAAAAACAATGTTTGAATAAAGGGAATTTTTAAAGTTTGATTGTCATGGCTTGTTGTAAATAACTTATTGTAAAAGCAACGTTAAATTCTTGCAGATAGATTCTTCGGAATTGCATAAAGAACTTTTGAGATTGTACAGGATTGTATGTATACTGCTTCAAATGGTTGTTTTACTTATAGATTATTTGTGTAGTGTGAGGTGAATTAAACTTAAAAATTGTAAAGATTAGGCTTAAAAATATTCATCTAGCATTGTTTCTACTGTATTTACAACAGAGGTGTAAAGTAATGACCGTAGCTTTACTTAAGTAGCCTACTCTAGTAAAATTTGTCTGTAGCAAGCACTTTTAAAGAAATTGTATTTTTGGATACTTTCTCCATTCACTTGCTTACTTTTAGAGTGAAGTAGCTCTACTTATCGTATTTTCTTAAATAGAAATCGCGGCTACTATTTTTTATTTTTTAATGGTTTGTGTGGCTTCTATTTGAGAGTAGCTTCTGCGTTTTATATGAACATTTTCGTCTTGAAATTGGTGCCCAGTGGGCATTCAAGTTTATCTACCATAACTGACAAGAAAACGAGACAGTAAGTCAGCTGCAATTCTATTGTCTTTTTTGTAAAACACTCATGAACAAGGTTTTCACGTGCTTCCTTACTGCTAATCTATGGTTTTATTATTGTCCATTTATAAAGAAGTGGTTTTATCATTGCCTGTTGCGGCTTCCATTTAAGAAAATGCAGTACTGTAAGCAGCATTTTGATTCAGAAGAGTACAAAGTACAGTAATTTTATATTTGAACCACAAATTTGTCAAAATGATCCAGTTTTCTACCGGCAATTCTTCAAGGAAGTAAAGTTTGCCAAGATTTGGTGAAATGATTTCAAATATATTCCGCGTGACATGATTTTCAAATCTCAAAGTTTTGCTGCTGCTCTTTTTGATTTAAATATAATAACAAAAACTTGCATGAATCAGTAATTGATGACTTCTTGAGAAAGCGAGGAGTTAGAACACCAAGCATTATGTAGCAGTGATGTGAAGGTAGTCGACTAGTTGTCATCCACTACAATTTGCCGATTGAATAGCTTGTTTATTTTGCTCTTAAAAATACTTTCAGAAATACTTGTACTTGAGTACTTTTAAGAGAACTACTTTTTACTTTTACTCAAGTACTTTTTTTGGCCAATACTGTGTACTTTACTTCAAGTAGTTTTTGGTTCAAGTAATAAAACTATTACGTAATTACACTTATTTACACCTTTTTACACTTTTTACAACAAGGTGTAATGAACTAATGATCATAAATAGGAATCTGCTGGGAGCTGAATCCTTACACTCCTGAAAAACTTTGTAGTGTATTGTTTGGTACAAGTAGACTTGAAATAACCATGAAATGTCAATTTGAATTGTTGTGTGTGTCAAGATTACACAAGCAACTCGTCCATTGCAAAATTTCAGACTGCAGGCTGCAGATGGCAATGCATGTGCCTGGCTTAGAAAATAAACTTAGCGAACATGCAGATAAAATTTTATTTTTTAATTTGATAAAATTTTATTAAAAAAAGCTAATTTAAAAAAAATAATTTTGTAATTTGTTTTTGCTCTGGCGCATAAAAGTCCTGGTATCTAATAGTCTTGGTGCACAATAATCCTGATGTATAATCGTCCTGTGCCTAAAAGTTGTAGACCGTGGTTTGGTAGTTTTGTCCCCAGACCCTCATATGTGAATTGCTTAAGTTGCACAAATTTGCACTGCATGCTACTCAAAAGAGACTTTTTTTAAACAAAATATTTTGGCTTTGTGTTTAAGCCCCTTCCCACCCTCTTAGCAAAGTGCAGGTTGTGCTTGAAGCCAACATATTTTCGTAATTTTGTGCAAATGAGTTATTTTTCGAAAGAACCAGAGTTTTTGCTAAACCCACACTCAAGTAAAATTCATCAAATTGTCTTGATATTAAAATGTCTAAAATCATACTCTTTCTGGAGGAATTTGTTCCTAACTGAGTTTGTTTTTGGCCCACTACATGTAAAGATTGCTGACCCCTGATCTAGACAGTGAGCACTGTTCTACGCTCGATAGCCAAGTTATGTGTCGCTGTTTACTAATGTAATTTTTTTGAAAGATAAGCTATGCTAAACTAGCTGCCAAGTTTTATGTCATTGTTTACTATTGTAAGTTTTTCGAAAAATAAGCTACGCTAAACTAGCAGCCTACAGCTCTACCGTAGCAGCTTGGGCCAGACTCTTTCCTTTGGGCATCATAACTAATCCCTTTGCTCCAAGTTCTACCCAAAACATAAAGCCTTTTGGTCCATTGCTACCACTTTCTGGGGTCCCTCCAAAGAATTCTCTCCCTCTGTGAAATTTTTGTGGTACATATGCTATTAGTTTATGCTTATACCAGGCAACATGCTGATTAACCAATCCAAAATTCTTCACAGAGCTGCATGCAGGGTCATCAGTTGATGCCGCTCCACCACCTCACCTCAATTCTTCTTAAAACCCAACCCACCTTCTAAAAGTAAAGTTCTAAAAGTCAACCCACCTTCTAAAAGTAAACTCTTAAAACCCACCTTCTAAAAGTAACCAATCACTAACATGTTTTAAGCGTGTTCTGCATCTCTCTCCAGAATCATATTTTAATCTTAACACCCTTGCTTCAAAATTAGTGTTTAGCCGGTTAGAGAAGAAACTCTTCTGGAGAGCATTTTGCATATCAGCAGAATCTCTTCCATCTTTGTGTGAGCCATTAATTATCTGTCCTGCAATCCCTTCTGAACAACCAATCAAGTTCATAATATCATCCTCCATACCTAGCTGCACTGGTACCAGCATATCCCGCTTGCATCTCCCAGTAATCATTTGGCCTTCCTTCTTCATAGGTCTATGTGGAGACTGATGGATCTGTCTCTTCTATCTTTAGACCGGATGGTGCTGGAGTGTGTGAAATATGCTCCAAATGCAATACCTCTACCTCCCTTTCCTTTTCTGCTGGATCATAGAACCAATCGCTTCCAGTTTCTCAGCAGAAACCCACCCCTAGACTAGACAGGTACTCTTCTGGTGTAACAACCAAATGAAAACCTGCCACTTTCAGTTAGTCCTCATTTTCCCGGACTCCCATATGTTCCTTTTTTTTACTTTTGTTAGTCCCCCATGATCATCTGCCTAAGTCCTTTGGAGTAGTTGGTGGGTGTGGTAGGGTGACAATATTTTTATCAAAATGGGCACATTTTTCCAACTATTACTATCAACATGCCAATTGAGTTTTAAGCCATTGAATTTAGATGTAGACTAAACAAGGCCTTTACCAAAATTTTGTTGCTTTTCCATTAATTTTGGATGAAGACCGAAAAATGGAGGAATAATTATTTCTTGTTAAAAAGGAAGACATCCCCAGAAAGAGGACTTAGTGTCTGGTCCCATATCTTATCTTCACTTTCAAACAATGTCATTTTAAACTTTCAATGGGTCCCTAGTCATGCTGGTATTCTGGAAATGTGCATGCTAATTTCCTGACCAAAGCTTGAGCTTACCTGCCCATTGCGTTGGTTTCTGGCCCTTTCTCCTTGCTCTTTCTAAAATGCAATACATCAAGTATCTCAAATGGAGATGTCATATCTTATCTATCAATTCTTCCAGTTTTTTCAGAAGATTGGTCCTATCATGCCCCATACACTTTGAGCTCTCCCACCTTCGCTGTCACAGTCTTCTAATTTTTGTGCTGTCATCATAGAAAATTGTTGATGATAGTCAGTCTTTTGAAACAGAGCTCCATGATATACACAAGTAAAACCAGAGCAAAGTACAACTATAAAAATCACAGTTAAAGGTTAAAAGCACAATAATCTGTTTTGTCCTTAGGACTCATCAGGTGCTACTGTAATCTGTAACATAATTATAATAATAATAACTAAAATGTTGAAATTCTCTGAATAAGCCCAAACTGCATAATATCAAACAACCTGCTAAGCTAAACACAACTACAGGCTGCTAGTTGTAGAGTTGTTTTGTTGAAATGCAACACTGATTAAAAACATTGGTTTAAAAACAATAAAACTATGGTCAAACGTTTTTCAGCTTGTATTTGTTTTTATGCCTGCATTTCCTCAGAAGCTCTGATCTTTCATTGAGCTCAGTATGCCTGCCAGCTAAAAAAACTAGAGTTTTCCAGTTAGACATAAATTGCAGCATTGACACCAGGGCTGGTAAGCAGTGGCTTGATCAGCAATAGACCATTTGATTACAGGCTCATTGCCAGAATCTTTAGCATTCAAAAATGCTTTTGAGATTTCTGTCACATATCTTTTCTCTTGATATCTGAAGGAGTGGGTGTGATTGTAATAATGAGTCTTAAATTGCATTTCAGTGCACCCAATATAATGTATGGAAGTGCAATCAGATGCAATCAAGGCTTTGTATATTAAAGCCTTTTTACGCTATTCTTCACTGAAAGGGCAATTTGCTGAGTTGTGGCAGTTGCAAGAAGGGATGGTGGTCTTTGGCTCCTGTTTTTTCTACAAAGCTTTTTGTTGTGGCTGAATATAATTGTAACCATATTGGGCATGCAACTGTAGCTAACTTTCAGGGTGTTGCGGTTGCAGGTATAAAAAGAAATACAAGCTCAAAAACCTGAAGTATTTATTGAAATGCCTCTATGTTTTTCTTATCTTAAACGCAAAAACTTTGCGTGACGCCTCCAGCATATAAATAAAAACTAAAGAATTATTTACAAGTTTCGAAATGTAAAAACTGCTATGAGTGATCTGCTATCCTATTTTTGATTTTATCTACTGGCACTTATTATTTTTTCAAGAAACTACAGCCTTTTTTCTCAAATTGTTTTGGTAGTGGTTAGAGGCGCTATAATTTCCATTATTTTCACATATGTAATGTAATTGTACACCAAGCATTTCAAATCAGAAATTTCTGAAGTTCTTCTGGTGTTCTAGGCTAGCTTTGAGAAATCATTCAGGTGCTTCCCAAAATACTAACTTTATTGCTAATGTTTTGCTAGTTAGAATCAACTAGCTTCTTCAGAGCACTGCTATCAAAAGTGATAGCCAATTGCCATCAACTTCTGATAGCAAAAAAACGGAAAAACGATCCCGCACATTGCTGTTGTAGAATAAGTTGCAAAAAAATTCAAAGCAAGGCTCCGTAAAAGTTCATTGTTATGATAGGCTACTTCACACAGATAAATGTAATGGTGTGCACAGAAATGAGAGAAAGCAGTTCTTTAAAAAATGATTTCTCCGAATTAGCATTGCAGCAAATACGTCATAACTAACTCTAAACACGATTAAACCAGAAGAAATATAACACTGGGAATTAAGCGACTTGGTATAAACAGCAGGGAATGATAAACCATCATTTCTATTGAGTACCTGGGCTTCTCATTGATGTCCCAACTTTCAATAAAATGATGCTTCGAGTAATCATGTTCCACTTCTAAAATTTTGACTTCAGACCAATTAATGAGGTGTTCATTTTCCATCAAATGCTGGCAAAGTGCTGATTTCTCGAGCCGTTGAAATTTTATTGCTTGTTGATGTTGCGTTATTCTGGATTTCAGGTCCCGTTTGGTTTGTCCGATATAAACAAAAGCACAGTTCTGATTGGGAACTTCATAAACCAAGTTGGACTTTTCATTATGATTATTTGATCTTTTAGGAAAGGGAGAAATCTGTCAAATGTTAAAAATGGGCCTGAGTATCGAAAAAATCTGTCACTTTTCTAAAAACTGGCATGAGCTTGCAATTACTTGTGATATCTGAAAGAGAAGTTAATGTGGCAAGCGCTGAAAAAATTTTCGCTGGAAAAGAATGTAACATTTCGTGCCAAAAATTTGCTAAGCGCACTTGAATATTGAACAAATCTCACTTTTTTTTCGCTTTCTAAATGCCATAAGTCTACTATTTGCGGCATGCGCGGAAAAAATTTTTGCGGGAAAAGACTGTAAAGTTTTAATATTGCTACTTACAGCGTGCGTGAGTATGGAACAAATCTCCAAGCAATTGTTAGTTAAAAATTGTTAGTTGTAATTAATGATGTGCCTGCGATTATACTAAGTGTTAATTGCTGTGATTGTGCTAAAATAAAGCAAGCAAACGCTTTTACTACTTGTATTTCGTTTTATTTTCACAAAAGCCTTAATGTGCATTTCTAAATAATCTTGTTTGATGTTGTTCACTGCATATGCTGTATATCATTAGCCAGAAAATACATTACCCAAGGCGATTTCAGCTGGGTCCACGACAACTGACCGCAACAAACTGACCACGGACAAACTGACCGAGAACAACGTCAATTGGCTGAGAAGGGCGATCCTAAATATATTTTTACTATCCCCAGAGCCATTTTGCCCCAACCCTCACTTTGTGACAAAATCACTGCGACAAAATCAGTGACGAAATCACTATGACAAAACTGTTGGTTCGCAGTCAGTTTGTTCGCGGTCAGTTTGTTGCGGTCAGTTGACTAGGCTCGATTTCAGCTTGCCTCAGGCAAGCGTTAATTTCAAATGTTCTTTATGCTATAAACACTACATTTCATGAACAATGAAAACTTTTAAACACATGTACGGTTGCAAAGTCACTGGATTATAAACTTCACTACAGTGCATATCGCTCGTCGAAAATAGCGTTGGCCAAAGTCCAAATTCATGGTTTTGAGAAAAACGAGTTTAAAGTTTGCAAAAATTGCTTTTTTGGCATAATTCTTGCAATGCTTATCATAGCAAAACTAAACTTTCCAAGAAAGATGAAATACTAATAAAAAGTTTAAATCTTGAAATGGGGTACCCACATCATTGGGGATATATATTTTTTTGACCCCCAAATCGACTTAGGCCCATTCATTTTCTTTTCAAAATTATATCAATTTTGATGAAGGTGGACTTAGATCTTGCTTGGTTTAAGATTGTTGAGTAAAGTTGTGGTCAATAAAAAGTAATTCTGTCTCAAAACATTTTGAAGGTAAGTAATACTTACTCGAGAAGTTCAGTATGGCATTGCTGTTTTAAATATCAGTTAATTTAAAGTAAATTCACATTCACATTAAGATTTCTTAAGCAAGTATCGTATAACTTATTATTTTTACCAGTAATGCTTTTTAAGCAACTTTTGTCTGAAACAAAATTTGGTGCATGTAAAACATACAGAACAAAAAATCGTTAACCTGTACCGGTACTCTACATTGTATGCTGTTCACTTCTCTCTGCTTGAAGCACGCTAGGTAACTTTTATGAAGCACACTAGCTAATTTGTAACTTTTAAATCTAATTAGCAACACACTAGCTTCAAACTTACATTCAAAAGCTCGGTTCTCGGTTTAGACAAATTATTTAACTAGACAATTTAACAGAGTAGATCAATAGCCTAATGAATTACTTTGGCTGCATGCATCATGCACGCTTTATTACGTGCATTAAGATCTTTCCTGCTAAGCTATCTTTAATTAAAACCGAACTTGAGATCAAGTCAGACTTATGTGAAAAGTTGGGTTTGCTTAGAAATTTTGATATGGGGAATTTATTTCAACTTGTGCCATTTTAAGTCTGACTATGCTAGCATTTTCATTTATCAAATGTTTACTGAAGTCGGACTTGATATCCAGTTTAGTCTTAAAGTACAGGCATAGCATAAACTTGCAATCAGCACATCATCAAACTGCATTCTCTACTAAATTAAATAGTGCATGCTTAACTCAGCATAACATGTACAACTCACAGGAAAACAAAATGTATGAAAAAGCAAATAAAGCAATTCAAGTTAGGAAGTGCAGTAAACACACTCATACTCTCGCAGCTTAACTGAGTTGTTGCTTGACTACTTTGACAGATTCGCACCTAATTAGCAACACAAGCTTCCAGCTTACAAAAAGGACTGGTTCTATGCTTGGCAAACATACTAGCACCAGACAATTTAGTTACATTTAAACGGAAAAAGTTAGTTAAATTTGGACTAATCTTAGAGAGAACACTTCTTTACTTATTTTTGATGGTTAACAGTACCAGTAAGAAATTTTCTGCAAATTGACTCCAACATGATAAGATAATAACTGTGCAACACTTTTCATAATTGCACAACCAAACCTTGCTATCAAAATTACTTACTAATACCAAGCCTTACTGTGATTTCACTACTAAGCAACAATGAACATGGCTGTAAGCTAATTGCTGCTACAGCTGCTAAATTGCAAAATAATATGTTTTTTTATACAAGTCTTGCAGGAGCACTGAAGCTTTCACTCATCTTCACTATCAACTGTATCTTTCATTACTTCAATGTTTTGGTAAAAGTGATGGTGTTGGGGTGGAATGAGATTCTTGTCGCAGAGTTTTTGTAAAGACCGATATTTTTCTGGTGTAATTCCTGGTGGTTTACTGTAGCAGTTTGGGATGTCTTCTATTTCTGGAAGTTTGGTTGACGCTGCAGAAGCTGATCGTGTCCTTGATTCTGTCACCAGGTCAAGGCAACGGAAGTTTTCCTCAGAATACAAGTACTTGAATAACATTCTCTGCTGATCGTGGGGAGTGAATCGTGCCTGCATTATTTTCGACCATTTTACAGGATTTCCATTTTCTTTGCAGGTACTTTTAAAAATTTTTGAATACAATGGGTGATGCTGAGCAAATTTAAAGTCTTTGACATTGCTGTGGTTGATCACTGTCATTTTCACCTTGTCTTGTGTGTTTTCGGTGTTTTTGGTCAATGCATTCATTATCACTGTTTCCCACTGGTCAAGAGTATATGTATTCAACTTTCGTGCATCACGCTCTACTAGTGCATGTATTGTATCATTCTCATTCTGAGAATGACCTGTGACAAAAGTTGAGGTTGATGCTATCAAACGAAAACCATTGTACAGCCAAACTAAGCATCAGAAATATCATTCGATTACAGTTTTGACCTGCACAACGGTCACAAAACAGGTAAACATCTTTAATGCCAGCTTGTTGTAAGTCCTTAAGAAACATCAATAATGATGATGCAACCTCATTTGCACCCTTTTTAGCATTGTTTTCACTCCAAAGATAGCAATTCACATGTTTAAGATTAGTTAGATCAGTGACAGTAAGGTGATAGATTCTTCGTCTTTGACTATAATAAAATGATGAGCTGTTGCTCGCAGGTGCAAGCAATGTCTTCTGAAAATCGAATGCCGATGCACAAGTGGTAGAACATTCTTTTGCTTGCCTTTTAATGTTGGTTTTGTAAAATCGACTCAAACTCTTCTCATCGTCATGTTCTTTTTTTGCTTGTATGTCTTCTGGGCTTCTTTCTTCATTTTTGGTGTTTTCCCAAGCTTCACATCTATCACATCGATCTTTCTTTGGCAGTTGAAATTTTAGATTGAACTTCTCATTGACGATTGTTCGGTACGTATCATATTTAACTGGATTAGAATTTCTTTCGTCACACCATATTTTGTACATTCTATGCTTGGCTTTGATACTCAATGTAGATGGCAAGTATTGAAACTTTGTATCGTTACGGACGTAGTGGCTCTCCACTGTTTTGAATTGGCAAATATGCTCTACCACTTCTTCCATTTTTGCATTATCTATTTTTCGCCTTGTACCATGTCCACGTTGATCTGGCTCCAGGGTTCCTGCTTCCGTTACTTTTTCTAAAACTGTTCGGATTTGTCTTCTTGAAATGTCAAGTGTATTTAAGAAGAAATTTTGGCACACCTCAAAAACTTTGTCCCTTTTCAAAAGATGGTATTTCAAAGAGAGAGTCCGATTTCTTCTTGGTCCGTCAACATTCATTCTCTTCCTTCTCCATTGAATTGGAACTTTTTTTACCAGCTTCGATAAAAACATTCTCTTTTCTTCGATACCCTTTAATTTCCAGTAATGTGGAAATATAATGTTTCGGTCATCGGGAGAAAAATGAGTACTGCATTTTTTTCTACAACTGCGATGGCAGGATTCTTTCATTTTACGCTTTGGCATCGTCTTTGTTTCTCCACTTTTTGTCTTATACTGGTATTCTTTTATTTAATTTCTTGCTTTTTTTTTTCACATTAGCCAACCACAAGTCACTGTTTCTTTTTCTCTTTCTTCTTTCAAGTGGTACAGGAGTTTCTGAATGCGTTGGACAGTTCGATGTTGCTTCACTTTTATCAAGCCAATTAAGTTTTTTGGTATTACTTAGTTGCCACATTAAAATGGAACCATTCAGATGTTCTTCACAATCAAAATCTGGCCAATATGTAGCTGTTTGAAACACTTTAATGATGATAAAGCGCTCATCATTTTCTGTCAATCTTTTGCCGTGCGCGATTTCACCCTTGTCATAAGTAGCTTTGAAAATGTGCTTGTCATTGTAACAAAGAATCACTTCAAATTAAAAGTTTTTCCTGAGGTTCCTCTGGTGTTCTAGGCTAGCTTTGAGAAATCACACAGGTGCTACTCAAAAGACTAACTTTATTACTGACGTTCCGCTAGTTAGAAACAACTAGCTTCTTCAGAGCACTGCTATCAGTAGTGATGGCAAATCGCCATGGCAAAAGAATCACTTCTTCGGTAGTGATGGTAAAAGAATCACTTCTTCACCTTGCACTGGTAGTGATGTAGCTCTAAAAAATTGTTGATTAGAAATATCAGTTTCGACAGCTATTGAAACTTCATCACAATCAGACGATGTTGGTTGTAATTCCTTAGGGCAGACATAGTCGGGATCTTCAACTTCATCATCAATTTCAGACTCTGCATCAGAACTATGGTGTGAATTTAAATGTACTTGAAGTGTTTCAATGGCCCCATTAGCTGATGATGTGCCATTATTTTCCACAATAAATTGAGCTTCATGCGTAGGAATTGCTGTTTTCAAAGCAGTTTTGGCAACGGAAACAGCTGTTCCATCAAAATCAAAAAATATGCAGGCTGAGTTTGAATAGAGATGTTTAACAACACCTTTTAAGATGCTTCTTCCTTCATAGGGAAGAGTTGATTAAAAGCTGGTAGTACCTGTCATATCAAAATATTTTGCGTTCACAAAAACATCACCTCCAATCTTCAACTCAGGAGCAAGTTGCCAGCTCCTTGTACCTCCTACGTTGCTCATTTTGACTAAGTAACCACAGCTAATATCATGACTAACTAACCAGCAATAAATTTTCTGAGATAAAAAAGAAGCTTGCTAATGCTGTCTCATAATGCTTTTCTATATCATCATTATGCCATAACATATAAAATTTATTTTTCAAATTGATAACTGTACTAGGCCTGTTAAGTTTTGGTCCAGAATTTACCAGTTCCTATCACACCTTTCTAAAATCTTTTTAATAATGATTTGATATCAAATAACCCCAATGGTAATCTTAATCAGCAGCATGGCTGAGCAGAACTATGCACAGGTTTATTGTGTAGGCAATTCTGTGACCTGAGTTCAATTACAGCTGCAGGTCGCCTGCTTTGATGCTTATGTGGATGGCTGGAGACTCGAAGAGTGCTAGGTCACTTTCCCAGTCACCCTCATATTTGAATTCTCAAAGTTTGTTGAGTTGAAAACCCATGACAATCTTAATCACTAAATGCTGGTACTACCAGTAATTCACTACCTGTCCTGATTCACTACTTGTAGTTCTTTAAAAGATAGCAGTATCTAGAGCACTGACCCTGTTTCCAACTTCTAATGCTGCTGCATCAGTCCAGTTTCCATTTTCAAAAGGCTGGAACACTGCAGAGATAATTCTTTATAGCTATAACCTCAACTGAAGCTAGCCCAACCATAGGAGGCATCATTATTTAACCCACAGCATAACTTGCTACAAATACAATTACCACTAAGACTCAGTTCACCTACCCCACCATCCAAAAAGGCCTGCACCGAGAATTGAATTCCAGATCTTCAGCTTACCAGCCACCAGCTCTAACACAGCATCTGCTAATGATCTGCAAACACTGTGTTTAAGTTAACTATTGCACCAGGCCTATCCAGTGCAGCAGTCTTTTAATAATGGAAACCAGACTGTTGCAGCAGAGTTTAAAATCTATCTAAAAAGATTAAATGCGAAACTGCACTTTCGTCCTATGCAATGAGATAATAAACATATTGATGTAAGAAACTGCTGTTGATTTGCCTGTTTCAGTCTTACCTAAACTATTGGACGATAATGAAAATTTCTCTCACATACTTTACGTAGCCTATTGACTAACCTACGGTGTGAAGCAGGCAGCCCACTTTTTGTATGCAAAGCCTAGTCAAATGCAGGTTTTGCTGCAACATCCTGTTACTCACTCCCAGTCACTAGTGCAACGACAAACACGCAACTCAAGCAAAGACCTCGCTTAGATCAATCAATGGACCAACAGCCCTAGATCAGACAAATGCTTAGGTCTTCAATCAATTCCCTGAACTGATTTTACGAAATCAATCACTAGACCTTACTAGTATGGTACTGGTACATGTACATGTCTCGATAAAACCTTTGTTCAAAAAAATCAAAAGGTAGTGAAACACTGTACTCTTGGCCTTGTTTTATTTTGATAGGCTCAAAAAGTCAGGAACTTAGGCTATCTTTGCCTGTTTGCTAATCTCTACTGAAGCCGACTACTTTCATGTTCACAATGCAGCTTACAACCTGCCAAGTCTTTTCAACAATGTTGCAATACAGCCAGTAGATGCTACCTGCCATGACCTGTTCATGCATTTTTCGACCATGGAGAAGGGATAGCTATAAGTGGTAATTGTGTGCAATAACGAGCAAATCATTGAAGTATAACATCAACCTCGAGCAAAAGTAATGTTAAGTAAAACTAAAAAAGAGAAAAAGTACAAAGGCATACAGTCTTGCAGCTTTATAATACTTTCCATAGAAATTAAAGTTTGCAAAAAGATCTAAAATGGCTTATGTCCACATCCTGCAGTTTAGATCTAGGCACATTTTTAGCCAAGCAAAGGCCTATGTCCATTGCTCAATAAGAATTTGGACTTTGGCCTTTTTAATATCGAATTTCATGTAAAAAATGGACATAGGCCTTTACTATTTCGAATTTTATCAGGTTCTAAGTCCAGGTAACTCTGAAACTAACAGTGCTACAGAGTCAATGATAATGGAATCAGATAGGCCTAAGTCCAAAAGCCAAAAAAAAAAAAAGTGAAAATCGCAAAAATGTGACTTTGGCCAACGCTATTTTCGACGAGCTTATAATCAGTTTGCCGAAATTCGGCAAATTAACCCAAAATGAAACTTGAAACCATGACTGTACTACAAATATTACCTACCTGAAATTTTTATATGTTATTAGGAGGATGACAGAGATTTTTTTCCACTTTTAAAAATTAATTGGTCACGTGATCCACAAGGTCAAATTCGGGGTCAAAGTAAAGGTCAAAAGGTCATTGCCCCTAAACATGCATATGTTGGAAAATTTTTAACAGAAATGGAATTCTTGGGCAATTTCCTTCAAAATGACACCAAATTTGTTCAAATCCCCCATGTGGTTGCAGAGATATTGCGATTTGAAATATGGCGGGTACCCCCCTTTTTTGCAAAAACCCCAATTTTTACTACAGCTCTGATTTCAATAAAATTGAAAATATTAGCTTTTTTTTATAATAAACTCTACCAGCAAACCAAATTTCATGCAAATCGGAGATTTTGAGTTAAAGTGCATTGGGTGATTCGAGGTGGAATGACCCAGGAGACTTCGGAAACCAAATTCTATGAGGTCTTGTATTTCATCGGTGGTAGCTAATATTTTCATGGAACCATTGAGTGTCAAGCCCTCCCTACTTTTTGAGATCCTCCTAGAATTTGGCTTTGATATGTTGATGTTGTGTTTTGTGAATTTGGCTATGATATGTTGATCATGTGTTTTGTGGTATCGAATTGTCAGTAATTGATGACTCACTATCACATTAACTCTATTTCTTCCAATATTAAGTTCACACTAGAATTGGAGGACAACAGCTCTTTAGAGTTTTTGGATATTCGAGTCAACCGTACTGCTCATGGCAAACTCTGGACCACAATTTATCACAAACCTACCCACATCGGCTGTTATCTACAGTTCGACTCCCACCACCCCTTACACCAAAAGTTGACTGTTGCTAAAACTTTGAACCACCTAATCGATTACCACATTGAAAAATCATCTGAACATAAATCTCATCTTGATCTCACCAAGAAAACAGTAACTCTCAATGGTTTCCCTGCTAGATTTACCCATCCATTTTCTAGGTGAAAAACAGACGAGCCAGCTACTACTCAATTAACTTTTTCTAGATGCACAACCCCCATGCTAAATCAAAAGTGTATTGGACAAAATCAAGCGAATCCTTTTGAAAACCGGTGTTAAAGTGGCATTTGAACCATTTTTAACATTTGACAGATTTCTCCCTTTCCTAAAAGATCAAATAAATCATAATGAAAAGTCCAACTTGGTTTATGAAGTTCCCAATCAGAACTGTGCTTTTGTTTATATCGGACAAACCAAACGGGACCTGAAATCCAGAATAACGCAACATCAACAAGCAATAAAATTTCAACTGCTCGAGAAATCAGCACTTTGCCAGCATTTGATGGAAAATGATCACCTCATTAATTGGTCTGAAGTCAAAATTTTAGAAGTGGAACATGATTACTCGAAGCATCATTTTATTGAAAGTTGGGACATCAATGAGAAGCCCAGGTGCTCAATAGAAACGATGGTTTATCATTCCCTGCTGTTTATACCAAGTCGCTTAATTCCCAGTGTTATATTTCTTCTGGTTTAATCGTGTTTAGAGTTAGTTATGACGTATTTGCTGCAATGCTAATTCGGAGAAATCATTTTTTAAAGAACTGCTTTCTCTCATTTCTGTGCACACCATTACATTTATCTGTGTGAAGTAGCCTATCATAACAATGAACTTTTACGGAGCCTTGCTTTGAATTTTTTTGCAACTTATTCTACAACAGCAATGTGCGGGATCGTTTTTCCGTTTTTTTGCTATCAGAAGTTGATGGCAATTGGCTATCACTTCTGAACTAGCGAAATATTAGCTATAAAGTTAGTGTTTTGAGTAGCATCTGAGTGATTTCTCAAAGCTAACCTAGAACACCAGAAGAACTTCAAAAATTTCTTATTTTTAGATATGTTTTAACTCTTTCCATACAGCTTGGCAATATATTGTCACAAAAATCAGAATTTTTAGCAATGCTTTTTTGGATCTTTTAAGGCCTTATTAACATTTTGCTATCAGTTAGGCATCAAGTTTGGTTGAAATTTTGCAGATTTGTATCACAAAAATGTTGATCTTTGTTTTTAATTATAAATAAATGTTTAATTTTTGAGTTTTTAGAGCTTAGTAAAAATTTTGTCCATTTTTACTCAAAACCTTGTAGAATTACCAATTTTTATTCGATTTTGAAAATTTAAGGTTGGTTGGATAGCATAGTAAATTGTCTAGCCATTGGCCATCATGCTTCATTTGCTACATAACCATGACGCTTAAAAAAAAAGAAAAAAAATTCAAGACTTTGCGACTTTGCGGCTCTTGAAAAATCAGAATTTTATTACTTTTTGAGGCCATTATATGCCAGCCAAACTTTTTATTAAGCTGAAAAATGAAATTCTAGGCTAAAGCATAGACTTTGTCATCATTTTTCTGAAAAATTTGTTGGAAAAGCAGGTGTAGAACTCTATTCAGAACTGATTATATTTAGGCACTTTGCACAATTTTTTCAGAATGAAAAAATTTTCTTGACATTTGGCATCATAAAATTTGGTATGATTACCAAGTTTCAAACTTCACGTCGCTTTTTCTTTCTCTTGAAATTTTCTTTTCAGCGATATAACAGTGAAGGTGAGAGTGCAAATTTTGTGGTTGTAGTGATACGGCAAACATTTGGTGATGACTATAGTTGCACGCTATTGCCCATTTAATACACGTAGTAGCAACTGTAGCGTGATAAACATCGTATGGAACAGTAAATCCTCATTAGAATTTGCTGTAACGAAAGAGTTAAACTAGACCAATATCAAAACAATTTTTTGGAAGTTCATTTTCAACCTATAATAAGTTTTCATTTCAATTTTTCAAAAATTTTCCAGCTTGATCAATATTCGGGCACTAATGGGTTAACTGTAATTTTCAATTGATTAGTTATTGACATTTTTTGTTTAGCTGAGCATAAAAAGTATAAATCATAAAAAAAAAAAAATTAGTGTATTTTTGAAGCATATTTTATAGTTGTTGAATTACTTTCCTATGAACTGAGATTTTCACTTTTTCTATTAATTAGTTTTTGACATCTCTAGCACAAGGCATAAAAAGCATAAGTCATAAAAACAAACAATTATTTAATTTATTGTTGTTAGTTTATTTTTCTGTTGACTGTGATTTTCATCGTTTTTATGCATTAATTTTTCGACACTTCTCATACACAATAGGGTGGAGTGAAAAATAAAAATTTTTGAATTAAAAAAAGTGGTCTTGATATATGGTCCCAAATACCATATGAAATACTTCTATCACAATTTTGAGTTCTTGCACCCTCTAGTGGTCGTGCAATTTCATCGAACGGACTTAAAATAGCCAATTTTGCCATATCTCACTAACCACATATGCTAGAAAGCTAGTTTTTAGCTTAAAAATTGCAGAAACAGCACATTTATATCTCCATGCAAAAGAACTTTGCCATAAATACGTACAGAAAAAAAGTTACAGCCAAATTATTGATTACAGGTTTACTGATTATTGATAAGTTTTCAGTGCTTAACTTTAAACGCATTGCAATTCATGTTGGCATTGAAAATAAGTCAGATGAGGTTTAAATTTATGTATATTTGCACTTTTAATGTGCCATGCTGGCCTTACTATCAGCTTAAATTATTTCTTTAATGGCAATTAGCCTTACTCCACTGGGCAGTATGCAGCACAGTATATTAACAAATATTTAAAGTTCATGTTATTGCATCATCCAGTATTGGTTGGCTCTTGCATTAATATTTTATTTATGCCAAACATGGGGAATTATATGTGGGTCCACGACTTTTCGGTGCCAATATTCTGTGCTTTTTACTAACACTAACCCAAAGCCCTAACCCTAACCCAAACCCTAAATAAGTGAACTGTCAAAGAGCACCGAATTGGCGCCGAAACGATCTGTGCAGAAAACGTACGGCAACAAAATAGGTGGTGTCGAAATGGTCGCGCCGAAATGGTTGCACCGAAAAGACGTGATCCCATTATATGTAGTTAATTCAAAACAAGTTTAGATTGTACAGTTCAATTCAAAAGCACTGGAAGATGCCAAAGTACAAAGTTAGAATTCGAAAAGCAATTTGTACTGTGATTAGAAAAACTTCTAAAAGGTAGAAAATTTGACAATATATGTAACAAAAATTTGGATAGGCCTACCATTGTTTATTGTATTTTAGATACAGTACTATATACTGTACTTGCTGGCATAAATTTAGTTATTTCTGAAGCAGCATGCTAACTAAAAAAAATCTAAGTCTGATGTTGTAAAAAGTTGTACAATGGAAAATTTTTTCAAAGTTCCGATAATTTCCCTCTAGGATTGCTACCAACCAAGAGACAAGTGATTTGAGCGTATCCTCAACTTTAATCACTTTAGGAAGTTGGATACTGCTCAAATTGTTGCAAAAGAATTTCATAACACATGGATTTGGTGCAATTCATGAGCTGAGTACTGCTCAAAAAATTTCAGAATTTATTATTTACAACAGCAAAACCGTCATATACTAATGAACTTGATTTAATTTATATTCCTGGTGACAACAATTGAGACGACTATACATTCATCAAAGTCTACTGTCGCAGCAAAACACAAAAACCATCAACTAATGCTAAACCTCAGTGATTTAACTAGAAACTCGAAAAAATCTTAAACATCGGACCGATGCAAAGAGCTTGAAACTAATTTCTTGCAAGATACTGATAAACTTTTTGATATTTTTTGCTATGATAATAAACAAAGAAAGCAATGTGAAATTCAATGTGGCTAGAGAATGACATTTTGTAATCATCCTTTTTTTGAAGATCAAAAAACAGAACACAAGGGTAAATGTCTGGCAGAAATATCAAAACTTTGAAAAAATTTTCCCCAATACAACTTTGTACAAGTAACATTAGACTTGGATCTTTTTTTAGTTAGCATGCTGCTTCAGAAATAACTAAATTTATGCCAGCAAGTACAGTATATAGTACTGTATCTAAAATACAATAAACAATGGTAGGCCTATCCAAATTTTCGTTACATATATTGTCAAATTTTCTTCCATTTAGAAGTTTTTCTAATCACAGTACAAATTGCTTTTCGAATTCTAACTTTGTACTTTGGCATCTTCCAATGCTTTTGAATTGAACTGTACAATCTAAACTTGTTTTGAATTAACTACATATAATTCCCCATGTTCGGCATAAATAAAATATTAATGCAAGAGCCAACCAATACTGGATGATGCAATAACATGAACTTTAAATATTTGTTAATATACTGTGCTGCATACTGCCCAGTGGAGTAAGGCTAATTGCCATTAAAGAAATAATTTAAGCCAACCAATACTGGATGATGCAATAACATGAACTTTAAATATTTGTTAATATACTGTGCTGCATACTGCCCAGTGGAGTAAGGCTAATTGCCATTAAAGAAATAATTTAAGCTGATAGTAAGGCCAGCGTGGCACATTAAAAGTGCAAATATACATAAATTTAAACCTCATCTGACTTATTTTCAATGCCAACATGAATTGCAATGCGTTTAACGTTAAGCACTGAAAACTTATCAATAATCAGTAAACCTGTAATCAATAATTTGGCTGTAACTTTTTTTCTGTACGTATTTATGGCAAAGTTCTTTTGCATGGAGATATAAATGTGCTGTTTCTGCAATTTTTAAGCTAAAAACTAGCTTTCTAGCATATGTGGTTAGTGAGATATGGCAAAATTGGCTATTTTAATATAGTGTGTATTTCATTGCATCTAAGCGACAAATAATAAATCGAACTTGAACTTGAACTTGAACTTAAGTCCGTTCGATGAAATTGCACAACCACTAGAGGGTGCAAGAACTCAAAATTGTGATAGAAGTATTTCATATGGTATTTGGGACCATATATCAAGACCACTTTTTTAAATTCAAAAATTTTTATTTTTCACTCCACCCTAATACACAATGCTATAAAAAAATCAGCATGAGTTGCAAAAACTACCGTATTTTCCGGCTAATAAGCCGACTCGTTGAATAAGCCAAGACCAACTTTTAGCTCTTAAAGTGAGGGTTTTACCATATTACCGCCCAATAAGTCGATGCTGAAAATTTGATCGGCGCGGTGGAGCGCCAGATTAATCCAGTGCTCAGCATTATGAAATTTTGTGCCAATTTGAAGCTGAAAACATGAATTTCATCCGTTTTAATCGCACATGCAAATACTGCACCGATAGTGCAAGGTGCAGAATATGGTAGAGCAAAGTGTAAATAGGTAGTACAAAGTCCAGAATGGTGCAAAGTGCTATGAATTGACTATTGTGCTGCGAATTGACGTCGGTGACGATTTGATTTCTGTTATTGTCTGGTTTATGGTGTATCTGCCAAATAAGTTGACTCCAGAAACTTTGGTCAAAAAATTAGGTCCAGAAAATCAGCTTATTAGCAGGAACATACGGTAACAGTTAGTTTTTTCTCTTGGTACAGATACTGGTAGTAGTAATTTTGTTAGAATAGAACTTGAGTAATTTGTTCTCAATGATCTATAGCTATCAGCATGATTAGCACTAATGACTTTACAGCATGATAAAGCACTATTAGCAGCTTGAAGTGTGATTTGACTATCTATTAAATCTACTTTCGAACCACAGAATTGTGGACAGCGAACAGCAGGTTGCAGAGTGCAGATATTTGGCTTAAATAGAATTTTCGGAAAATAGACATGTCAAAATAAAATACGAGGTGTATCCGAAAAGTAATAAGACTGCAACCGCTGCTTGCTTACTTCAATGAATTTTGACAAATTTATTGCGTCGGACGTCAGCACTGTCAAGGCACGGTCGCAGAGATAAAACAAGTTCATTTCCCGCGCTTTCTGATTGAAGCATCTCTTTTCATTTGGCTTGTGTTTCTTACGTTTTGTTGTACTGCTCGAAAAGCCGCATTTTTTCGCTTTTTACGGTGAGAGTACCCTACCCTCCAAACATGAGTACTGTAGAGCAAATAATTAATTTGAAATTTTTAGCCAAGGTTTGTAAGACACCTTTGGAATGTTTTGCATTGCTACAGCAAGTTTACAAAGAAGAAACAATGTTGGGAGCTCATGCTTTTGAATGGCACAAACGATTTTGAGAGGGTCGAGAAGAATGTGAGGACGATCAAAGATTTGGCAGGCCAGTGACAAGCAGGACTGATAGCTACATCGATCGTATGAAGCAACTGGTGCTTGCAGATTGGCGACTGACTGCAAGAATGATTTGTGAGGAGCTTTCCATTGACAGAGACGCAGTGTGGAAAATTCTTACTGAAAACTTGAAAATGCGCAAAGTGTGTGCGAAAATGGTTCCAAAGATTCTCTCCGAATACCAAAGACAACGAAGATTCACTGTTTGCCAAGACATTACCGAGTGTCTGGAGGCTGAACCAGACTTGCTCAACTCTGTCATAACTGGAGATGAAACATGGGTATTCGAATACGATCCAGAAGCGAAGAGACAGAGTCGTGAATGGTAAAGTTGTGGATCTCCAAGGCCAATGAAAGCAAGGAAGTCGAAGTCAAAAGCAAAAGTGATGCTCATTGTCATCATCATATCACATGTTGGAACCGGTATTGTCCCCGTCGACGGAGTTGGCCGGATTTGGTATGGTCATTGTCTTTACCATGCCTCGCCATTTTGTTCGATCACATGCATCCTCTTTCCCCAGTCCATTTTTCTTCATCTCATTCTCTACCTGCTTTTTCCACGTTTTCCATTGTGTTCTTCGATATTCAAGGCATTGTTCATTTTGAATTCCTACCCCAAGGCCAAACAGTGAACCAAACTGTCTATAAAGAGATTCTTCGGCGTCTCGTAAGATCAGTGCATGACAAGAGGCGGAGCTTTTGGAAAGTCAACGCATGGGCGCTCTATCACGATAATGCTTCTGCTCACACAGCCCTGAGTATTTGTCAGTTTCTTGCAGAAAAGAACATTGCAACTTTGGAACACCCCCCATATTCCCCCGATCTGGCCCCATGTGACTTTTTTCTCTTCCCCAAGATCAAATCTGTTCTGAAGGGAACCCATTTTTCTGACATCGATTCCATCAAAAAGGCAGTGATGACGGGGCTTAAGAAGATCCTAGAAAATGCCTTCCAAGAATTTTTGAATTATGGAAAAATCGAATGCACAAGTGTTTACGAGTGGAAGGGGATTACTTTGAAGGACTTTGACTTTGGTATATTTCAATATTTTTCAATAAACTTTTTATATCAACAGTCTCGTTACTTTTCGGACACACCTTGTGTAACCTGAAAAATGTAAGTCTCAAACACTTCAAAAAAACAAAACAAACGTAGCTGCGCAAAAGTACAATAAGAAAAAATGTGTGCAATATAATTTCAAAACAATTATTGCGCATAAGCAAAATAAAGAAAAATGTCAAGAAATATAGTGTATATAAACATAATGCAAAAATTAGAAAAGAATTTATTGCAAAAATTTTCACAAAAATTGAAAGTTTGACTCTGTTGCCTAATAGTCTCAGAGAAAACTAGGCTGTGCTTAATTGCCTGTGCCTATAAGTTGATTTTAGAATCAGGACATTTTGACACAGGGATTTCAACGTGGCTACGTTAGAGCTAGGAGTAGGGTTTTTTAAGAATGGAATTAAGGGTTTTAGTGTTCTAAACAGTGTCTGTCTAATAAATCAGCTGCATAAAAAATTCTCACGTCAAACCAGCCATGTTAAAAAGTTGCAGTCCTATTGATTTTGCATTCAGTTCTCTTTTAGCCTAACACCATTGTGGTTAATGGCATCTCTGTTGTTAATCTAGGACTTGTAACTCTATAATGATCTAATTATTATGTCAGTTGACGTAAAAGCACTCAACATTTTGACAGATCATTCATTCCCTCATTTTTACTCTATTGGGAAATCTTTTGAGTTTGATATTTAGTATGCCCTGGAAGCTCTATTATACTTTTGTTTTGGAAGAAAAGCATGGATTCAATAAAATGGTAATTATAACATTTAGTCTTCTATCAATTAGTTCTATTCAACATTTGGTAGGTTGTGTGTTGAGACTTGAAACACTGATGCAGTTTACCTTGGTGAGAAAAGAATTTTTGCAATCATTGCAATCTGTTTTATCTACAAAAAATTAACAGGGTTCCCACGATCGGGAAAAGTCGGGAATTTTGTAAAGGCATTTCCCGACCGGAAAAAAGTCGGGAAAAGTGCGTGCTAGTATAGAATAAGGATGGAAAACTGTTTGGCAAAAATAGCGCACTGCACCTTGTAGAAACTAACGCGATTGGAGCGGATGAATATTAAATATCCCGTTTGTCTTTCTAATACTTCTACTAAGCGCATAAAAATAGTAACAACACACCTGGCGGTGTTGTGTTAAAGCTTCAGGAACGGTGGTCCTGCCGATTTATTTCGTCACAATACAAGTTCAACAAAACTTTAAGAGTATCATTATGCTGTAGTTAAAGAGTATTATTACATCAAAGGCAATTAAGCAAACGGAAGAATTCAAGTACCGGTAGCCTACTAGCATTAAAGGAGAAATAGCGTGGCATACGCAGACAGCAGGCAAAAGATTAGCAGAAAACAGAAAAAGGCTATTTCAACAGCTGCTGCATCCGAATAAAGTTTAGAGACTATTAACCTACTACACGTTAATAATGCCTTATAGCCTACAGTAGGCTGTCTGCCTAGGCCATGTTTGGCTTTTAAGTTAAGTTGAGAGATTTACTAGCCTATGTGCTAGTAATGTGCTAATAGCCCAAAGCAGTCTGGCAGTATTAGCCTGCACTAGGCACTCTGCTTAGGCCTATGATTAGCTGTAACAAAAAGCTCCCTTGTAGCAAAGCCTACCGGTTCCAGCAGTTGAGCTACTGGGAATATAATTACTAGACTATACCTGTACTGGTATCCTATTTCTTTGGCACAAACACTGCAAATAGCAGTAGGCTCTGCAAATTCCATCAGTTAGTCTGGTATAGGCCTACTGTATGTATCTCGGTTTGTCAGTCGTTCACCCAACGCGTTAAAGATTAGACAGCTTACGCTTTGGCCAGTAGTTTAGTTAGGTTATTCTACGTTTACCAGCCTACAAATGAAAAGGACCCATAGTTCAGATTTCTCAAGCTTGAACAGTGAAAGCCAGTGCAGTACTGGTTGCCTCCTGCTTGATTACTTTTAGCAACTTACTACGAAGACAACCAGATTGCCTACAATGTGCAAGAAATTAGTGTTTCACAATGTATCAGTGCTTACCATTGCCAAATCAAGAATTCTAGTCCTTTTAGTAGTGAATATAGTAGCCAGGAAGAGCGGCGGGGAGCTGGCATGTCGACCAAAATGCATAAGAAAAATACCACGATTTTAGCACTTTTGAGACTGTTTTATACACTGGAATCGACTAAATAGTGATTTGAAGCATAAATTGAGGGGATGGGGGCTAATTTGTCAAAATTACAATCAAATGAAAACTTTGAAAAATGGCCAAAACTAAGCAATCAAATTTATTCGCTAGTGTTAAAATACTAAACATAGGTGTTATCAACAAAAATACTCTAAACTTAGGAACAGTGGGGGCGGTGGGCTATTCAGTACTAGTTAATTACCAATCATTCCTCTCAAATTTCTCTTCATTAGCCCCCTCCCAAGTATTTTTCTTCGTAAACTGTAGACGAAATGGATTACTCCATGTGAATTTTATTGAACAATACGATTTTATAATTTACCAGCATCTAAATTTTACCATTAGCCACCTCCCAAATAGCTCATTTATGCAACCAGTTTAATCATGTTTGCACTGTCAATTTCTATGCCACGTTTTGAAACCATTATTTTTCTATCAAAATAGTGCTAAAATTAAGTTATTTTTGGAAAAAAATGCAAAATTTTCAAGCGCTGGGGGCTCCGCCCCCACACCCCCGTTAGCCTCTGTCGGCTGAGGGTTCCACCCCCAGACCCCCGTTAGCCTTTGTCGGCTGAGGGGTCCACCCCCAGATCCCCCAAACAGCCCCCTCATTACGAATTTTTTGCTAGGCGCCTGATAGCAACCGCTTGAATATGACCATTGAGCCTGTGGCCTAAACACTATGCCGCATTGCCTCCATCTGTCCATCTTGCCTTGCATCAATCTAAACACCAGAGGTGGAGTCGAGGAAACAAGGCTCGAGGCCAAGGACACAAAAAAATTTTGAGGCCAAGGACACAGACGCAAGTGTTCTCAAAAAAAAAAAGAAAAAGGTTTTCAAAATTTTTTTTCAGGCGATCTCAAAAAAAAATGTCTTCAAAAATTTTTTTCAGGCGAAAAAGGTCTTCAAAAAATTTTTTTCAGGCGATCTCTACTTGAGGAAACCAAAAACAAGATCTTTGCAGATTTTCCGCAAGGTTTCTGGCGTTTTCCAACGAAATTTCAATGGTTCAAAAATAGTGCTGTCCTTGAGCCGAGGACAGGGCAATTTTCGAGGACTTGAGGCTTCGAGGCCAAGGACTTCAAAATGTGTCCTCGAGGCCAAGGACGTCCTCGAGGACTCCACCTCTGCTAAACACCATGAACAATCACTTAGAAATTAAGAAATGTCTGTTACTATAGGCTATTTATTCGTTTTGATCCATGTAATAATTGAGTTCTGTTGAGTTAGTTTTTGCATTGTGTTAAAATAACTGCAGTTCTGTGTATTTTGGATGACTAGAGCTTAGTTTGTTTAGAGCAAATTTAGGTATGGAAAAAGTAGGAAATTTTTTGTTGACAAATGCGTGGGAACCCTGAAATTAATGACATCTGTGACTTTGGGTCAATCCATGCCATTTTTCCAGTTGGACAACCAACCCTCTCAGATTTTTTTTTTCTTGTTTGGAAGCTTGTTTCTACATTCTTTCCTGAGCATAATATAAATTTTGTTGTGGTATCATGTTGGGATGGGCATTTCAGAATAGTTGGCTATTCCAGAATTATTTCAAATAGCTAAAACTGAATCCAGAATACCGAATCCTATTCTGGTTTAAATTGACTTAATTTGCTGAAAAACTGAACAACCAGTCAGCCACCTCCAATATCCAGAAAAAATGTATTCAACGATTTGCTTAATTTAAGCAGCACTTTATTGCAGTGCATGACCTTTAGTGCTTCTAATGTACACCACTGAGTTGCGTTCTTAATTCGCTTACAGCCAAGCCTGCACTGGAGAAACATCTTTTGAAAGAAGCTAATATTGCAGGAATGCAAAGTTATTTTGAAGCAAGTCACTTCAAACGGGTAAATTGAGAATTTGTGGACCACCATTTTGCATGTTCAGCTTAAAAGATTATAAAGTTTGAGTTTTGTAGGACCCCATTTGGGGTAAACTCTTCATATTTGCCTATCCTGAAAATTTCATGTGTCTAGCGTAAGTGGTTAAAAAGTTAGAATTTTGGCGGCTCCATTTCAGGGTGACCCCCATTTTGATACGCCCAAATTTAGTCAAATTTTATCTTTCCTTTATATTTATTGTAGCTTAAAAAGTTAAAAAATATGAATTTTGGAGGGCCCGTTTGTGGTGGAAACCTCCATCGTGGCACCCCCAATTTTTGTTAGGTTTAGTTTATTGCTAATTATCTACCCACTCCTAAAATTTTGTCCATTTTGCTCCAACAGCTCAAAAGTTCAAAATTTTTGGAGGACTCGAGAGGATTCCCTGACTTCTGTCGCATAAAAGTTTTCCCTGATATCTTCAACTGCTCAAACTTTGAACGCAGTGCGTTTAGCGGTTTAAAAGTAGATAGTGGCAGAAGAAAAAAAAGAGAAAAATAAAAAAGGAAGAAAAAAGATGCAAAACAAGAAAAATGATATTCAAGTTGAGGTAAACAAACATAACCAAAAGAAAAGTGGTTAATAGTGTGCTCAAAAACCACCCACCATTTTTTATCAATATCCATAATTACCGAGATACACCGGTTCAAATTTGTCAACTTTTTGCCAATTTTGAGCCTGTAAAATTTTGGTCACGTGATCGGGTGCCCCAAGCTTGGTTTGCATAAAGCATTTATAAGCACCCACACTGTGTTCAAATTTTAACTTTACTTGTCAAGTGGTTTTTGAGTTATAGGTAAATTAATAAATTTTCAAGCCAAAAATCATGGTTGCGTTTAGTTTTTTTTTTGTATCAATTCACTATCATGTTACCTAGGGTCCCCAAAATTGGAACACTGAGTCCAAATATCAACTTTCTAGGTTTTACTGTTTGCTAGTTATAAGCAAATAAATCCTCATCTGCCAAAATTTACAAACAAAAACAAAAGTACTACACGCTCACGCGAAGTCTTAATTACAGAGCAAATTGCTCATTACCAGAGCTATTTTTATTTTGACAAAAAAAAAATTCATCTTTGACTTTCTTTTAGCTAAATTTTGACTTTATTTTGACCTAAACCGTTTTGGCCTTATTGAGCTCCAAATTTTGATTAAAAAAAAAGTTTTGTTATTCGCAATTCACATAAGGATCATTCCATGCTTAATTCAAAATGACTTGTCACCATGCGTCACCAAACATGGATATTTGTCTAATTTTTTTTCGGACACCTCTTGTGGTTTTCAAGTTATCGCAGTTCGAATTTTCGGCCACTAGAGGGAGATTTTGCTCCCGAGTTTTGAAAATAGTCCTGTAATTCCGTTTCCGAAGCAGTCTGATGCCTGAAAATTGCTACATGGGGGTTTTTGGGGTGAAGGAATTCATTTTTGATGTCAAAACTGCAAAAATATGACTGCTTCATAGTGAAAAATTGATTTAAAATTTTGACGAGTGCCCAACTTCGGGGGCAAATTTCAGGGTGTAGGGAGTGTAGGCACATCGCTGCGACAAAAATTTTTTTCATCTTTATCTTTGTTGCTCATAGTTTTTGAAAATAAAAGAGTTTTTTGTTTACTTTTTATTGGCATATGAACTGGAAAAGGTTTTTGTTTGGCTAGTTAATTCTAATAAATCTGTAGTTGTAATGGTCGTATCACTTTGAAAATTGTTTGGATTTTCTGAAAAAAGTTTGGGAAACTAGTTGACTTGTTGTGTGAGGAAACTACAGTATAATTCAGGTATTGTAAATAGAAAAATCGTTCTATCTATATATCACCAATAGCTCGGTCCATTATGACACTGTACGTGGAGTATTACTTAAAAGTTTTAATATTAGTTCAGAGGCAATAATTTCTTGTCAAAAGACTCAAAGGGGTAGCTAGTTCAAGGAATAGCCTACTTTTAGCATTTATCAACTTTCTAAAGTGTTAGATTCCTATTTTGCAATAGCTGACAATCTGACTATCTTGTAATGCCAGACAAGATTTATTGAAAAATGAAGCAGATACAGTTTAATAGTCTATTTGTTATACCTGTATTCCTATGGAGTAGCCTTGAGAGTAGCTTTTTATCAGTTCTCATTGAGAGTAGCCTTCTAATAGTTCTAGACTGCTTTTTAAAGTCTGTATTATCCTTTAGAAACTATCTTTAACTACATTATGAAAACTTCTAGTTCAGGAATGCCTAAAGTTTTCAAGGAGCGCACCGCATTACATTTTTTTCTGACCTTTAACAAGCTGCGCAATTCTTATAAAACATTTGGATAATTTTTATTCCAAATACTGCTCATTGAAGTTTTGCATCGTTGTCCTTATTTCAAATGAAATAATTTTTTAACCAGAGTTAATCTATAGTAAAGATAAAGTTCGTTTTATGTTCGCCAAAAATTAAAGTTTGTTCAATTATTCAGAAGAACTTTTTCTTACGCAACAAACACAGTTCTATTTGTTACACAGCACCACCATATCCAGATTTTGTTAAGGAGAAGCTTCAAAAAGATGACATTTTTCTGTGTCAAACTTCCAACAGTATCTAGCACCCAACAAGTTGAATAAACTGCTGTGTGTTTAAAATGCATCACCAACTATATAAGGAATGTCTCCCAGGTGCTAGGTGGTTTGTATGATTACAAGCAAAAAATAGTCTTTTTAACAGTTCAGTTTTAATGCCATTTGCAAGAAATTTTCTTTTTAAAGCCACTTCAAAGAATTGAATTATGAAAAAATTTATCCTCTCACTTATACTGTATAGGTCAGGTTCAAAACATGTTCAAAAGTTAGCATATATGGATAAACCTTGAAATAACTTGGCTGAAGAGGAAGGCTTCAGCCCACACAAAGCCTTTTCGTCAATAGTTGCAGTGCTAAACGCATTTAGTACAAACCTTAAAGTATACAGCTGTGACCCTTATTTAAAATGGTAATTGTGTGGTTAAAATAAAAATTATTTAATCAAATGAAAGTAGTTATGGTACATTGTAGCTAATGTAGTGATTAATGAAACATAAATTTGCTAGTTTCTAAAGTAGCATCATTATCAAGCAAAAAGAATTTATTACATTTAGTGATTAAAATTAATGTAAAAAACTAGCGCCAACAAATTTGACAAGAACAATTTTTTGGTAAAAAAATTGCAAGCATCAAGAAAACTTACACGAGACCAATTGCCAGCAGTAAAAGGTTGCTCAGGGCCACATATACGGCTGTGAGCCACATCTTAGGCACATAGGCAGCCCTGTTCTTAATAGAACAGTTGTTGATAGCATGAATTCATGTAGCCAGGGAAGTATTTTGGAAGATAATTTATTCCACAAAACCACTTACAGCAGAAAAATTGAACTCAATAAACACATGAACAATAAAAAAGTAAAAACAACAACTACTCTCTACTTTATTTATTTTAGGTAAACCATAAAAAATGTTTCAATTTGTGGTTCATTGAAAGTTAAAAACTGTAAAACCTAACAGTTTGTTTTGTCCGTAAAAGTGGATCATCAGGGGTAAATATAAACATAATTATGTTCATATGTTTAAAATTGTTAAAAAAATTATAAAATTGAATGTTTTAATACTGTGGTAAACTGCTGTGAAATGTTTTAGTGATATAACTTGGTTAGTGATAAATGTAAGCTTTGTTGGTTGCATACTTACAAAGTTGTATATATGAAAATTGTATAAATGCAACAGTGTTGTTACTCATCTTTTTTGAACTTGAGTTGAGAGACGACGGAAATTAATCTAATGTAATTTTGCAATGGTACAGGAAGTTCAATTAAGAATTACAAATACTTAAAATTTAAAAACCTCGCTACAGGCTGTTTCCCCCTGTAGCGCATATTTTTTTAGAACTTTCTGCATCATTACAGGCTTTGGCCCATGTCAATTGAGCCCTTTGGAAACTGGGAAGACAGTGCACAAGTCAAAGTGATACTGTATGTATGTATATCATAGTTGAGTCACACAACATTGCTTTTTTTTAAAAAGATTTTTGCCAATTTTCAGAGTGATACAATCATGAATATTGCAGATTTATTAAGAATTAACTAGCCAAACAAAAACCTTTTCCACTGCAGATGCCAATAAAAAGTAAACAAAAAACTCTTTTATTTTCAAAAACTATGTGCAAAGTAGATATAGATGAAAAAATTTTTTGTCGCAGCGACGCGTCTACACCCTGAAATTTTCCCCCAAAGTTGGACACTCGTCAAAATTTTAAATCAATTTTTCACCATGAAGCAGTCATATTTTTGCAGTTTTGACATCAAAAATGAATTCCTTCACCCCAAAAACCCCCATATAGCAATTTTCAGGCATCAGACTGCTTCGAAAACGGAACTACAGGACTATTTTCAAAACTCGAGAGCAAAATCTCCCTCTAGCGGCCGAAAATTCGAACTGCGATAACTTGAAAACCACTAGAGGTATTCGAAAAAAATTTTTTTTATTCATTATCATTTTTTAACACCTTCAGTCTAAAAAACAAATTTGTAATATACTAAACACATGATAACAAAAAATTTAAAAAATTTTGAATTAAGCATGGAATGACCCATAAGTTTGAACTTAGAGGTAACTTTCTTCGCTTTATTTAGAAAAAAATATCAATCAGTCTGTCTTGTGATTAAAGTAACTGATTGCTGTGGTACAAAAACGTAGGAATCTGCACATATTTTCATGTCAATTACACTTTTTTTAATAACCAGTAAATTTTGGATGGAAATTTGCTGTTCTTAAATTTTCAAAATTTTGGCCTCATTTGTTCTTAGATTTGTCATTTGAATATACATTGACACAATTTCAATCGTGCTTGGTAAAAAGTTTTGTTGTGTAAAAGTTTTGCCGATTGCTAAAGCTGTGAAAGCAAAACATTACAGTCCTAAGATTTCAAAAATCTGGTTAAATTGTTGCATGAAATACAATACTGTGTAATAAAAATTGTGTAATAAAATACGGTACTGTGTGATAAAAATTGACTTTTTGATAATAAATAAAAATTTGGACATAATGTATATTATAGTGCTTTTTCCTTAGCATGGTTACTTTTTGAGATATGCTACAATTTTTATTAAAAATTAAATAAATTACCCATTTAGTTTGAAATTGATTTTAGCTACCTTGGCAATTTTGCAGAAAGTTGAAAATTGATATGCTCAAGGTGCAAATCAGGGCATCAAACTCAAACTTGAAGAAACTCAGTTGTTTTTTAAACTAAAAAAAAATCTATTCCGAACTCGAACTTCAACTCGAAAAAACCAGTTGATTTGAGGAAAAAGAAACGTAAATATCAAAAAATTATCAGAAAGAAATATTTTTTGTTGATCATGTCTAGTAAGTTGAGAATTGAGATTGTGATTCACTTTTTTTTGTGCCATGGTGACTTAGAATATCAGCATGTATACAAAAAGAAAGCAATTAAGTTGAAAAATAGACTTAGTATTTTTGTCTGCCTGAACTCAAAAAACGTGATATTTTTACCGAATTTGAACTCGGAATTACTAAAACAGTCTAAACTCAAATAAAAATCGATTGAGTTCGCAGCCCTGATGCAAATATGTTCATTTAACTTATCCAACATCCAGCAAGGTGATATTTTTTGAAAAAAGTGATCATAATAAATTTTCCAAAAAATACCACATGCATCAGCAAAAAATATGACTAATTCCATGATTACCAGTACTTGGCAAGTGCACATTGATTGAAAAGGCAATTTTGAGAAGATTAAAAAAACCACAACAAAACTTTCTATGATATTTGATTTAAAAGTTATTGCCAATTTCAAAATTATCACTACAGGCTACTAAATTGTATGTATGAATAATTTTGTTACCTTTAGCAGCTTTTGAAACGCTCTAAAAGCAGTATGTATTTTTGAAAATGGATCAGAAAAAAGCACAAAATTACTCACTCTAAGCCACGTTGCAATTTTTGAGTTGGCAATTACTTTTTAATCACATCTTGTAGAAAGTTAATTAGTTTTTATTCTACTCAGGATCTCATTTTTAATGATTGTGCATGGCGTGTAAAGTTAACTGGTTGTCAAGTAAGCAAGGATCCCACTATTTTTGCTGCTGCACATGCTATTTTTTGGAAAATTCCAATTATGATAACTGTTTTTTCAAAATATTGCCTCACTATGTTGTATATGTTAAATAAATATATTTGCACTACAAAGCATCCCAATTTTGAACTGTTTGCAAACTTGTCAAAGTTGCTAATATAGACTTCGAAGTATAGGTATTTCATTTAAAAAATTTTGACTAAAGATCATGGCATATCTCAAAATGTCAACATGTTAATGAAAAAACAAGGCCATATAAAAAAACAAGGCCATATGAAAAAACAATGTCAACATGTTAATGAAAAAACAAACAAGTTCAGCACCTTGAGTTCCATTCAAAAGCACTTTTTTTGTGTGAAATTTAGACATGTAGGATGTAGGTAGTAATTATTTGAATAAATATGACTAAAGATCATGGCATATCTTAATACATCAACGTGTGAATGGAAAAACAAGGCCGTATTTTAGTTTAGCACCTTAAGTTCCTTTCAAATGCACTTTTTTGTGTGTGAAATTTAAACATGTCAGATGTAGGTGCTATAGATAAGTTTAAAATTCAACAAATTTTTGCAACTGATTTTGTCTTCTTACCACACCTTTTTCGCTACAAAACCAATTTTAAAACTGGCATTGTGACATAGCCAAACATGATACCACAATAAAATTTATATTGTTTTGCTCAGGAAAGACTATGGAAACAAACTTTCAAATTTGAAGAAATCTGATAGGGTTGGTTGTCAGCCTAATGTAATGGCATGGAATGACCCATCTGATATTTTAACTAATTTAGTCAAAATAACCTAAGAAAAAAAAGAAGAAAAGTTCAAGACATAGACGTCGATTTTTTGTTGATTAAAAAAGGTCTTCACTGCAAACTAGTTCTATTTTAGCTGGAAATTTTGCCCCCAATTTCAAATGAAGACCAAAATAAAAAAGTCTTTGCCAATTTTGGTTCTGTTTCAACCCTGAATTTCGGATTTCTTGTTGCCAAGTGAGTATTATTTGCCAAAAAACCGAGGGGGCAAGACATATTTTGCCCTCTTGAGTCTCAGACCCACAAAGGCCGATTCACACTGGCGTCGTGATCGCATCACATGACGTGTTTGCTCTGCGCTTGGTGATTTGGAAACATCAGCATGACGTGATGAAGCGATGAGGTTTTTGCTTGCAATGCACACCAAGCGCAATATGTCGCTTGCTGTCGAAAACGCCAAACATTGTTTAGCAAAGGTGCGAGACTGAGATGATGACCAACTTCTTAAGCTTGTTCTTTTTTACATCCGTGGTATTAAATGGTCTAACGTTAAACACCAAGATTGTAAAAGTCTACATTCGCTGTGGTTGAAATTTTTAATGAAATTCTGATAAAAAATTTTTAAACGCTTGGAAATCTCTTTCTACTTGAAGGCGTGAATCATCCAGGCAATTCCGGTGGTTTACAATAGCTAAAATTGAAGTGTAATTTTTGATATTTTTTGCTTTGTTTTTGGGACTGCAGTTACAAAGATATTCAACAAATACAAAAAGATATTCCCCGAAAAAAGTTTTTGGAAACTCTGAGTTTTGTTATTCCCTCTAAAACTGCAGTTCTCTAAACTATTAGGCCTACTGTGGTTTTAGCGGAAAGAACAAAACTCAGAGTTTCCAAAAACGTTTTTCGGGGATATCTTTTTGTATTTGTTGAATATCTTAGCAACCGCTGTCCCAAAATTAAAACAAAAAGTATCAAAAATTATAATTCAATTTTAGTTATTGTAAACCATCGGAATTGGCTGGATGATTCACTGCCTTTAAACTGCTTGTTTTGAATAGGGTGTCTGATTTGGGTATGCTTTTCTAAACCCAGGTATTGAAGGTTTTATTCTGAAAATCTTAGTTTTTGGGATTTGTCTACTTTCAAAAGCACAGCAGGTGCTTTTGTTAATTGAATATCAAAAAAAAAAATTCATGTAAAGCTTTTACTTTTTTTCGAATAATATGAAAAACTAAAACAAAACAAAAAAAACGCAACGAGAAAGTTGGTCGTCCTCTTATACAATATTTCAATGTTTGTTGCAAAGGAGAAAATCATAAGCTGACAGAATTTTTTTTATTAAAGAAATGGTAGAAAACAACATATTCAAAATGTGCATCTTGCGCTTGGTTACTGCCAGCATTTTCCTTGGCATGTCATTGAATATGGCATGCAACTGTTTCTTGGGTTCTCTTGCCTACGTTTTATTCAAATTTTTTGTTAACCTTTCACCTTTTTCTCAGAAATGTTTTTTAGCTAAATTTTTGAGTGTTGTAAGAGTTTTTGTGTGATAACAGCATTAAACTGAGTTAATCTATATGTTTTGTTCAACAAAAAAGTTCTGATTTCTATTTTGCAGTAACATCACTCTCACAACGAACAACAAAGTAGATCTCAATAATAATTTAGTTGTGATTTTTTGATGTTTGCTGGCCAGAGCTTTTATAATTAATTGTTTGCGTGCTATCTAGCCTAAAGGCTACCAGCGCGGAAGCCTAAGGAAGAGTCACCAGAATGGCGACTACTCGTAAGTAATCGCCGTTCTGGTGACTACTCAAAAGTAGTCGCCGTTCTGGTGACTCTTCCTTAGGCTTCCGCGCCGGTAGCCTTTGAGCCAGATAGCACGCAAACGATTAATTATAAAGTAGATCTCATTTCTACTTTGTTGCACCATTGCTAAACGTGAGTTTTTTTGTTAGCGTTTCATAACAAACTTATTGTTATCGCAAAAAATCGTTCATTGTGAATTGGTTGTCGCGCTTACGTGTCAGAATCATTGAAAACACATCATCTGACACGATCGCGACGCCAGTGTGAATTGACCTTAAGATGCAAGCATGGACTATTATCAATTGTCAAGAATTACCTAGTTTTTTCTGTGGATAAAAACATATTGCAATGGCATGTCACACCATAGAACTCAAGTGATGTGGTGGAGAACCTGGGAGCGACATGGTAAAACATAGGGCACTCCACCACCAAAGTTTTAAGCCACTGCCAGAAGGTGATTTTTGGTCACCTTATGTGACATTGGTAGGGAGTTCTCTTTTTTCATGGAATCTTGGGTAACAAGAACGTTTTGTCTCTATTGTCAATTATTAGTTCTTTTCAGCAATTTAATAGACAGGCTACTAGCTAAAGATATCCATTGCAAAATAAGTGTTTTAGCTTTCTGTGCTAATAAACTGTGCAAAATGAATGAATTCTTATTGTTTTAGACACTTGGATTCTTTTTAAAAGATTTGCTAAAGAAAACTGCAGTTTCCCAGCTAATTACGTTGCCTTTAACAGCATTGATTATTTATGTCATTCAAATTGGAGGAGAGCATTTTTACATTTATGCTTGGCTGATGGTGTTTGTGATTTCAATGGTATGTATCTGTAATTCTGTTTATTTTCCACAACTGTGAGATAGCACTTTTCTCACATATCTCCTTTCCCATCAGTTTAGTGTTTTATCAGCATCTGAATTCACACATTGCTCATCGTGGCAACCTACCTAAACCTTCAAACCACACACGAGGGCAATTTCTGTCCTTGCCATCGTACCTTCTTCTTAGATTGCTCTGATCAAAGTCTGACAACAAAGTCACCAGAAAGAGGATTCTCAACCAGTATCACACTGGCGGCACTACATATGTGACATTACATAAGCAATTTACAACACGATCACTTCGCGGTCATGCAGTGCACTAAACTTCCCTTTTCATTTACAATGTTCCCTACTAAACAGACTAGGGACTTCAACTCGGTTTCTTTGGGAAATTTCCGCGATCAATTAAATGCATTTGATTGGTCTGATATTTGTGCTGAAACAAATCCTGACCTGTCTTTATTTAATTTTCACAATGTTTTTAATTCGATTTTTCACGAGACCATCCCACTCAAAAATGTGGCAAAATCAAAATCAAATCCATGGTTTGATAATAATGAACTGTGATTACTTCAAAAACTAAAGCGTAAAGCTTATTACAAGCACTTGCGCAAATCCAATGCCGACTCCAAACCGAAATATAGTATAATTAAAAATCACTATGAACGAGTGATAAAAACCAAAAAAGCTAACTACTATAAGAACCTATTACAGTCATATCGCAATGACGTAAAAATGGTTTGGAAAACCATAAATGAGATTATTGGTTGATCCAAAATGACCAGTTCACCAAAATTGTATTGAAGTCTAAAATTTACGAATACGCAAGACATTGCAAATGCTTTTAACTTGCATGTTTCAGCTATTGCGAAAAACCTACTACAGTCGAATTTGGTTAATTGCATACCGGATTATCGCATAATCCGCTTTATCGCATAAAGATCGTAAATCCCAAACCATAGCCAACCATTTGTTAAGAAAATAGTTTAGTTAATCGCATAGCGGTTTATTGCATAATCCGCTTAAACGAATAGAAATAAAGGGTTTATTCAATAGCTGTGTAAAACATTTCAAAATACCGTATTTATTCGAGTATAAGTCGCATTTTTTTGTACCAAAATAACACCTAAAAAATCAGGTGCGACTTATGCTAAAATAACAAACTTTTTTTTGGGTATTTTCCTGCTATCGCTTTCTGCAGTAACGTTTCGACTTTCTATCGCTTTCTGCACACCAGTTCGAATTGAGTCAGATAGGAAATATGGATGAAACACCCATGTGTTTTGACATGCCTTCGAACAGGACCATAGATCAAAAAGGTATGAAATGTACCGCATTTATTGTAATGTACAGTGCACAATTGCGCTCCCTTAATTTTTGAATGAAAATTCGTATAAATTTTTTTTCACTTTTACACAAGATTGGTAAAGCAAAATCGCCAGTATGAATAAGTTTTTTTCTCAACGCAGAGGGAATGTCCAACGCACACTGAGCTGTCGCATGTGCGTGTCTGCTCACGAAGTCGTCTCGCATTGGTATGTGCATGCACGAGCACATGCACGTATTCGATAAAACCACGTTATCTATGGCGTTACGCTAATACTCCTTCATTTTCGATTGAAAATAAGTACAAAATTTTTTATTTTTTGCAATAAAGAATGTCAAAAAAATTTTGTACTGTTTTTCGTGTCAAATTTTAGGGTGCGACTTATACACGCATGCGACTTATACTCGAATAAATACGGTATATGCGACAGAAACGAACAGTTTCAAAGTCTTAACAGAAATAAACCATAGCAAAGCACAAAACAAGCTCGCCGATTGCCAACATCGCAATATGAAAGCCGCCGCCGATTAGAGATCAAAACGAGGCAATGTGCGATGTGATTGATGTTCTTTGAAGACAATTACCGATAAGGAACAATAACACGTAGCTGCCATTTTGCAATCACTAATTTTCGCACTTCGCACTGTTTTTGTTTCATTTAACTTTTATCAGCTAGTTAGCTACACAGAACAAATTTTACTTGTCAAAAATGATCGAAGCAGCAGGGACAAGTAAACAAATTAAGCGCAAAGATTTAACTTTGGCGGACAAAATTCTTGTCCTTGATGAACTTAAAAATAAAACATCTCAAAGCACAGTTGCAAAGAAGTTTGGAATATCGCAATCACAGGTGTCACGAATTTTTGCTGCAAAAGAAAAGCTTCTGTCCGCTCATCGTAGCAACACAAATCCCGCTCGTAAAAGGGCAAGAAAGAGTACCCAAGAAGAAGTGGAGGACGCCTTGTTACAGTGGTTTAAACAAGCGAAAAGTAGGGGTCTTCTAATCACTGGCCCAATGTTAACGTGAAAAAGCAAAAGACTTGGGGAAAATAATGAACGTAGATTTCGATCCATCGTCGAGCTGGGTCACTCGCTGGCGAGAGCGGAATTTAATCGTTTTTAAGCGAAAGCATGGTGAGAAACAAGATCATGATTCTGAAGCGGCTGAAATTTGGATTACATCAGTGTGGCCAAAAATACAAGATGATTATTCTCCCTCAGAAATTTACAACTGCGATGAAACTGGGCTTTACTTTCGTGCACTCCCAGAGGGTACTTTGTGCTTTAAAAATGAAAAACTCTCTGGCAGCAAAAAGTCAAAAGAGCGCTTTACCGTTTTGCTTACTGCAAACATGGATGGCTCAGACAAGCTACAGCCATTTGTCATAGGAAAATCTGCTAATCCACGCTGCTTCAGGGGAATAAAAAAACTTTCGGTAACTTATAAATCTAATAAAAATTCCTGGATGACTGCAACACTCTTTCAAGAATGGCTAGAATGGTTTGATATTCGCTTGCAGAAACAAAAGAAAAAAATATGTTTGCTGCTAGACAATTGTTCTGCCCACAAAATTGACGATCCTGGATTACAATGTATTGAACTTGTATTTTTGCCGCCAAATACTACTTCCGCTATCCAACCGCTTGATCAGGGCATCATCAAGAACTTCAAACACTACTACCGACGTCGAATGTTACAAAAAATTGTCCTAGCCATTGATGCAGATGAAAACAGTACTGCGACCGAAGTGGCTCGGTCTATTTCTGCTTTAGACGCAGTAAATTTTATAAGCGCTGCTTGGAACGATGTTTCTGCAGACACAATTCGAAACTGCTTTTTCCGTAGTCTAACACCAGCAGTACCCGATGAGCCGTTTCTTGGATTTTCAGCGGATGAAGTTCCACCCTCATTTACGCAGGAAACGTACACGCAATATGTTAGTCTTGACAATGACCTTGAAGTGACAGGTGTACAAGATGATGCAGATATATGTGAAGAAGTTTTACAAAACAAGCAAGTTGAAGCAGACGATGTCAATGAAGAAAGCTCTGCCAACGCAACTGCTGTGACTCCACCAAACAATAAAGAAGTGTTACACGCACTTGCTATAATTCGGCGACGGCTACAATTTGAAGGGGCCGATATGGACACATTTCTTCGTTTAGAAAGACAAATGCAAGATAGCATGCAGAATAAAATTAAACAAACAACTATCGCGGAATATTTTGCTTGAAATTAATAAACAAATTTGTAATCCTTCATTGGCTTGTTTTTGTTTACTATTTGAGTAAGAATTAGACGATTGCGTTCGTTTTTGAGTAAGAATAAGATGATCGCATCTGTATGCGCTTGTAGGTATGACGTGTGACGTTTTTGTGCGTAACGAGCGTCGCGCATCATGTGAACTTCGCACTTTTGCTTAAACGCATAATTCGGTTAATCGCATTAAAAGGCTTGACAAATTGACTATGCAATTAACCGGATTCGACTGTAGCACAAAACCATCCTTCTCAATCCTCATCCACTAGTTCTTTTACTAATTTCAACAACCATAGTACCTTTTTTATTAATCCTATTACTGCCCAAGAAATTAAACATATAATTTATACTATAAAACCCAAAAGCTCTTCGGGGTGCGATGGTATCCCTTCTAAACTTTTGCGTGAGTTACCTGAATTTATTCTGAAAGTCTTGGCCCACGATTTTAACCAGTCTTTCAACGCAGGAAAATTTCCCTCGAAGTTTAAATTAGCAAAAGTTGTTCCTGCTTTTAAAAAAGGTAATTCCACAGACTTGAATAATTACAGACCTATCAGTCTGCTTAAAACCTTCTCAAAAATTTTAGAAAAAGCAATGCATAAAAGAATGCTGTCTGTTCTCAACTGTAACCATGCTTTATCAGAATTTCAATTTGGATTCCGTCCAATTTATTCAACCTCCTTAGCTTGCACATGTCGTATAAACAAATTAACCAAATATTTTTCGGCTAGTAAATTAGCCTTAACAGCATTCCTTGATTTAAGCAAAGCTTTTGACACTCTTGATCATTGTATACTTCTGAATAAGTTATATCATTATGGTTTTAAGAGGCGTATCTCATTCATGGTTAGAAAGTTATTTATATAACAGATCCCAGCAGGTCTCTATCCACGATACTCTGTTCACTTTCAAATCAATAACGTCGGGGGTCTCCCATGGGTCTACTTTAGGCCCTCTCTTCCTGATTTACGTAAATGACCTTTTCTTTAACACGAAATGCGAGTTACTCATGTACGCAGACGATATGACGATAATTATTCTGGGGAAAAGCAGGGCTGAAGTGATCGAATCTGCAAATAAAGAATTCGAAATTGTTTCTAGTTGGTTGACAAAACATAAACTGATTGTCAATCCTACTAAAACAAAGTATATGATTTTCTCGACAATACCTCATAAAATACTTAAAAATTCAAAAACTTTGTCTTAAAATTTTGAGCCAACCGATTTGCGAAGTAACCGAGTTTAAGTTTCTGGGCATTTTGATATCTAACAATCTTTCTTGGAAATCACATATGCAGCAACTTTTAAATAAACTACGCGCATGCTTATCAATCGTTTATAAGTCTAGATACTATCTCACACGCTCCTGTTTACTCGCACTTTTCTATTCCTTTGCTTACACACATTTAAACTTTTGTATTACAACTTGGTGCAACAACAATCTTGCATTTTTGGAAAATCTGTAGAACTGTTGCAATAAAATTTTAAGGTTAATTTATTTTCGAAACTATAAATGTAATTGTGATGATATTTACAAAAAGCATCAAATTTTGAAAATTCAAGATATGTTTAAGGCTGAAGTGTGTTGCTTTGTTTATAAATTTTTTAATAACAAACTTCCAAACTGCTTTGAAGGTTCCTTTAGATTAAACTCCTCAGTGCACTGTAGATCCCTGAGACGATCTGACGACATTCGTCCTCCTTTGGTTAAAAAATCAATTTGCCGTCAATCTATATTATTTACTGGGTCCAAACATTGGAATGAAATTCCACCAGATATCAAAAACTGCCAAAGCTTACATAGCTTCAAAATCAGTTTGAAAAAATATTTCACTGAACATTACAAAGCATAATAGTTTGGATCTTGTTCACAGTGAGGGATATTCTGACTGATTGACTTCTTAGTCTGCTTGCCAATATCCTGACCGGCTGGCCTAATCGAATTTTTTAAATTGCTTTAAGTTTGTGTGATTTTCTTGTTTGTTTGTTTTATTTCTTTTTTTGTGTTTGTTCGTGCAGGTATCATGTATCACCTCTTCCCTTAGAGGTGATCACTAGTCATTACTTGGACTTCTCATGAAACCTGTGGCGATTAGTATAATATGAGCATTTGGAATCATTACTTTGTGTTTATGTTCGCCAAATAAATTAACTGAACTGAACAACAGTTGAACGCTATATGCATATTTCAGGCGTACATATATATTAGGGTGGAGTGAAAAAAATTTTTTTTGGAAATTCAAAAAAGTGTAGTTTGGAAATCCTGGCAAATGGTCTAAAAATAGAAAAAAAATCGACTTGAGCCAGTTGCCACCTACCATGGGCTGGCTACCCCCCCAAAACTTGGTCGCGGGGGTAAAATGGCCATAAAATCATGTTACTTGATAACCGCTAGTCGTAGAGACCTGATTTATAGCTCAAAAGTTGCAAAATCATCATGTTTCTATGAGTGCTAAGAGGACTTTTTTTGTCTATTTCAATCATAAAAAAAGTTACAGTCAAGAAACCGATTTTTCATGCTAAAATTGCATCATAGAGAATTGTGATTCACCACTAGTTAACATGAACTCTTGCAATTCGTAACTTGCTAAGAAATTTGATTTTAGGGGTGTGTCGTACAACATATTACTGTAGTAATGCGAAGTGCACAACAAAAGTGAGTGCGAGGCTGGCAAACATAGATGTGTTATCAACAGTCAACACAACATCAAAACATTTCACGAAAATTGCGTTTTAGTGTCAAACTTTTTTAACAATTTGCGAGATCTGATTTTTTGGCGAATTAGTCCATCTCTTCTTTCAAATCCAGTGACTTGTGCTGATGCTTCCGTTACCAATTTGACATGTCTTTCGACAGTTTGATTGTGGCATGGATGGTGTAAAATTAAGGGTTTCATTTGACAGTCTTCAATTTCAGAATCGGACAAATGTCTAATAGCTGGAGGTTGTTGCTGACAAATTTCCAAATCAGCCAACTCATAGTATGTGTCTGCTTCCAAGTTTAAAGTAGGAAGGTGTAATAAACGAACTGAGGTGTCGTTCTTGCGAAGTGAAAGAACGTGATTCACGCCCTTGTCTCGAACAGCTTGATCGTCATCTCCTAACATTGCGATCAAAATGCTTTCTGGATGGCCAAAATATCCATTTCTTTGAACAACATTTTGAGCTACTTGTCGAAGATCTTGATTTGTCAGACTGTTAATTCTTTTGATCAAGTTGAAAAAAACTTTAGAACCATGTGTTAGTTGGTTGTATAACTTGATTTCAAACCAAGTGGGAAAATAAACAGTTAAACAAAAGTTAACTAAAATTTCCAAGTTCTGAGGTGGTTCATCAAGTGACACGTAATACCGCAAAATTCTAAAACCCAAAGTCAACCATCTTGAATGCACCACTGGGCCAACTTCCAAATATTGTAGATCATCATCACAATTACCAGTTATAATTGCCAAACAGATTTTGTAAGCGTAGTATTGATCTGTACTCAGGTCATCAATGACATGAGGTGGAAGTTTTGGAAAAGAAGAAATAGGGACGAACACTTGCTTAAACTGAGTAACTGGCCAACTTGATACAGGACCCTGTATTTTTTTACCTATTGGTTCGGCAAATGTATCTGGACCACTTGTTTCCCCATCCAAAGCAGCAAACACATGTCGCAAGGGAAGTTCATTTGTGTATAGTAAACACACAACCCACTGAAGAGGTCTGTGTAATAATTCTTCTAAACTTCGAATGCATCCATTGTGTTTGCCGGTCATAGAAGCAGTACCGTCAGTGCCAACTATTGCAAGCTTGCCTTCCAATTCCGTACCACTGAAAGAATCAAACAACTTTTGGGCAATTGTTCTACCTTTGCCATCTTCAGGAGAAAAGTGAGTAAGGTAATAACTTCCTGGCTCACCAACTACTGTATATTGTTCTTCCAGTTGAACAGACCGATAATGCTTCTCATTTGGACCTTGTGCAACAATTTGGGTTGCATCTTTGCGGCCATCCAAATACACTGCGTTCACCAATCCAAAGTTTTGTTGCTCTTCGCTCCGGATTTCGTTTCGGCATCTTTCACGCTCTCTTCGTAGTTTACTACGATCAATGATGCGTGTTTTATCATTTTCAGTAACTAAACCAACATCCACTAGGACACTGTTAGCAACTGCAGCAGCTGCTCTATCCGATAGCTGGTAGCGTTCACAAATTCTGGCAAGGTTTGGCCATTTTTTGCGATTTTGAATGGATGGATTTGGCATTTCCACTAAGAACTGAGAAACTGCAGATGATTGTGATGTGTCTGTGCTTGTTGATGCCAAAGATTCGGACCCCGAGACTTAATCAGTAGTTGACAGAGTAATAATTTCATTTTGGCATTGTGAACTTGGGGCATTGACATGTGATTCTGAACGTTGTATAAATTTTTGGTCAGATGAGGTCAAAGGTCTACATCTAAACATTTTCCAATACGCCGACTCTTTTGATCTTCATAAAATACAAAATCTTCATCAGTCATTCGCAACTTGTGGTCTTTTTCCAAACGTCTTCATTGTTCATTGTCATTGCAAAACACGTCGAACAACTTATCTATATCTGACAGGAACTCCGCTTCTTTTTCCAAAAAAGTTGCTCCACGTTTATTCTTGGGATACCGATCAAGTTTGCTGAAAGCTACCACCAGTGCCTGTACTTTTTTAGATATAGTTAAGTAATGTAATGGATAAACATTACACCACACCCATCTGTCATGTATTTCCTTAGCAACATCATTTGCTACGTCCACAGTTCTAAAATTTTCGAATTGGATGATCCTCTCTAACACTTGACATTTGGTGGGTAGTATACCGGATGGAAAGCTTTTACTTCCAGTGAAAGTGTATCCACTATGTAAAACTTTAACGTTGCTTGCACTTCGCCTGGTTGTCATAGCTATAAGCTACGATGGTTATCAAGTTATTTCATTAATAGTACTAAGCACCTAATTACTTATCTACAAAAAAAAAATCTTTAAAAATTTGTAAGGATTAAGTAGACGTAAGCCTACGTCTAACTAATCCTTAAAAAAAGCTATGTTACACCTGCCAAAACTAGTTTTTTGACTGTAACTTTTTTTATGATTGAAATAGACAAAAAAAGTCCTCTTAGCACTCATAGAAACATGATGATTCTGCAACTTTTGAGCTATAAATCAGGTCTCTACGACTAGCAGTTATCAAGTAGCATGATTTTATGGCCATTTTACCCCCGCGACCAATTTTTGGGGGGGTAGCCAGCCCATGGTAGGTGGCAACTGGCTCAAGTCGATTTTTTTTCTATTTTTAGACCATTACCAGGATTTCCAAACTACACTTCTTTGAATTTCCAAAAAAAATTTTTTTCACTCCACCCTAATATATATGCATATTTCAGGCGTACATAACTGTGTAAATGCTTGCAACAAATTTTTAACCCATAATGCCGAAGTTAGTTTTCTTACTGAGGTTTAAATCTCGGACCGGTCAAATCAAACACAGTGTTGGCACCACTGCTGCGACATTTCTTCGTAAAGAGCTGTGTTGCCTGGGTGCAATGACGTGGAGATAGGCCTTACTAACTTGTTACACACTTCGGCGTAATACAGCGAGTATAATCAAAGATTTGATTTGGTTTGATTTGACTTAACAGTAAAGCAAATTGCTATATACTACAAAGCCAGTCAACGCTCATATGAAAAGATTTTCATTTACTCGTTTGTACTTTGAAAATTTAGAAGTAATTAGATAATCCTCACTTCACTTTAAAAGTCACCTAGTTTTGAAAAACAGCATGCCTTGTTTTAAATTAGATGACTTTTTAAAGCAATCTGAGGATTATTTAATTGAGATCAAATTCAGTAAATAAGATCAATAACGTCTTGAAACAAGTACAATTATTTCAGAGCAGAAATGCGGGATAATAGAAAAAGCTTTGACAAACAAACAGAACTAAGATAAACTAAAAAATTCTATTTTGTGAGAAGCTTTGACTTGGACTGAAGTCATTTTTGATGTTATTCAAACAGCATGCTTTTGAATCGATTTAGATTGAATTGTGTTGAGTACAATTGAAAATGACTTAAATTCAAGTTGAAATGTCTCATGAATAGAATGCTTCATTGGACACAGCCGTCACTTGCGTCTAGTGTTTCTTTACTTTTAATTAGCCATTTTTCTTCTAATGAAGTTTCAAACTTTTCCTTGGAACTTAAGGACGGTTTAGTTTAGCTTTATGAAATCTAGCAGCAGTTTTGAAATTAATAAGTTGTTTGTTTGTACCAAATTTTGGGGCAATAGGCTATGTAACTTCGGTTTTCGCAAAAACCACCCTGAAAGTTTGGCTTAAAAATTGATCTTATTCAAAAACAGCTTGAGTATGACAAAAAATGTTTCACATGATTATATTTCTTAAATATCCTCTTTCATCCCTACCGACGTTCTTTTTTTTCCTATCCTTTTTTTATCTTAAATTTTATATATATGTTGTTTTTCTAAACCGCAAAACATCAAAATCTAAATTTTTTTGTTTGAAGCTGTGGAGCTGCAGATATAGGTAGATATTTAGAAGACAAATGTTTTGACATAGTTTTGGGGTGCCACTCCCAAAAATTGATTTTTTTGATTGGCTGAAGCAAGAGGGCTAATTTTTTGCTCTCGGTTAATATTTCGTGCAAAAATACTTTGACATAGTTTGAGGGTGCCACCCCCTGAAAACCTCCCAAAATCAATTTTTTGAATGGCTAAGCTAAAGTGCCAGTTTTTTTGCTCTCAGTTGATATTTAAGGCACAAATATTTTAATGTACTTTGAAGGTGCCACCCCCCAGGAACCTGCCTAAATGGACGATTGAAAATGACTTAATTTCAAGTAGAAATGTCTTGTAAATAGAATGCTTCATTGGAACAGTTGTCTTTTGCGTCATGTGTTGCTTTGTTTTTAATTGGCCATTTTCCTACAAACGAGTGCAAAGTTTCAGTCTTGTTTGTAACTCAAGGATTGTTGAGTTTTACTTTATGAAATTTAGCAGCAGTTTAAACTTAGAAAGTTGCTTGTTGATATAAAATTTTGAGGCAAAAAGTTATGTGACTTCAGTTTTCCCGAAAACTTATTTTCTTTGTTCGTTTTGGGTGCTACTGACCTAAAGGCTATTAGCGTGGAAGCCTAGGAAAGAGTCCCCAGAACGACGACTACTTAAAAACAAGTAAAGTGAAAAAGTTGTCCTTCCATAGGATTCAAACCTGCAGTCTTTGGATTATCGGCCTTAATATTAAAAGATTAAATATTAAAACTCTGGCCTGGAAATGTCAAAACACCACAATTCAATTTTTATCAACTTACCTTCTAACCAAAAAGTTTGACGTCCTTCGTGGTCGACTCCTGGGAAGTCATAACGACTTCCACTGGCAGTTAGGTGGCCAGATCAACCACCAACCCTGCAGCTACAAAGCAGCTCGAGTCATAATATGCACAGAGCTGGACAGCGCTGTTTTGAGCTTTTAGCTCTCATCGGCAGCCCTCAGCTTCTCTAATGAAGTTATTCCCCACCTGGACAAGACTCTTGGCCGAACTGGACAAACCTTAAGGGCTTGCACAGTGGCAGAGGCTTTGTAGGGAATAAACGATTTTTCACTTGTGGTACTTAAAAAAAACAAGTGAAAAAATCGCTGAAGTGAAAAAATCGCTGAAGTGAAAAACCGCTGAAGTGAAAAAATCGCTGGAAGTCGTTATGATTTCCCAGGAGTGGACCACGAAGGACGTCAAACTTTTCAGTTATGATTTCCGTGGTCACACAAGGGGAACCCTTGTAGTAGGGATAGCCTATGGCTATCCTTACTACAAGGGTTTAGCAATTTTTTCACTTGTTTTTTTTTTTAGGTACCACAAGTGAAAAATCGTTTATTCCCTACAAAGCCTCTGCCACTGTGCAAGCCCTTAAGGTTTGTCCAGTTCGGCCAAGAGTCTTGTCCAGCTGGGGAATAACTTTGTTAGAGAAGCTGAGGGCTGCCAATGAAAGCTAAAAGCTTGAAACAGCGCTGTCCAGCTCTGTGAACTTACCTTCTGTTGATTGTTCACCTTCATTTTCAATGCACAGTTTTAAAAATTTACAATTAAGCACAACAGGTTTTTGACCAGAAAAGTCAGCCACATAGAATCGTGGTTGTTCTGTTGGCTCAACTACGCAACCTCATAAATCATTATAATAATCATCATCAATATAAACACACAAGCCATTTTTCAAAAACGCAAATTATGAACATTTTGGTGTGCACCAAAATTCAATGTTTTATGCAACTTAATCTGTTTCTCGTTAACCCGAAAATCCTGCAAAAATGGCCATTTAGGTTCAATTGTAGCAGGCAAATTTGGCACAGTATTACGCAACGGTATACTCATAAGCAATTCAGCAGGGCTATAACCAGATTTAATTAGAGAAGTACAATACATATTTCTATATTTTTGCTTTTTACTTAATCTCAAACATAGTTGAAACAAATGTTTTCAGCAAAAAAACAACTTATTTTGCAGTGCAAAATCTATAAATTTTACTTATGACGAGGCAAAATATTTTTTAACTTTGCAAATGTTTTCAAATAGTTAATTGTTTCGTGTTATGTTGTGAGGAAGATGACTGTTATATGAACAAATTGTAAATCACTAAAATGTATTTTTATTCAAACATTTGCTACAGTATGATTGGGACTTTTCTCCAAAAGTATTTGGCCAATAATTCCATTGAACCATTGCAATAGCAATGGGGTGCGGTGAAATATCAAAATTTTTGAATTTTAAAAAGTGGTGTTTATATATTTCCCCAAATGTAGGGTAAACGCCATTGGAATCAATTTTAGGATGGTGCACCCTCCCTCCAATGGCCATGCATATTTGCCAAACGCAAGAAAAATAGCTAATTTGGCCATATCTCAAGAAACGATTAAGCCTGAAACCTGGTTTCTGGCTTAAAAGATACAGCAAAACCGGTTTTATATCCAATCTTACAGAACTTTTTCTTTGAAGACTTGGTTGGTGGTACAGAACTTGAGAATTGCCTTGATTAAAACGTTCATATCTTCGAAGCTTTTCGTCTGACACTTGTCAAGAAGAATCGTCAGAATGGAGAGCGTAGAAAAATGAGCGGCTATTTATAGGAAAAAGCCGAGCCGTGATTGGCTGGAAAAGACCAATGAGAAAGCGTCATTAGTGTACATTCTTTAAGCTGTATACGAATTCTTTTTGTCGGCAGAGGGCGGCGTTAGAAGTTTTGATGAAAGTAGCTTCCAGAGCAGATAGATGAAAAGGTGAGTGGCCTTGGGCAAGAATAGAAAATCTGCTGTCATCATAATGTTAAGCGCAGGTAGGATTTTGTAAAAGATGAAGTCCAATGGCTGAATCAGAAGCAAGAGACTGGGTATTAGTCTGGGTGGAAGATTTGCACCGGCAAGCAGGAAGTAAGCGTGTTTGGGAAGAAGAGCAAGAACGGATAGATTTGGGGACATGTTGTTTGATTCTGTCCTGCAGCCTTTGGGAAGTACGGCCTACATACCGACTGTCACAGTGGCATGAGAATTGATAAATCACGTTGCTTTTCTGTAAAGCAGGCAGTACATCCTTGTTGGTGGCGGGGAGAAGCTCCTTGGTAGAGTAAACAACACGTGTTCCACAGCGGAAAAGCACTGTTTGACAGCAGATTTAACTTGCTTTTTAAACCGGGTAGAAACAGAACCGAGCCATGGGAGACGTAAATAAACAGGGCATTTTTTGGGTCCAAATTTGGGCAGAGCGTGAAATTGCTTCATCTTCATAGCCATAAACGACTTGATCACGTGCTCAGGGTATCCATTAGTCAGTAGAATGGACTTGATTTTGTCTAGTTCCGATGGCAATCTTTCAGGAGAACAGATGGCAAGAGCCCGGTGAGTTAATGTCAGGATTAGGTTAGTTTTGCATTTCGGAGAACTGAAGGAATTCCAGCATAGATATAGACCGGTGAATGTGGTTTCCGATAGATGGAAGTAATGAACTTGGAAGGGGATTTTTCAACAAGAACATCCAGAAATGGGAGAGCCAGGTTGGATTCTTTTTCGAAAGTAAAGCGGAGAGAAGGGTGAAGCGAGTTGAGGCTGTCTAAGAAAAGATCGCATTCATCTTCGTTGCTGAATACTACGAAGGTGTCATCCATATAGCGGTAATACATCTCCGGTTTTGAAGTGGTCTGAAAAAGTTTAGATTCAAAGTAGCCAACAAAAATATTGCCAAGGGCTGGTCCAAGAGGTGATCCCATGGCGATTCCGTCGATTTGGCGATGCATGATGTCATTAAAGCTAAACTCAACAGAAGAAGTAGCCATCTCCATAAGTTCGACGAAGATTTGCCGTGGAAAAGGTGCAGGAGGGTGTTCCGAACTGTAGAGAGCGTCAGCACAGATTTGAATAGTCTCCGCTATAGGGACATTAGTAAATAAACTCGAAATGTCGAAAGAGCAGAGAAAGACGGAAAAAGGGTCCAAATTTGAAGTTTTAATGATGTCAGCAAAGGTGAAACAGTCCCGTATGCAGTTGCTTGAATAAAGAATGAGAACAGGTTCGAGAAGAGAGATATTTGGCTAGCTGGTGTTGCGCTGAACCGGTCATAGACAGAATGGGTCGGAGTGGCACATCTTTTTTGTGTGTTTTGGGAAGGCCGTACATGCGCGGCCGTTGAGAGCCAGTTGGTCGAATAAGATCATATAAATTTGCAGGGAGCAAATCGTCTTTGTGCAACTGCAGCAGGCGGCGTTGTATCCGGGATTCGATCTTTGAAGTGTTGTCCATTTTACTTGATGGGCCGAGAGTCAAAAATTTAAAATGGCCCATCAAGTAAAATGGACAACACTTCAAAGATCGAATCCCGGATACAACGCCGCCTGCTGCAGTTGCACAAAGACGATTTGCTCCCTGCAAATTTATATGATCTTATCCGACCGACTGGCTCTCAACGGCCGCGCATGTACGGCCTTCCCAAAATACACAAAAAAGATGAGCCACTCCTACCCATTCTGTCTATGACCGGTTCAACGCAACACCAGCTAGCCAAATATCTCTCTTCTCGAACCAGTTCTCACTCTTTATTCAAGCAACTGCATACGGGACTTTTTCACCTTTGCTGACATCATTAAAACTTCAAATTTGGACCCTTTTTCCGTCTTTCTCTGCTCTTTCGACATTTCGAGTTTATTTACTAATGTCCCTATAGCGGAGACTATTCAAATTTGTGCTGACGCTCTCTACAGTTCGGAACACCCTCCTGCACCTTTTCCACGGCAAATCTTCGTCGAACTTATGGAGATGGCTACTTCTTCTGTTGAGTTTAGCTTTAATGACATCATGCATCGCCAAATCGACGGAATCGCCATGGGATCACCTCTTGGACCAGCCCTTGGCAATATTTTTGTTGGCTACTTTGAATCTAAACTTTTTCAGACCACTTCAAAACCGGAGATGTATTACCGCTATATGGATGACACCTTCGTAGTATTCAGCAACGAAGATGAATGCGATCTTTTCTTAGACAGCCTCAACTCGCTTCACCCTTCTCTCCGCTTTACTTTCGAAAAAGAATCCAACCTGGCTCTCCCATTTCTGGATGTTCTTGTTGAAAAATCCCCTTCCAAGTTCATTACTTCCATCTATCGGAAACCACATTCACCGGTCTATATCTATGCTGGAATTCCTTCAGTTCTCCGAAATGCAAAACTAACCTAATCCTGACATTAACTCACCGGGCTCTTGCCATCTGTTCTCCTGAAAGATTGCCATCGGAACTAGACAAAATCAAGTCCATTCTACTGACTAATGGATACCCTGAGCACGTGATCAAGTCGTTTATGGCTACGAAGATGAAGCAATTTCACGCTCTGCCCAAATTTGGACCCAAAAAATGCCCTGTTTATTTACGTCTCCCATGGCTCGGTTCTGTTTCTACCTGGTTTGAAAAGCAAGTTAAATCTGCTGTCAAACAGTGCTTTTCCGCTGTGGAACACGTGTTGTTTACTCTACCAAGGAGCTTCTCCCCGCCACCAACAAGGATGTACTGCCTGCTTTACAGAAAAGCAACGTAATTTATCAATTCTCATGCCACTGTGACAGTCGGTATGTAGGCCGTACTTCCCAAAGGCTGCAGGACAGAATCAAACAACATGTCCCCAAATCTATCCGTTCTTGCTCTTCTTCCCAAACACGCTTACTTCCTGCTTGCCGGTGCAAATCTTCCACCCAGACTAATACCCAGTCTCTTGCTTCTGATTCAGCCATTGGACTTCATCTTTTACAAAATCCTACCTGCGCTCAACATTATGATGACAGCAGATTTTCTATTCTTGCCCAAGGCCGCTCACCTTTTCATCTATCTGCTCTGGAAGCTACTTTCATCAAAACTTCTAATGCCGCCCTCTGCCGACAAAAAGAATTCGTATACAGTTTAAAGATTTTTTTTTTTTTCACGGCTGTGAGGTAGCACTTACCTCACATATCTGCTTTCCCATTAGGCTAGTGTTTCATCAGCATCTGAATTCACACATAGCCTATCCTGGCATCCCACCCGAACCTTCAAACCACACAGGAGGGCAATTGTGGAAATTGCATTGTGGCACTTTGTGGAAATTGCCCTCGTGTGTGGTTTGAAGGTTCGGGTGGGATGCCAGGATAGGCTATGTGTGAATTCTGATGCTGATGAAACACTAGCCTAATGGGAAAGCAGATATGTGAGGTAAGTGCTACCTCACAGCCGTGAAAAAAAAAAAAACTTTATGTTTCAAGTCTGCTATGTAACTTCTGAGCTTAAAGATTGTACACTAATGACGCTTTCTCATTGGTCTTTTCCAGCCAATCACGGCTCGGCTTTTTCCTATAAATAGCCGCTCATTTTTCTACGCTCTCCATTCTGACGATTCTTCTTGACAAGTGTCAGATGAAAAGCTTCAAAGATTAGAACATTTTAATCAAGGCAACTTTTTCTTTCGAACTGCTTCAAAAAAAAGTTATATAAGCAATAAACATCTTTTTTGATGAAAAACATACAGTTTTGCATATGAAATAAGAGCTTTCTTTGAATTTTTTTGTATGTTCTACGTTGTTGCTAATAACAGAAATATTTTTAACGAGGTTAATAAATAACTTGAAAATGGCATTGCTAGTATGCATCTTTGGATGTGTCACATCATCTCCAAATTGCAAAGAACTGACTAAAGTTAACATAGATAAGGAAACAGGCATGCGATACAAAGCACTGACCACAAATCTTTATTTGGATTGCAACTACGGCCACTTTAAGATTTAATTACAGTTATCCAAAAAAACCACCAGCAAAAAATTTACCTTGGTCTTTAATAAAGCTTGCTCACCGTATCTGCCGATGACAAATCAGAAAAGATTCTACCATCACCAAAAATATTTGTTCGAAGAAGATGATTTAAAGATTAAGGTAAAGTTTGTGATTGTGTTTTTTAGGAAAATTGCACCTAAGAAAATTAAAATCTAAATAGTGGTGGCAATTGTAATGAAAGGCTAAAAAGTTGAGTGCTAAAAATCATATTTAATTTCTGGATTATCTCAAAGCTTGTGAATTAAATTTTAAAGTAATCAAATGCTAAATTTAAAGTAACAGGTAAATTCATTTTGCTTATCAGGTGAAAATATTATTGTAGTTTTAGTTGATTTATGTAACATTAGACCATGCAATTGAAGCTGAAAAGAACTACGTAAATAAGAAAACGAGCCCATTCTGGTTCCACTGTAAAAAAAATGCCTGGTAAAGAAGTTTTTGAAGCTGCTACGTCATTTCTATTGGTAAATTGCCAATAAAAAGACAAGTAATTGAGCAAATGCTGAACTGTTCTGATTATGGAACACTTGACGCAGCAAGGAATGTTGCCCACGAAGTGCATAAAACATGGGTATGGTCACTATGGTGTAATTTTTACCCACAGCGTAGTAGACATGACACCATACCCACATCATTGTTAGACATTACACCATACCCATCTTTTATGCACTACTTGGGCAACATTCCTTGCTGCACCAAATGTTCAATAATCAGAACAGTTCAGCATTTGCTCAATTACTTGTTTTTTTTATTGGCAATTTCTTTGTGGAAATGACGTAGCAGCTTCAAAAAACTTCTCCATTAGGCATTTTTTTATGGTTGCACCAGAATAGGCTCGTTTTCTTATTCACATAGTTTTTTTTAGCTTCAAATACGTAGCGTAATGTTACATAAATCAACTAAAACTACTGTGGTATTTTCACCTGATAAGCAAAATGAATTTACCTGTTACTTTAAAAAGTAGCACTTGATTACTTTAAAATTTAATTCACAAGCTTTGAGATAATCCAGAAATTAAATATGATTTTTAGCAGTCAACTTTTTAGCCTTTCATTACAATTGCCACCACTATTTAGATTTCAATTTTCTCTAGTACAATTCTTGTAAAAAACACAACCACAAACTTTACCTCAGTCTTCAAATCATCTTTTTCGAACAAATGTTTTTGGTGATGGTAGAATCTTTTCTGATTTGTCATCGGCAGATACGGTGAGCAAGCTTTATTAAAGACCAAGGTAAATTTTTTGTTTGTAGTTTTTTTGGATAACTGTAATTAAATCTTAAAGTGGCCGTAGTTGCAATCTAAATAAAGATTTGTGGTCAGTGCTTTGTATTGCATGCCTATTTTCTTATCTATGTTAACTTTAGTCAGTTCTTTGCAATTTGGAGATGATGTGACACATCCAAAGATGCATATCAGCAACGCCATTTTCAAGTTATATATTAACCTCATTAAAAATATTTCTGTTATTAGCAACACCGTAGAACATGCAAAAAAAGTTCAAAAAAGCTCTTATTCCGTATGGAAAACTGTATGTTTTTCATCAAAAAAGATGTTTTTTATAATTTTTTTGAAGCAGTTCGAAAGAAAAGTTCTGTTAGATTGGATATAAAAGTGGTGTTGCTGCAACTTTTAAAGTCAGAAACCAGGTTTCTAGCTTAGTCGTTTCTTGAGATATGGCCAAATTAGCTATTTTTCTTGCGTTAGGCAGATGTGCACGGCCAGAGGATGCACCATCCCAAAATTGATTCCAATTAAGTTTACCCCACATTTGGGGAAATATATAAACACCACTTTTTAAAATTCAAAAATTTGACTTTTCACTGCACTCTACAATAACAATGCTGCAGTTTAATTTACAATATGTTTATTTTTGTGAAAAGTGGAATTTGTGTTGTAATTTTTTGGTATTGTGCTGGAAACTTAGGTAACTTTGTGGAGTTTTTGTCAAGATTTGCTCAAACCCCTTGGCTCAAACTACTTTATATTGAATATTGAATTTTTCATCACTTAGTTCGATGTCATGTTGCTGATAGCTCAAAGTATCAAGCAATTGGTAAGGTAACTTAAGTTCAAAACTTTATGCTAACTTAAGTAAAAAAAAATTCAATCAAAATCGAATTTGCTTTGCAAGTTGGTTTGAAGATGCTGTACACAAGAAATTTAGAATTTAACAATAGAACCACAAATTAAAATCAAATCACGGAGTATTCAAGAACAATAGTCAATTCCTGTTCAGTTAGTAGTAAGAAAACAAAAGAATATATTTAATGAAGGCGCTTGATTTTTCATACTCGGCCACATATTGATTGATATTACTCAACTTAGGATTGATGCACAGTTTGGCTGCGTTGTGCATAGTTGGCCATATAAAATCAAAAAAATCAGTTGAATTGGATATATCGTATATCTGTGTTCCCTCTAACTTTATGGCTTATCAGCGAGTGCTCAAATTTTCTTTAAATAATTGTGCCCAAAGCTCTAAAAAGACGTTTATGTGCCCTAAATTTTGTACCAATTCAGTATTAAAGTATACCCAATGTCATATTTCCACAAATTAGTCGAATTTTCTAAAGCTATGTTTACTATATTGCCAAAAATTATTTGCTCTTGCTCCGACAAATCGCCGATTCGCTGAAAAAAATCGGCTTAGTGGGAATACTGCGGTATATACCCGCATATAAGCTGAGTTTAGAACTCAAAAAAAAAATTGTTAAACTAAGGAGGGGCTTATACTTGCATAACTCTGATCGCACTCAAAGGAAATGGCATTATGCTAACTTAATTGCAACAATTATAACACAAACCATGCTAAATGTAACGAAACCTGTGCATTTTGCCTTTTCTTTGCTCACAATAAGAACGTCCACACACACACACACACGCAAAACAGTGTGTGCGCGTGGCTGCTGTTGCACTGTTGGCTTTTTCAATTACATGATTGTCACATATAATAGTTTGGAATGCTCTTGTTATAATTATTTGCTATGTTTTAAGTATATGTGACTGCTTTATTAGTTTTGGCGCCTTTTTGATTTGGAATTTTCAAGATAATTGTTTTCTACTATGTTCTACGATCTTCCTCAGTTATCGAATTATTTGGTTGTTTATCATTTTTGATTGCTATATTGAGACTTGAAGCTTGTGATGTCATAATTATGTTGCAATTTCTTATCGTAAGTTCGTATACTTTTTCTATTGTGATGTATCAAGCGTTTTTCTGAGATATTCAATAGCTTTTGCCATAGTATAAGTAGGCGGGTTGTTTTACAATCAATATTTCTAAAATTCTAAGAGTGGGATAAATTAGATATTAGTTTCGAAGGCAGTTTTGTCGAGTTTGTGAATCTGTGGTTGGCTTGTGTAGCCGGTAGTTTGCGACCTGAACTGGGTGGTCGCGGTTAGATGTTTACTATCTGAATTGGTCAATCGTAAGAAGTTAGTGGAGCGGTTTGTGTTTCAATCTCAAATAGAGTTGGTTTGTGTTTATAAGTAAGTAAGTTAGTGAGAGTTGGTTTGTGTTTCCATCTTAAATAGAGTTCTTGATTTAAGATTGGTGTGCTGTTTTCTGCAATTCAAGAAGCTAAAGGAACTATCAACTGTCATTTTCGATTCGTCAATTAGCATCTTAGTCATTTTTTGGTTTTAGTCGACGTTGACAATTCTAGAGATTAAAGGTTGTACTCTAGCCAAGTATCAACGATCGCGACAATGATAATAGCAGTCTGTGATTGGTTGGTCATTCACGTAAAAATAATGGTAATCATTTTCATTTATTCTATTCTGAACTTTTTGCTGTGATAGGTGCACACGGCATGTTAGTATTTGTGGTTTTGCTTATATGCAGATTTTTATAAAATCAATGTTTTAGGGCTGTTTTTCTTGAGTCTGCTTATATGCGAGATAAGCTTACATGCGTGGATGTACACAGTAATTATTGTTGTTTGATTTTATTAGATTTTTGTTGCACCCTGGCATTGCATCAGAACTAGCTTACGAGAAATGTGAAAGAATGATGCATCTTACAATACTGCTTCTACATTTATCATATTTTGCAACCTTGCAATAGAAATTTAGAATCCACAAACAACTGTGTACTTCTTGATTAAAAAGTATATTATACTGTACATTACAAAACAACAGATACCGGTGCTCTTACTAGTTTTTACTCTTGTCTAATACTGTAGAATAAAATTACACACCACCAACAACTAAAACAGTCTCTAGTTCCTACAACGAGATGAGCCATAGAAAATTCTATGTTGTTTGGACTAACTGGTACGAGGTAGCATAAGCTGCTGCATAAGTGCTTTTCAGTAATTAGCAGATAATAATAATCAAAGCAGCGTTAAATGTGGAGTAGATCATAAATGGTTCAAAACTTCTCAGATGATCATTTGCACCAGAGCAGAGCCATTTTATAATTCTAAAAGTTTGTCGTATTGATGGATTGCAGCTACGTCATAGCTTTTTCCAGCCAAAACGATTGGACATCAAAATGCCATTACAAAGCATTGGACGTTACCGTAAATCAACGTATAATTCCTTCAGTGGGCATATTTAAAGAATTTGATTGTAAAGTAACACTTTTGTAGATAGCCTGGCCTTAATTGGTAATTACCAGGAGCGGTTTAAACAGCTTACGTAGCTCAGCGGATCTGAAAAGTTACGCTTTTTGTAAATTCTCATCGTCCATTGCCTGCGATTGTCCACTTTGACCGTTTTTTAGCTTTGGTTCAAATCGTAAATTCGACCATATCCTTAAATACTTAAAATTTTATGTCACAGCCGTAACACATGGCCGATTAATGTTTAGTTTTAGCACTATTTATAAATAATATTTAATTAACATCAGAAGCTCAAGTCGAAATAAATGCAAATTAAGACTCGATCAAAGTTACACCGTTACACTGAGGCCAGTTAAATCATTAGCGTTTAAATGACATATCTACGAAATAATTCAATGAAAACAACTGCTAATGCATTTTAACTCCTAGCAACCAATAATTATAGCGATAAGCCACTAATGACTACACGAAATGCAAAAAATTACCAAGATCCTGCATAATAGACTTCTGAAATTACAAAAGTTTTAAAATGAGCTAATTCTGTCACGAGTAAAGGAGATACAACTGTTCCATTATAGCGCCATCAATAGTAAGCCACGAATTTAATTACCAAAACTAGCTACCACCATCCATATAAGATAATTCTAATGGGTTACTTAACAGCAAGCCGGATTTACGTCACTGAAAAAAAAAAAGCAAACAAAACCGAATTCTTACTAATTAAAATCTTTTTCAGTTTTTACAGGCTTTTGCCTAGCATTTAACTTTAATGTTACAAAGAATCAACTCTTTTATAGCCTGAAAATACGCTCCATATTTTTGCTGTCAGTGTTTTTGCACGCATTTACATAGCGCCGATTCGCGATTTTGACGTCCAGCGGTTTGGCTAGCAGCGCGATGACGTCACATGAAATCCATCAATAAGACATTTACCAATTACAGAACTCTTGTTATATCGATATCTCAGAAATGACAAAGTATCAGCTAAATAAAACAAACTTTTGGTTGAATTTTTTAGGCAGCCAAGAAATATGTTCTACTGTTGCAAGCTTTTGACCTGAAATACACACTTCAAATAATGTTGTGCAAAAGTGAATGTAAGATTTACGAAAACCACGAGTACTTTAAAGGAGACATATAAAGGCCCTTGGAAAGTATTTCAAAAATAGCGTTAATTACTTTTGAACTCAGCAGCATAAGCATGAATCTAAAAACCCTTTCCTTTTTGAAAAATCACTAATTTAATGTTCCATTGTCTTGGTGATTATGACGACAGTGAGCCTCCACTTTTTTGGCGGGTGTTCAGTTTTGCTGGGTTTTGCAATAAGAGCAAGAAAGTGGCCAGAAAAAAGCGAATATAGAAGCAAAAACCAGGTTGCGCAATCAGTCATATTGCTGGTGAGTACTAGCAGATCAAGTACGTGTGGACAATATCATTTTCGCGATTGTAGGCAGTACTGGTATAGTTTTTTTGGGAGGCAAACGGTAGGCCAGTATTGGCAGCTTATGCTTACCGGTATTGTCTACCTAGTATGGCCCACTGCATGGGAAAGTCGTATCACTTTCAGTAAAGTAGGTTAGGTATGTGTGGCCAAACATAAGACGCTTAAAAGGAAGAATCTGCAATTTAAAATAACATAGCAGACTTGATACAAGTTTATACGCTTTTGGACTCATCAGACTGAGATCTTTGTGTTACCTGTGCCTTTGTTTGAAGTAGGTGTAGAAAATTTGATCGAAAAGTTACTGTTAGGCCTAAATGACTCACCAATTCTGAATTGTTCGTTTTGTTGCTCTCAATGCTAGCTATTTTCTTCTCAAATATGCTGTAGTAAAGCGTGTTTCTTATTGTATTGTTTCTAGAAATCAATCGCACTCCTACCCACAGATGAAGTAGAATATGTTGTTGAAGTGGTACCTCCCTTTTCTAAAAAAAGATAATTCTACTGGCAACCAGTTGCAAAAATAGTTTTGACAAAAATTAAGCCTACCCAAGTTTCACGACACACAACTCTACAATTATTATGTAGGCTAAGTCCATTGTGGTAGGCTTGCAGGCCTTAATCATTCATAGATTTATTGTGATACAAATGTCTATAACCAACTAACTAATATTTCAGATTTATCTTAATCTGTTGCAAGTTGCTGTGAGCAAAGTTTTCACTTACTAGTCTATGTTAAAATTTTGATTGTTTAAAAAAACAAAATGGAAGGAAAGAATAGCAGAAATTTTAGTTTCTAAATCTGCAATAACGTGCTGCCTGCAAAATTATGGCTTTCTGAACCTCATATAAAGCACAAGTTTGAGCTGGTTGACAACTTTTTCTATCATTGCATTAATTTTGCAAAAATAGTTGTGAATAAAGAGTTTATGAAAAATTTGATCAGGTACAAATTCAGTTCTTTATTGTTTAACAAAATATTTTACAGATTTTAGATTTGTTAAGTAGCCTAAGTTATTTGTCTTTTACCTAATGTGCACGAACATTTGTTTTATATCCTCAACAGTTATTGGGTTAGTTGAACATTGAATCAAGATCAAGTCATAAACTGTGCAGTGTGCACATGGTATTGAATAAAAGATGAGTTAAAATAATACCAAGTGCTGTTGGGTGACAGTACAACGAAAATACCGATGCATTATGCAGATGTGTGTCTGGATGGAAGACATGCCAGCAGTCTGGCAGGGTGTCACTTTTATTTCAAAATGGAGTACTATATGTTCCACATTTATGTCAAGGAAAATGTGCTAGTCCTGAGATGGAAGATGCTTCCTGCATGCACCTGTGTTCTTCGTGACGACTGGCAGAAGTCAATAATTTTGCAATGGTGACTAATTTGGCCCACAATATAAAAGACATGTTGCCCAATCTTACATCGACCTCTTGATTTTAGTGAGTGTGATTTCTGATTTACAAATTTTTTTACATGTCAATTCAGTTCATGATTAGCCACATTCTAAATTGTAGAAGTTTTTGTTAAAGCTACTTAATTGCTTTTGGAATAAAACTGTTATTTTTCATACCACTGAAATAACTTATACTTCTTTTTGTTAAGCATACAATGCTTCTTTTTCCCTTAATTAAAAAAAAGTTAAGAACAATGCTAGCCTCAGCAGCCAGCATGCAAAAAAAAAAAAAAATTAGACACAGGCTAGAACAATGCGTATGTCAGCAACCAGCATAGCTTTTGTAAGGCCTTTTCTACATTGCCATTGTTCATTTATCAAACAGTAATCATAATGAATAACTAAAGACAATGTTTAGCCAAGCAAAAACTTATTTGTGGCAATTTATTTTCCATAAAAAGGACAAATTAGGCTGAAAGTTAGTAAAAGAACAATCAGCCTGACCCTCTCAAAAAGTGTAGTTACACTAATTAGAGTTAACTCAGAACTACATATCACCAGATATATAATGTCACTCTCATAAGTCTGAAGTGACAGAGGAAAATGCATCCTGGCAACAAATTCCTGGAAAAAAGCAGCAATCTTTCGGTCAAGATCTTGTTTTTGTTTTCAACTAAATTTAAACAAAAAACGAGTTTTTAGTGAAGACATTTTTTTGGGGGGGAAGGGCTGGGGCTTTACCTTAATTTGACAGAAAAAAAGCAATTAATTTTCGGTGACACCCTTTGTTTTTGCTCTTCACATAAATTTAAAGTAAAAAGCAGTGAGTTTCTGTGCAGAATTTTTAGAAGCTTGCGTTTCTGGCTCAAACCTTTAGTTACTCCACGTAATATTGTTAAATCAGCATAAACACTTGCTGCTAAAATTAGTCTCAGCACTCGTGTACAAATTACTTGTTTTAACGTTTGCATACAAAACAATGCCTTCGCATGTTATTAGTACTCGTAAATTATTATTGTTTTAGATTTCCAAATTTTGTTATACTGGAAGCTACAGTGAACGACATCACATAACAGCATACAGTCTCTGCTCTGCTCTTCCTTTCAAGGTAGAGATAAAGAAACCTTCTTTGGTATGTGATGAGATGCTCAAATGAACGAGTGGTCTAAAGTAAGTAAATTTTTCGTTATTATCATGAATCTTTATTATTAAGATGAAAAATGATCATTCTGTTCGAGAAGTTCTCGAAAAAGCTATTGCCTATCTAGTGGAGACTACAAAGTCCGTTTTTTCCAGTTTTGAATTACTGGCAAATTAACTCATGTATGGTACAGCATTGTAAGTAATTAGTTTGTAAAACTTCAGTCAAAACATATTTTTCAATTTATTATGTGACTTATTTTTCCACGGATAAACCTTTGCAATTGGCCAAAATAAGACCTACGTAGACTGTAAGTAGACTGCCCAAAAGAAACAGGGTCACTTGCATCGATGCCCATTAATAGTAAAAATCATGTTTACAACTTTGATTGCATAATGTTGGTCCGACCCACATCTTTGTTCTTTGCATCTTACATTAGGCACTTTACGATAAATACAGTAAAGCTTTACGCAGAGTCGTTGAAATGGGAAGTAAAGGGGCATGGAGTATTCATGCCCTGTATTTGGTTTGAAGCATGATTTAAAGCAAATATCGAGAAATGAACAGGAACTCGGGCCACTTTTAATTTATAACAAAAAACAGGCTTTGAAGACTTTTTGGTCTTCAACCTAAATTCTTAGGACAGAATAGCTGCTCGATTGATAAGCTTTGCTTTCGTTTTTTATAATACTATGTACCCGAACCCGGGATTTACCTCAACCGTCTTGGCTTTAAATAAGTTATGGTAAGCATCTTTTAGAATGCAACAACAAACTGAAATGAAAGTCTTCTCAATTGTGAAGCTTATGAATTTTTTGTTGTTGTCCACGACAAAGAAGTTGTCTTGTTTAATTTTCTTTTGCTAGAATATTTGTGAGAGATTAATCCTTTGTGATATGTGTAATTTAATGCAGATGGATCATAAGAGGACAGCATCATTTGGGTACCTGAAGAAGCTGCAAAGTCGCAATGTTATATTCAGCGGCATATTACACTTATTGGTGAATAGAGATGCTATCAAGAAGTTGCCGTTTGGCGTGGATGATGCCTAAGCTGTGCTACACAGTTTGACGATGTCTGAATAGTAATTTTTGCGTGACTGTTATCCTAAGCTGTTTAAACAACATTGTACATTATCTTTTGTATTGATAGCCCTTACTGATTTTTGTGGCGTTAGAAATATAGTTATCGTTAACTACAAAATCACTATAAAAGGTTAAAAGCACAACAGTCTATTTCGTCCTAAATACTCATCAAGTTCTATTATGTAAAAGAAACTCCCTGAAAGTCAGCTACAGTTGCATGCCCAATATGGCTTCAATTATATCTAATCTAGCCACAGCAAAAACTTCCTCAGACAAACAAGAGAGAAAAACCACCATCCCCTCTTATCACTGCTTACCAAACCGGGTTTCCAGAAATGGAGTCTTCGAAGACATATTTGGAAGTCCTTGGCCTCGAAGATCAAGTCCTTGGCCTCGAAGCCTTAAGTCCTTGAAAATTACCCGGTTCTCGGCTCGAGGACAGCACTATTTTTTGATTTGTTAAAATTTTTTTGGGAGAACACTTGAGCCTGTGTCCTTGGCCTCGAGCATTCCTGTCCATGGCCTCAAGTTGGTCTGTCCGTGGAAGCAGTGGCGCACCCAGGGGTGTGGGGTTTGGGGGTCGAACCCCCCCTCTTTTGATGCAAGAACAACATTATGAGCAAACAAAGTAGTTAACAATTCGCAACTAACAGTACCTATTTAATTTTTTGCTGGGGATCACGCAAGCTGTTATTTACTTAAATCGCGTAATCTACCGTATTTAGAAAGTACGATTTAATTAACATACAATCGGCCAAAAATAAAATAAAAGAATTCAACTTACGCTAAGAATATTTACTTTGTAGTTAAAAGTCTGCAGTAATTTCAATTCGCTGTCGGTTACAGAAACAGATCAAAGTGCTGCAATATGTTCGATGATTTAAAAGCGTTAACTGCTGAGCTGAACTCGACACTTGTCACTTACAGACGGCCTATTTGATGAAGAGTCGCATGAGTGTATTGACAACATTGAATTTTGAAAACACAAAACACGACAAAAACTACAAAGCCAAATACGCGTTAACTACAAAAGCAACCAATTCCACTATTAGAAGACGAAAACCATTACAAAATTAGATTTAAGCATCTGGATTTTTTTTCTGCAAATGTATTAATGAGTTCTTGTGTTGGGATTTCAATTTCTCTATGCAGTTGAAGCAATGCCAAACGTTCAAGCGGTCTTCTGCTGTAGTATTGCGGAGGTATGTTAAAAGTTGGTGTAGTTGTGAAAAAGATCGTTCAGCAGAAGCAGTTGTAACGGGAAGGGATGCTTTTAGCTGCGCTTCACCGATTTTTTATCGAAACATTCAAAAAAATTTTCAGGTTCGTTATTTTTTATTTAGTTAGTAGACGGAACTGTCGCAGTTTGGTTTCACTTTAATTATAATATTTAAAACTAAATAAAAAATAACAAACCTGAAAAATTTTTCGAACGTTTGGACAAAAACTCGGCGAAGCGCAGCTAAAAGCATCCAGTACATTTCTAGGCAAATCAGAGACATCTGTGTTTTGCCATTTAGCTTTCCATGTTTGCAGTTCCGACTGCAAAATATTCCACTGATCTAAATCATCACAATCAGTTGAAAGATTTCTGAGTCCTCTGTCAGTTCTAATGCATCTGAAATGTAATTCAATAATTAAAGCTAACTTATTATATTGTTAAGCGAGTTATGCGCCAAATTGCTTTTTTTATTTTTAAACTGTAAATAGTCAACTGTCCAGCATTTGATCTGGCGGTTATGGTCAATGCTAGAAATGTTGCTTACATTCATTATATTATTTAATACTAGAGTCAAACTATATAATTTCAATATTTCAAATGTAGTAGTAAATGTAATTGATTAACGTCATCTCTCATTTTGATGTGCCCTTGAATTATTAGTAATTTTGCAGTAACTGACTGAGGTTGATATATACCGGTATTGGAAATTGTACCAGTACTAATGACATATTGGCAAACAATACAAAACAAAGCAAGGAGGTTTTTTTTTTTCACTCCAATTGCCCACTTTAAATTCTATAAAACATAAATAAGCATTATGAACTTTATTAATTTTATTTTCTATCCAATCTGTAGTTACAGTATTTTTATTTTTTTATTTTTTAGTATACTTAGAGTTAGAACAATTCTAATGTTGCCTTGCATTTTCTTTACATGGTGACTGTGAGTTTTGTGTATACACTGTACAAAGTGTGCATATCTTTGCAACACTTCGTTTCAATTTTGCGTAAAATTTTTTATCATAGAAAGTAGCAGACTGAGAAAATCTAAAAGCTGCTTTTTTAACCTTAACTTGGTGAGGTGGCAGTAGACTTAGATGACCTTTCGGTCCTTCGCTGTCTCCTCACCAAGTGACTAAATATCGCTTTGACTCTGCAAGTTTGTGTGTTTGGTTTTAAAGGAATTGCATATTTCGATGCTTTGGTGATAGACCTAGAGGAAGTTGCAGTTTTTTCTTGTGATATGACGTCACTTGATAAATAAATAAATATGATGATGATGATGATTAACGAGTGGCCGTATGTGAAAAAAAAACGCCACTTTTAACTAGTCCAAACTACATAGTTCACATACTTGCATCTACTGCTGTAATCAAGTGGTAGGGAATTAGAGTGAAAAATTTTAAAACATAGTTGAAAGTTGCTCCAAATTGTTCGTCCAATCCTTCAATGGTTTTTTGTAACAGCGTCTTATATCGGTTCTCTCGTAAATGCTCTTCAGCGGCTTCAGAATTAGATAATGCGACGTTTACATTCTGGCGTGATGGTCTCGAAACAAGAGGAATTTAAAAGATCAACAGATCTAAAAATCATTTAAAAGATCAGCAATACACTTAAAAACTATGTTTGCAGAAAGCTCCATTTTGAGAGGGACTATAGGCAAGCCACTTAAATGTTTAAAACCATTTCTGTTGAAATGAGAGGAAGACCGTCTTGCCTTTAACGTTTCGTGCAACCCTGGGAAATTTGTTAGTGCTTTCTGGTTTCCAATGGTTTGTTAAGTAATCGTATTTAGTTTGGTCGTCAAAGTTTGAATGTGGAATAAAATTGGCAATGTCAAGTTCAACAGTTACTGCTATTCTTGGCAAACGCTGTTCTAGTGCCACAGTCAATGAGCTAGACTCAGGATCATGTTCAACGGTAGTTGATGGTCTTGAAGTATTAATAGGCCTACTGCGCGTGGCTCAGGCGCGTAGGCAGAAATTCGCAATGGGGGGGGGGCTGTTTTGGGAGTTTGGGGGTGGAGCCCCCAGCTGTTGTAGGCCAATGGGGGTCTGGAGGCAAAGCCCCCAGCTGCCGGAGGCATGGGGGTCTGGGGGAGGAGCCCCCAGCGCTTGAAAACTTTGCATTTTTTTGCAAAAATAACTTCATTTTGGGGCTATTTTGATTAAATAATAATGCTTTTAAAACGTGGCTTAGAAATTGGCAGTGCAAACAAGATTAAACTGCTGGCATAAATGGGCTATTTAGGAGGTGGCTAGTGGTAAAATGTTAGTTTTTTTGTTGAAATGCTGGTAAATTATAAAATCAAATAGTTCAATAAAACTCACACGGAGTAAAGTTTTCATTTATTTGTTGGTTTTATTTTTGACAAGTTAGCCCCCCCCTAAACATATGTTTCAAAAGATGTTTTAAATCTATATTTAGTCCACTCCAGTACATAAAACAGTCTCAAAAGTGCTAAAAATGTCGTGTTTTTTCCCATTCTGCATTTTGATCGACATGCCACTGGGGAGGGGCTGTAGCCCTTCCCGCCCCCTTCTCCCCCCGGCTACGCTACTGGCGTGCCTGCACTAGAGCTTTCTTCTGAATTACTTACAAAGTCCGCTAGAGTTTACTGCCTTTTATGCATAAGACTTTTATTCATTTTGCTGGCTTGTTTTCATATGTGCAATTAACTCCTCGAAACCTAACTAGCTTAAATGAGCAACAAGCGCATGTCTCTTGTTTTATATATATATATCTTACTTCATAATGATGGGGGGTAGGTGAGTGTGTGAATTTGTTTTGATCATTACCACACTTTTACGAGTTGGTAAAATGGCGATAAGACCACAGCTGGAATAGAATTTTTAAAAACATGATTGGCTTTTGATTTGTGACAGCAGTAATCACTTTCAAAAATAATTATGCCCAATAAGAATTTCTTTCCGTGCTCTCGCAATACCGACTTAGTTTTGTTCACTCTTAGCAGTTTAGTAGACTTTTGATGTATATATACTGTAGCGTTGTGTTACGAGATACAACCGCCCGCATATATACTGTAATTGTGATTGATCAAAAATGGCCGCGGTGGGTGTGATCGCATGATGATTTCTGAAACTGCAGGTCAGAAAGTCCTAGCTAACAATTAGCAGTTGAATACTCACACACATGGACGGTTAGGGAAGGCTTAATTAGTAAGTTTATTAAAAGTCAGTACTACAGACGATTGCATTAGATAAAGAAAACTTTGCTGTGCTATATGTAATTTGTTATTACGGTTTTACTCGATCAAGCTAAACATTGCCTGATAGTGACACCGCCGAGCGTTTAAAACTAATTATCTTTAATGATAGTAACAATCACTTGAATCGCTACTCTTACTCGTTTTATTGCACACAGTTTTCAGAATTGGTAACTTTTCAAATTTGTTATCATTCATGAGCGTTTCTGGCAGGAATAAAATCTATGTTTGATAAATATAATGCAACAGTATAACAGTACAGCGGAGTTCTGCGCTTCACCGGCACCGCATTACTGTAACTGCGAACATGTCTTTCATTAATCACAGAAAAATTGGATATTGGTTGCTTTTGCCAAAATTGGAACCTCTCCGTTTAAAAATTTCTGGGTGCGCCCCTGCATAGAAGGACTGTCCTTGACCTCGAATTTTTTTGTGTCTTTGGCCTCGAGCCTTGTGTCCTCGACTCCACCTCTGCGGGTTTCAATCCTGCAATTTATGCATGACCGAGAAACTCGCAATTCTTTTAGCTGACAAACATACTGCGCTCAATAAAAGATCAGAGCTTAAAGGGAAATGCAGGCACAGAAATAAATACAGGCTGAAAAACTTTTGACCTTAGTTTTCTTGTTTTTAACCAATGTTTTTAACCGACGTTTTTAGTCAGTGTGGCATTTCAAAGCGAAAGCACTGCAGTTGAGCAGTTGTTGTAGTGTTTTAGCTTAGCAGTTTGTTGTATATTATGTAGTTTTAGCTTTCGGAGAATTTCAATGTTTTCGATATAATAATTCTTTTACAGATTATAGCATCTGATGAAATCATAGGACGAAACAGATTTTTGTGCTTTTAACCTTTTATGGTGATTTTGAAGTTATATTTTGCTCTGATTTTACTTCTGCATGTCATTGAGCACTGTTTTAGAAGATCGACTACCAACAATTTTCTTGTTGTCGTTGATTAAAATTCTTAAAAAACATGAAAGATTATCAAGTTCAGCTATTTGAAAAGTTTTCAGTTTCTTCGACTTTATTAACACTCAATCCAAATTTCAGCCAACGAGTAACCTTTATCAAGTCAAATGAATACCAAGTTACCAAGATTTTTTTTGTTTCATAAACAACTATCAGTTGGAAAGAAATTAAAATATCTTTATGTGCTAGATGGTGCAGTAAAATAATTTGATCAGGGTTTGTAGTTACTGACTTTTGTTCGTATTTACAACCAAAACATTTTGTTTTTACAGTGTATGCTTTTGAAAACCTTTAGAACTTTTTAAACTCAAGCTTTCAACTTAAAAGTTCAACATTTTACATTTCCACAAACTCTTTCTGTGGAAACTTTTTGATAAATCTTAAGCAATTTTGATAAATCTTTTAAACTCAAGCTTTCAACTTAAAAGTTCAACATTCAACATTTCCACAAACTCTTTCTGTGGAAACTTTTTGATAAATCTTAAGCAATTTCGGCTGTCGCATTGTTGCGGAAAGCCGGAGTCTTAGCGATTTTTTGTATAATTTTTTTCTGAAGCTTTGTACTGTATTTCATTTCCATATTTTCCATTTTACGTTTAATTTTTTTCCCGTACACTTGTCTACTGTTATTTTGTTTTTGCAGATGTTTTTTTGCACAGGTAATGCATAACATAAGCTTGCATATATTTTTGAATAAAATACAAAAAAGCTCCTTTGAAATATTGATAAAGCAGTCTAAGTCAACAACATTATCCAATTTACTGGCCAAAAATTGTGCACTCTCCCCAACTATATTGCCTAAAGTTGGTGTTTGACCTGATCGTTTTCCGTGGAGTTTCTCGCTTCTATCAAAGTTTCGTAAAGGTCGAGCAGTGCCATCACTTGTCCAGTTGATCAGCAATACTTTTCACTGTGCGTAAAAATCGTGATCGAAGGAGCGTATTTTAAGTTTTATTTAAAGCAGAAATTCAGTTCTCCTAGCGTATTGCTTTAATTGACAAATTAAGGATGCACTCACAATTTTATACATATTAATGCATCAAAAGTTCGTAGAAGAACAACTTTTTAATGAAATGAATTAATAATTGGCAAACACAAATCATCTTAACAGAAAACGAAAATTTTTGAAAGGATTGCTAGTTGAGCTTTAACGTCGGTCAAATTGGACACAGTGTTGCAGTGGCTCATCACCGCAGCAACGTTTCTTCAAAGAAGTATGCGTACAGTAGCCAGGGCACAATGATGTGGAGATGGGGCCCCTCAAACTTGTTAAACGCTTTGGCGTAATACAGCAAGTATAATGAAACATTTGATTTAGACGTGTTTCGCTTCAGCTGACAAGGGTACACTGGCATGAAAACTGTAGCCTAGGCCTTAGAGTGGAGTCCTCAAGGACACAATTTAAAATCCTTGGCCTCGAAGCCTGCAAGTCCTCGAAAATGCCTTGTCCTCTGCTTGAGGACTCTACGAAAATGCCCTGTCCTCGACAGCACTATTTTTTGATTTGTTAAAAATGGGCCAAGGTCATGAACTTTTTTTTGTCTTGTTGGAGCAAGCCAGAGACCTCACAGAAAATCTCTGATCACCTTTTTTTTTTGGAGTACACCTGAATTTTGCGAAAAATTTGCGATTTTTTTTTGAGCGATGACCTTTTTTTTGGAGAGGACTTGTGCATTCTGTCTTTGGCTTTGAGAAGGTCCGTTCTCGGAAGGTCAATCCTTTGCCTCGGATCTTTTTTGTGTCCTTGGCCTTTGCCTCAAGCCTTGTGTCCTCGACTCCACCTCTGCCAGGCTTAACAATATTAAATTTGACGCAGTAAAATTACATCCAACCCCAGCAGTTGGTGTCCCAATGCCCACATAACTATGCGGAGGATTTCATCGATGCACAACCAAATACGGAAACTATTGAACAACAGCAATTAAGTTTCGCTAGAAAAATACTTTGAAACCACAAAAACCAGAGGGAAGACTAAAGTCCTCACCTTCTACTCTCCAGTTGACCAAGTACAAATTAAACAAAACATGTCTTTTTTTGTGCCTAGCACCAGTCTATTGCAGTGATATAACTTACAAATTTGTTCAAAGCATTTCTAGAACATATCTTCAAATTATATGTATTCATCATAGCTACGGCGGAAAGTCCTCCAGCGTAGTGGGTTTGTGCCAGATTAAAAATGAAATCCTTTACGGTGGACGATGATAATGATTTCATTTTTGTTTTGATGGAAAACGAATCAGAGAGCACCCTCATTCGAAAAGCCCAGGTATAGAAAAACCACAATGATGATGCGTTCAATTATGAGGTGCAATTCAATTTTTTGAATTGGTTTTCTTTTCTTTAGGATCTCGCTTGACTGTCTGATGATTGAAGCATTGTCAACTTTTCACCCCTGAAAATTAAAAAACTGATAAATTTTTTAAATATTTTCTTTAATTTGAATGTTTGAAACATCGATATAAACGTGAAAGTGTGTAACGACTTACAAGGTCCACCTATGCATCGTTGCTCCAAGACAACACAGTTTTAAACAAGAAAATGTTGGAACGGTGGCAACTGGCTAGCTGTATCTTCACCGAACGTTGCTATCTGATGTCTGATCCCATGTCTCCACCCTCTGTGTCTGTACAGGTCTCCACCCTCTCTTGTCTCCTTTTTCTCCATTGTGTTTCTGCAAATTTTAAATAGATTTCTGCCGGCCTTCAACAAATGAACTTGCTGATTTTCTTTCTTGTCTATCAAACATCGATGTAGACGTTTGTCCTCTTTCCTTTGTACAGGGTTCCCACGATCGGGAAAAGTCGGGAATTTCGTAAAGGCATTTCCCGACCAGGAAAAAGTCGGGAAAAAAGTGTGCTAGTATAGAATGAGGATGGAAAACTGTTTGGCAAAAATATGGCACTGCACCTTGTAAATACTAACGCGATTGAAGGGAATGAAAATTAAATATCTCGTTTGTCTTTCTAGTACTTCTATTTAGTAATAGTAATAACACGCCTGGCTGTGTTGTGTTAAAGCTTCAGGAACGGTGGTCCTGCCGATTTATTTTGTCACAATACAAGTTCAAGAAAACTTTAATTTAAGAGTATCATTATGCTGTAGTTAAAGAGTATTTTTACATCAAAGGCAATTAAGCAAACGGAAGAATTCAAGTACCGGTAGCCTACTAGTACTAAAGGAGGAATAGCGTGGCATATGCAGACAGCAGGCAAAAGGTTAGCAGAAAACAGAGGAAGGTTATTTCAACAGCTGCTGCATCCCAATGAAATTCAGAGATTATTCACCTGCTACACGTTAATAATGCACTGATAGCCTACAGTAGGCTGTCTGCATAGGCTGTGTTTGGCTTTGAAGTTAAAGCTGAAAGATTTACTAGCTTATGCGCTCATAATGTGCTGATAGCCCTCAGCAGTATTAGCCTGGTTAGTAATGCACTGATAGCCTGCAGTAGGCTGTCTGCCTAGGCCATGTTAGGCTTCTAAGTTAAGTTGAGAGTTTTACTAGCTTGTGCGCTAATAATGTGCTAATAGCCCACAGCAGTATTAGTCTGCAGTAGGCACTCTGCTTAGGCGTATGGTTAGCTTAAAGAAAAAGCTCCCTTATAGCAAAGCATACCGGTTCCAGCTGTTGAGCTACTGGGAATATATTTTCTAGACTATACCTGTACCTGTATCCTATTTCTTTGGCACAAATACTGCAAATAGCAGTATAGGCTCTGCAGATCCTGGCAGTTAGTCTGATATTGGCCTGCTGTATGTATCTCGATTTGTCAGTTGTTTACCATATGCGTTAAAGATTAGTCAGCTTACGCTTTAGCCAGTAGTTTGGTTATGTTATTCTATGTTTACCAGCCTACAAATAAAAAGGAGCCATAGTACCGGTTGCCTACTGCTTGGTTACTTTTAGCAACTGACAATGAAGTTAACTAGATTGCCTACGATGTGCAAGAAATTAGTGTTTCCCAATGTACCAGTGCTTACCATTGCCAAACCAAGAATTCTAGTTCTGTAGTAGTGGATATAGCAGCCAGTAGCGTAGCCATGGAGGGTGAGGACTGTAGCCCTCTCATTGACATGTCAACCAAAATGCATGAGCAAAATACCACGTTTTCAGCACTTCTGAGACTGTTTTATGGACTAAAGAGTATTTGAAACATCTTTTGAAACATATATTCTGGGGGTGGGGGCTAATTTGCCAAAATTAAAAATCACAATCAAATGAAAACTTTGAAAAATGGCCAAAACTAAGCAATCAAATTTAATCGCTAGTGTAATCTATAGCTAAACATAGGTGTCATCAACAAAGATACTATAAACTTAGGAATAGGGGGGGGGAGCTATTCAGTATTAGTTAAGTACCAATCATTTCTCTCAAATTTCTTTTCATTAGCCCCCTCCCAAGTATTTTTTTTTGTAAACTGTAGAGAAATGAATTACTCCATGTGAATTTTATTGAACAATACGATTTTATAATTTATCAGCATCTAAATAAGAGAACTAAAATTTCACCATTAGCCACTTCCCAAATAGCTCATTTATGCAACCAGTTTAACCATGTTTGCACTGCCAATTTCTATGCCACGTTTTAAAAGTGTTATTTTATCAAAATAGTCCTAAAATGAAGTTAATTTTGCAAAAACATGCAAAATTTTTGAGCCCTTGGGGCTCCGCCCTAGTGCCTCCAGCAGCTAGGGGCTTCGCCCCCAGACTCCCATTAGTCTTTGTCGGCTTGGGGGTCCCGCCCCCAAAACCCCCAAACAGCCCCCTCATTACTAAATTCTGGCTATGTGCCTGATAGCAGCCGCTTGAATACGACCATGGAGCCTATGGTTTAAACACCATGCCGCATTGCCTCCATCTTGTATCAATCTAAACACTATGAACAATCACTTAGCAATCAATTTTATTTATTTGTGTCAAGCGCAAAACGAAAAAAGGTAACACACACACACAAAAGGTTTACTGTCATGCAGAAATGTCCGTTACTATAGGCTATTTATTCGTCTTCATCCATGTAATCTGCAGTTTTGTGTATTTCAGATGACTAGAGCTTAGTTATTTTTGAGCAAATTTAGGTATGGAAAAGGTAGGGAATTTTTTGTTGACAAATGTGTGGGAACCCTGTTTGTAACTACCTAAAACCAGAAAAGATACGCTCTGTTTTCTATAAATGCAATATTTTACTTTTGCATATCAAATTGTCAGCTTCCTTCAGTATCTTCAGAGAAACTACTCAGTGGTGCCATAGGCGTCGATTTTTTGCTGATTTAGCAAATTCCGACAGGGCAAAATGTTTTAGCAAAGTTTGATTAAACTTAATAATTCTATTTCAGTCGAAAATTTTGCCCCAAATTCAGGTGAAGACCAAAAAAAAGGTCTTCGCCTCAGTCTAGATCTATCTCAATCCAAAATTTCGAATTTCTTGATGCCAAGTGGGCATGGGTGTCAGCAGGGGGGGGGCAGGGGGTCATGGCCCCCCGGATTTTCACTCACTCTCTCAAAAACCTTTCAAATTTCAAAAAGCCTTCCATTTTTAGTAGTTAATACTGGCTTTGTTCACATTGGTCACCCCCTGAAAAATTTTCTGCCGACGCTCTTGCAAGTGGGTATTACTTGCCAGAAAATTGAGGGGGCCAGACATATTTTGCCCCTTTCAGTGTTAGACCCTAGGGGGCGCCGCCCCCGACCCCCCAAAATTGACGTCTATGATTGGTGCTATTCAAATTTTGCAGGAACTGGATCTGCAACAAAAGGGACAGTGCCAAACCTCCTTCCACTGTTTGTGGTGGACTGGTGGGCAATTGGTAGCTTGACTTAAATTTGGTGAATAAAACTAAATATTCTTTAAACTTAGCAATCGGTTTCTTCAAGCAAATGCAAAGGATAAGTATGCAAGTAATTTTGATCAGCCGGCTCTCTAATTTATTAACTGACTTGCGCAAACTGGCTTAATAGCACCACTGAGCTTGTCTAGCACTCAAAGCTGTGAAGTGTGAACTATACTGCCTTTATTATCATGACTTATGACCATACGCTTCTTCTTGCTCTCTTCTTATCTATATAGGTTAAATTGTAGAAACACTTTTCTTGATGCATATCTACAGAACCTCAGTCATCTTCTTAAGAGGCCTGCTTCTGAAACTTTATGAAAAGCCACTTTGCCATTTATGTACCTTTAAACTCTGATTACATACCTTGGGTGTGACCCAATTGTTGGTCTTTGTCGAGTTCCTCTGCACTCAAAATAGATCAAGTAACACTACCACCAGTTCACTACCTCCAACTGGCATTATACTGTAAAACAAAAACAAACAAAAAAACTTAAAAAAAATGCAATAAGTCCCAAGCAGTAAAAGTTTGGAACAATATTCAGAAACAAGAAATAAAGCTCTTAATCATTTCAAATTTCATTGCGAAACTATTTATTGAACAAACATTATTTTTTTTCAAAGTCGTTGGATTCTGTGAATATTACACTTTCATATTGTTCATTTTCTAAATCATATTTTCATATTTCTCTGCTTAATTACTATATGGCTTGAAGACCGAAAAGTCCATTTACAGGCTTTCCTTGCTGCTTGACACCCATGGAGTGTGTAGTTATGAAATCTGCAGTATCATTTATTGCAATTTTTTTTTCTCACTTAGTGGATCTGTGTAGCCTACTACGCAAAAAATAAAAATTCAATTCAAATTACCATGCAGTAGAATTTATTGTAGTGACTGAGTTTGTGATCCAAGTCAAGTAGCTGCATTTGGCAAGCAAAGTTTGATATGGTGTAAATTGGTAAGACCAACTCTTTAAACGGCATATTTTCACATAAAACCAAACCCACCACAAATCCTATAATACTACTTTTAGCTCAATACCTAAACCAAACAAGGTTCCCACGATCGGGAAAAAGTCGGGAATTTTGTAAAGGCATTTCCCGACCGGGAAAAAGTCAGGAAAAGTGCTTGCTAGATGCTAGCAGCTAGTATTAAATAAGTATGGAAAACAGTTTGGCAAAAATAGCGCTCTGCACCATGTAGAGACCAACGCGATTGAGTGGATAAATAAATATTTCGTTTGTCTTTCTAGTACTTCTGTTAAGCACATAAAAATAGTAATAACACACCTGGCTGTGTTGTGTTAAAGCTTCAGGAACGGTGGTCCTGCCAGTTTATTTCGTCAAAGTACAGGTTGAACAAAACTTTTTTTTAAGAGTATTATTATGCTGTGGTAAAAGAGTATTATTACTACAAACACAATCAAGCAAACGGAAGAATTCAAGCACTGCTAGTCTACTAGCACTAAAGGAGGAATAGCGTGGTATACGCAGACAGCAGGCAAAAGGTTGGCAGAAGACGAAGTCAAGTCCTTGCATAAAACAAAAGTGCTGATGATCTTGCTAAAACAGCAGAAGATCTAAGTAAAATGGTGTTGTTGACACAATCTAACAGCTGAAGAAACATGGCTCATGAAAAAGAAAACAGCTTGAAGCAGGTTAGAAAGCTGTTGAATGATAAACTGATGGAATTGAAGAACTTGAAATAATGGCCTCTGCAGTAATTGTTTTTTTGTGAGGTTCATGCAGCTTGAATCTACTAAATTGAGTGTGAGCAAAGATTGCGCAGTTACACAGACTCTTTAGCATGATTGCATTCAGAAAATATTTGCAAGTTTTAATGTACATAATAGAATGCTTTGTGAAATAGTACAAATAGATGAAATAGTGTGATGTACGTCATTTTTTTGCATATTGTTTACGTAGACAGTTCAAGGTAACCTGCAGAAAAATGAGAGAGGGGTAGCTCTTGAATTAAGTGCAAAACAGATTAAGAATATATTTTGAGAATTACGAATATAATATAACAAAGTTAGTCAATTGTTAGCTCTCAATATAGGGTTTGCAGAGTTTACTAGTCCTATGTATGGTTGGGAGCAGTATCGAATGTGAGATCATTGCAGATATACAAAAGGAAGCGTCTATTTCACAGAAAATTTACAATCAACAAAACAGCACTAGATACGATGCTCTGCAGTTCTCTGTTTTTCTCTTTCATTATAGATTTTCTGGGAAAATAGTCACTCCGTATACAAAATAAATAGGGGATACTCTTCTTAAGTTGTTAGATGTGATGACAGACAGACAAGTTGATAATTCAACTGATTATTAATTTCTGTTCTTCATAACATAAGCTGACATACTGGTTAGTGAAAGTTGTGGCGAAATATTTTTTGAGCTGACTACTGGATACATAGGCACATGGGCGCCGGAAGTTTTTTTTGTAAGAGTTGCAAAATTTAAAAAAGGTGAAGTTTAGATGTTAAAAGGGCACTTTTTGAATTTCAAAATTTATCGTTAGAAGTTCAGATCTGATTTTTTCATTCATATTGACATAGGTGGGCACAACTCTGTTAATCGTTAATCCGTTAGTAACAAAGCTAACTTTTTCATTAACTCGTTAATCTGTTAAAAAGTTTTTTCATCTTAACGGACTAAATTAACTTCCGTGAAGTTTTGTTAACTTCCGTTAAGGTTTTTATCGTTTATATCTTGCACCATTCATTCGTCATACTGGTACAAGCCAGTTTGCACTGGTAGCACTTGTTGCATATTAGCACTAGCTTAATAGAAGAAAGCAGCTCTTTTTTGTGGCAAATAATAAGCCACAGCCTCATAGGTCTATTAATTATCGCTGTTAGCAATTTCCAAAGATTTTCCGATCCCAGCTTCGTTAGTGCATTTGAACATATTTTTATCTTGAAATTAGATTAGACTGTAAAATGTAACTTCCAAAACACAAAAAGACCACCATAGCAATAAATATTTCCTTACAATAAGCTCGACAGCGTCAATACGTGTTCTAGAAGCGAGGAATAGAAAGAAATCAAAATTATGCGCAAAATATTAACAAATTAACGGACTTTATTAACTTCCGTTAATTAAAGCTGAAAGTAACGAATTAACGTTAATGGAGGAGTGAAGTTTGTTAATGAACTAGTGGTTAACGAAGCTAACGTTTTGTATTAACTTGCACACCTATGCATATTGTACATGTAGTGCCAATTTAGATGGGTGAAGACTGTCCCCCTCTTCCCCTGATTGGAGTCTAGGCAGAAGTTGCACCCCCCTGCCACGCTTCCGGCTCCCATTTGTTGGTACTTGTTACTTTGTAAACTGCAGAATTACAAGCATTTCAGAATAGTTCATTTATTGCCCACAAAGTGTTTTTTTGTGTTCAATCAAGTGCAATATGCACCCCTTCCACCCATGTAATGCCGAGTAGCCTATACCTCGTACATCCTTTCGACCACAACAAGTAAACTGTTTGACCTTAATTATGCCAAATGGAGAATTCTAGTCCTACAGTAGTGGATATAGCAGCAGCTTGGATGCGACCATTGAGCCTGAGGCCTGAACACCATGCCGCAATGCCTCCAGCTTGTGTAAATCCAAACACCATAAACAGTCACTTAGGAATTAAGAAATGTCCATTACTCTAGGCTATTTAGTCGTCTTCATCCATGTAACAATTGAGTTCTGTTGAGTTAGTTTTTGGATTGTGTTAAAATAGCTGCAATTTTAAGTATTTCAGATGACTAGAGCGTAGTTTATTTTGAGCAAATTTAGGTATGGAAAAAGTAGGGAATTTTTTGTTGACAAATGCGTGGGAACCGTGACCAAAGCAAAATTGTAAAAGTTTTCCAACAAAATAAACATTTATATTGTAGAAGTTGAATAGCAGAAAACCAACTTGGCAATATAATCACATTCACACTGTTTTGCTGAAGTAAATTTTGAAGAAAATGCAAGAAAATATAAAAAGTAGATATTCCTTTTTGTAAAATAGCTTAATAACTTTTTGCTTTTGTATACAAGCAAAAAAAATTGATAAAAGGTAATAAGCAGAAGCCCTCAAATTTATTGATCTGCTTATTTTATAAGGTTAAGCAATACCAGTTTAATTAATTCCTAAAATTAATCTAAGAAATTAAAAAAAAATTTTTTGTCCGTATTTGCTATCCAATCATAACTGGCACTTAGCTAATTGTGACAAATAGTCTAGCATATTATTGAAATGCAAGATTTCAGGCATCCTTTCTTAGCATTAATCGCTTTCAAAGATTCAAAATTCCTTACATGCAATAAACTCTTTGCTCACAGTAACTTGCTGCTAACAAAGATATATATTATCATTAGAAAGCTATGGCAGTTGTAACAAATTTATGCCCTGAAGCTGTTCCTATTGATTACGGTTCCACTACACACCAATACACCTGGTTTGTCTTGATTTAGACTTGCTAGCCTAATGCAATTGGCTTAGCCTACAAAGCAATTGAGGTGTGTTGTGAAACTGAATTCTTGTCACATCCTAGTTCAGTAGCTAATGGGCTATCTTTTTAGGGAGTAGAGGTACTGTTTTTCAGAGCTACTTTATTGCTTGATCTGGTTTCTGGCAAAATAAAAGTAAATTTTACTTCGGCCGTTAGCAGTTGTACCATCTGACCACCATGGCAGTAGAAAAATGCTTAAAAGTGATTTTTCCAAGCTTTATAAACGTTGCGGCATACAAACAAAAATAAAATAATATTTTAAAATAAATATGCTCACCTAGACATAGGGCTAGCGTAGTAGCTATCACAGACACTTGACAGCAACAAAATAAACAACTGGTTAAGCTACTAACAGTGTCGGCCACTTCAAACAATAATAGCATCAAAAATAAAACCTCAAAAGCAATTTCTCTATAAATAATCCTACCACCGCGTGCTAACACTGAATCTCAGATCTAAAGCGGGATAACACAAAGATCTCAGTCTGATGAGTCCAAAAGCGTATAAACTTGCACTAAGTCTGCCTATGTTATTTTAAATTGCAGATTCTTCCTTTTAAGCGTCTTATGTTTGGCCACACATACCTAACCTACTTTACTGAAAGTGATACGACTCGCCCATGCAGTGGGCTATACTAGGTAGACAGTATCGGTAAGCATAAGCTGCCGATATTGGCCTATCGTTTGCCTCCCAAAAAAACTATAAAACTATACCAGTACTGCCTACAATCGCGAAAATGATAATGTTTACATGTACTTGATCTGATAGTACTCGCCAGCAATATGACTGATCGCACAACCTGTTTTCTGCTTCTATATTCGCTTTTTTCTGGCCACTTTCTCACTCTTATTGCAAAACCCAGCAAAACTGAACACCCGCCAAAAAAGTAGAGGCTCACTGTCGTCATAATCACCAAGACAATGGAACATTAAATTAGCGATTTTTCAAAAAGGAAAGGGTTTTTAGATTCATGCTTATGCTGCTGGGTTCAAAAGTAATTAACGCTATTTTTCAAATATTTTTCCAACGCCATTATAGCTTGCCTTTAAGTGCAAACCCAAATTTTCATCAAAAGTTATTTCACAGAGCTAAAAATAGTTATGATGTCACAATAAAAGGTTGGCTCTGATTGCGGGAGCTGATATTTTTTTGAATTGTGTTTAAATTATTTCCGGTCATTATTTACCTCTGAAGCATGGGTGTACAACCTTTTCACTGCTGCCAGCCGCAAAACATTCTATAAATGCAGTAACAGCTGCCACTAGTTTTGGTCACTTTTTTACGAATTTATGTTTCAAGCCTTACAGTTTAACTTCACATGCTAAACATTAGAAAAAGTCAAATTTTCAAGCTTGGAGAATAGATTCAATCATTAATCACAAAAATGTTAGTTCCGAAAAAAAAGTAAAAACATATACTAGAAAATGCTAGCTCCAAATAAAATGTGATAGATTTTAATTTCGAAAAAAATGTGCAAAAAAACTATTGAACATATTTTATTGCTGTTATTTCATACTCGAAACCAGACAGGGACTGGGTGAACTAAGTATTGCAACTGTGTTGCTGACTTGCTAAAGGCAGGCACATTGCCAGAAATCTACAAAGGGGGAGGGGTCTGGGGGTGGAGCCCCCAGCCCTTGAAACTTTTGTATTTTTTTTGCAAAAATAACTTAATTTTACACCTATTTCGATAAAAATTTATGCTATTGAAACGTGGCATAGAAATTAGCAGTGCAAAAACACGATTTTACTACTTGCATAAATGGACTATGTGAGAGGTTGCTATTGCTAGAATTTCAGTTCTCTTATTTACAAGCTGGTGAATCATAAATTCCTATACTGGTAAGTTCAATAAAATTCTCAAAGAGTAATTTATTTCATCTGTATTTTATAGAGAAAGATAAAATTAGGGAAACTAATGGAAGGAAGTTTGAAAGAAGTGATTTGTAATTAACTAATACTAAATAGCTCCCCCCACCGTGTTTCTGAGCTTACATATTGTTTTAATACAACTTATGTTAAGCATTTTTCAATAAGTGATCAAATTTGAATACCAATTTTTGGTCATTTTTCAAATTTTTTTTTTTGATTTATGAGTTTTATGTTTGACAAATTAGCTCCCGCCCTTAAACAAAGGTTTTAAAATATGCTTGAAATCATTTTTGAGTCTATTCCAGTGCAAAAGAATCTCAAAAGTGCTAAAAACGTGGTATTTTTTTTTTTATTTAGCATTTTGGTTGGCAGGCCAATGGGGGTCTATAGATCCCCTGGCTATGATACTGGCTAAAGCGCAGAGGTCAAGACTTATCTTTAATATACTCCACAAATATGACAGAACTATTATATTTTTATTATTTTTATTGCATGACTTAGCTCAAAGCGACGTAATAAGCAAATAATTTCAAATGAAATTTAATGGTTTTACGTCAAAACTTATTCTCATGTCTATTTGCCAAGTCATGAATTTGATTCATTCTTTCCATTTTTGACCACCACAACAATAGCAAATGCATGGTAACACAATAATAACACATAGAGTCACGAAAAGGAAGTAGCGACACAACATCAGACGTTAAGACATGCAGAAGACATTAAAGATAAAAAAGCGATTTTTATTTGCATGGTTGCTGCACCTGTCACACCAGTTTTATGTACAATATAGGCCTAATCAATCACACTCATCAGCATACATTCAGGCACTCAAGCTGTAAGTATAACTAACGACTGGAGTAGTTGATCGAATGATTGATAAAGAGGAAAGGGAGAGGCATTTACCAGTGCAAGGCCAGGCACGGTTACATAGGTTAAATGAGTGGCGCAACTGGCCCAAAAACTATGTTTAACTCAACAGAGCAAGGTGAGGAAAGAAAAACCACCATGAAAATGAAACCTCACCAGGTCCGGAAACCCTTTCAAGTAGCAGTTTGGCATAGTATCAAGATAATATTTATATCAAGAAAATATAGTATCAAAATAACTATGTACAACATACAACAATATAGGTCACACGATCCACATTGCTTCTAAATAAATAGCTGGTACAAAGTATCGTAACTTATGATCTATCTGATATTTCAGTCAGAACAAAATAATACCCATGAAAGGAATTAAATTTGTGTCCATGCAATGTTGATGATGTGCATCTCAAATCAGCTAGGCAGAGTCTGGTGATACAACTTTAAGGGTAATGGCTTTAGTTTTGTTGCTGTGCGAAGTACTGGAATTCACCAGCAAGCGGTTAATTGTCTACATTTATCGTGGTAGCAATTTTATGTTCTAATAAATAATACCGAGTCATCAGGTTTTGGACTAAAGTTCAGCACCCCAGGAATCTGCCAAAGTGTTCAACTATTAGTCAGAAATAGTAATTTAATGACAAAACAAAAAAAGAAACAAGAAAAAAAGACAAAAAACAGTAAATTAAAACAACAGACTGATAACGAAAAGAAATAAAAATGATAGAAACTATGTTTATAGGGGGAGTAATAGAATTAAAGTAAGAAATAGATCAGTAGCAATCGTTTCATAAAGTATAATTAAACATACCCTAGCAAGGAGAGAGAGAGATTAGTTTATTGTGATGATAAAGGACGCACAACACAGCACACACAATTTACCCAAAAATAAATAACTTTGTGCAGAAACATCAGTCACCTGAGTAAGCACAAAAGACCATGGGTCCGGTCCAAGACCGGAAGGTCGCCGAGTCTGCACCTACTTGTTTGTCATTTGGAGTAATTTTTTTACTTTCACATAAATAATATTAAACATTGTGCATAAAAAACTTTTTTACAGCCTCACACATAAAAAAAGAGAACAAAACCATAAAGATCGTATGAGTAAAAAATGTAACAGCAACAAAGGAAATGATCAATGAAGATTTATTGTGTATAGAGCATCATACAAAATCTGGTATTTTTTGCAAATGCATAAAGGCAAAACCAGAACTCAACGAACATATGATCAACTATAATTTTGCTCTAATAAAAAGTGCGAATTGATCAGCTTTTTGAATAGCGGAACATTATTGGATTTTTCCATCACTATACGAAGTAATGCATTTCATATTTTCGGTCCAGTTACGTGAATCGATTGATTGGTTTTAACATGCAGTGTTTTTGGAAAGTAGAACTTGTCAGATACAGCATTGCGAGTGGTGTATGAATGTGTTGCTGAAATCTTTCTAAATAATGGTAAAAAAACTTTTGGAATTTGGGTGTTACGCATTTTACCCATAAATTTTGCAATTTCTGTTTTAAAGATTGAATCAACTTTGAGAAAATTTAGTTGTTGGAGTAAAAGTTTCAGTCTCATTTTTAGTCGAAAACTGTTAGTAATTGTTTTGAACCAGGCGGTTTTGACGGACTTGTAATTTATTGAGCTCTTTAGTAGAAGCATTTCCCCAACACAATATTGCATACTGCAAATAAGAATAAGCAAGACTATAATATACTGATATCAGTGCATTTTGTGGTACATACCTCCAGGGTTTACATAAAATTCCATTAGCTGCGGAGAACTTATTTGCGACAAAATCAATATGTTCATGCCACTTCAGTTTGTCGTCAATCAAGATTCCAAGATACTTAATGCTTTTCGTTTGCTCTATCTTAGATTCTTTAATAAATACACCTAAGGTCTTTTTACTTTAAGTTAACAAAAGAAATTTCGTTTTTTCAACATTTACTGACAGCTGGTTGTTTTTTAACCATCTGTACCATTTGCAAGTTTTGATCTAAACTTTTTTGCAAGAAAGCAATATTTTTATGAGCTAAAGAAAGGACACTGTCATCTGCATATAGAGTGACTTTCAAATCGGAAGTGTATGTTAAATTATTTATATAAATCAAAAAGAATATTGGTCCAAGCACACTACCTTGTGGTACACCTAAGTTAATACCAGAAATAGAAGATGAATGGTTTCCTACTAGCACAATTTGTTTTCTGTGTTGCAAATATGATTTAATTAGGTCAAAATGCTAGCCTTCACATTCCATATTGATTTAGTTTGTACAAAAGAATGTCATGATTAACAGTATTGAAAGCTTTGGCCAAGTCCATGAATATAGAACATATATTCTTGTTTGAATCTAGTTCACTTAGAAGATATTCACGAAGATGGGAAATCACCAGAGTAGTAGAAAAGTTTTCTCTAAAGCCAAATTGCGTTTGAGCGAAAATTTTGTGCTTCTTCCAAAAGTTAAGCAGTCGTTGTTTGATAACACTGGTGGACATGATTTTTGTTGTCTTAATTTTGAAGAAGATTTCGGGATAACTTTGGGGCGCTGATTCCAAATCTGAAAACCATTTTGCTCTATCACGTCAGGATTTTTCGTAATTTACGATTTAATTGGATAAATTTCTCTAATCATACATGCATTTCAATACTGTGCTGCATTGTGTGCTATTTGTTGGCTATTGTGATGTCACACTGCATCAAAGGCTTGAGCAGTTGTACCCAGGTAGCATCAGCAAACAGAGTTAGAAAAGAGAATAGATAGCCATTACTATGCATGAGTACTTGAACAAAGTCGATTTATTGACCGTTTCAGTATGGGAGTAGAAAATGATCAAAAGTATTAATTGAGTCTGCTAGCAATACTCCCAAATCAGTTACTAATTGGCTACTATGCTTTAAACTCTATATGCACCACGTCATTTGTGATGTACATAGACTAACTGCTGGTAGTTGTAGACACGCACAGTAAAAAAACTGAGTAAGCTACTTGTCAGATCATACAGTTTTGTGGACATTATACTGCAGTCATTCGCAAAGCTTTGCATCTGATAGAATACTTCAGTTCGTGAGGATACTAAAAGTAGACTTCATACTCTTAAAGCAAACCTTTCTGTTTAGGAAAAAGAACAAAATTGCTAGTGGTATAAAGTTAGTTGGAAATTTTAGGCTGCTGTGAGAACAGTACAGTAAATACTATGTCATCATGATCAAGAGGCTATACGAATGATCCTAATATTTTTTGTTATATTTGTGGAGAATATGTTGTAAAATCTCAATGCCAAAACATCACAAATTTTGTTTAAAATGTTTACTATGCCTACTTTGGAATTAAGCTTGGGGACCAAGATAAAACATGGGCTCCACACAAGGTTTGTCGAAGTTGTGTTGAATCACTGAGACGTTGGAGCAAAGGAAAGCAGAAATCTATGTCATTCGGTGTCCCAATTTTGTGGAGAGAGCCTAAAGGCCACGGCAATGATTGCTACTTTTGTAGCTATAATGTTTCTGGGTTTAACATGAAGAATAAGCATAACATTCAGTACCCTAATTTACCGTCCGCTATTCGTCCTATTCTTCAACTACCAGTTCTGATTTGTCGTCTTCTGAGTGCCAATCAGAATATGAATGCTTTGAAGGTGAAAGACCAAGACTTTTCAGTCAAGAGGAACTAAATGATTTGGTACGAGACCTGGATTTGCCCAAAGTTTCTGCTGTTCTTCTTGGTTCTAGGCTAAAATCTCGGAATATGCTGGATTCTGAGGTCACATTCTCTTGGTACAAGCATCGTGAAAGAGAATATCTTCCATTTTTCACCAAAGAAGATGATCTGGTTTATTGTGTTGACATCAAAGGTCTTATTGAAAAATTAGGCACTACTTATGAACCAAGCGACTGGCGCTTGTTTATTGATTTATCTAAACGAAGCCTAAAAGCAGTGTTGCTCCATAACGGAAACACTTTTGCATCCATACCTCTAGCTCATTCCATTCATATGAAAGAATCCTACGAAAAAATGGAAACTTTGTTGACCAAATTAAAGTATCACGATCATGCATGGAAAGTATGTGTTGATATAAAAGTATTAAATATGGTGCAAGGCCAGCAGTCTGGATATACCAAGTTTCCTTGTTTGTTATGCGAATGGGATAGCAGAGATAAAAAGAATCACTGGGTCAAACGTGAATGGCCAACTAGGGTATCAAGAACACTTGGTCAAAAGAATATAACCAATCCTGCCCTTGTAGAATCTTCCAAAGTAATACTCCTACCTCTGCATATCAAATTGGGCATAATGAAACAGTTTGTTAAAGCCCTGGATAAACAAGGCCTATGCTTCAAATACATATCTGAAAAGTTTCCCCATTTGAGTGCAGAAAAAGTCAAAGAAGGTGTCTTTATTGGTCCACAAATCAGGATGTTGATTAATGATGAACTCTTCATAACAAAGATGAACGATACGGAGAAAAACGCATGGCAGTCGTTTAAAGATGTCGTGTCTAATTTTCTTGGTAACAAAAAGAGTCCAAATTACCAAACGATTGTGGAACAAATGCTAACCAATTTCCAAACACTAGGTTGCCGAATGAGTGTTAAAGTCCATTATTTGCATTCCCATCTTGATTTTTTTCCTGCAAATTTAGGCCACATGAGCGAGGAACAAGGTGAGCGATTTCACCAGGACATTAAAACAATGGAAACACGGTACCAGGGACGATGGGATTGCTCGATGATGGCTGACTATTGTTGGTCACTAAAACGAGATTGCCTAGTACACAATGAACTTGGACGCAAAGCAAGAAAAAGAAAATTTATGGCTTGTGATAAAGATGTGTAACTTTCTTGATGATTATGCCAATGCTAAACGAGCTAGCTGCATGTCCGTGTACTCGTATTTATGTTAAATATCCCTATTTTACTTAAAAAGTGTTTTCATACTTTGTGAAAAATCCTTACGTGATAGAAAAATTCTGACTACAGATTCGGAATCAGCACCATCCAATTATCCAGAAACACCTATTGCTATCCAAACAACATAAAATTTTTTAAAAAATGTCCACCAGTGTAATTAATTCAAAAATTTTATTGAAGGTGGATAAAATTGATATTGGTCTGTAGTTACTTAGTTTCGTTTTAGATCCTTTCTTGTAAATGGGGGGTAACTTGAGCTATTTTCAACACGCCAGGATATTGCCCAGTTGTTATGAAGTTATTCATCATCCTTGTTAAATATGGGCTTAAAATGGCTTTAGCTAACTTGATTAATCTAATGGGAATATTATCTATGCCTTGTGCTTTGTTTGGGTTAAACATTGATATTATCCCTTCCACTTCATTTTCACTTACAGGTTCAAAGTATATCAATTTCTGAATTGGTTTGTCGCAGAATTAGTCCGAAATATCTGAGGTCGGGGTTGTTGTATATGTAATGTTGTATTGTAATGGTGTTCTGACTGGATGTCAAATAGATCTGAACCAAGAATTGATAGACATAAAAGCGGTATTGAGCTATCAAGATCAATAACCAGCATAAAAGAGTAGTACGTAGTTAAAGCTTAAGTCAATAATTAATTACAAACTTCAGTTTCTGTTGCTTTGCTTAGTTGAATGTATACTGCGCGTAGCCACCATGATCCAATCCTGCCTTCTGGTAGGGTTGTAGACTTAAAGAAATACCTAAAAAGAAAAGAACAAAGCAGAAGAAAAAAACAAAAGTAAATTTAAAAAATGCAGATTTTCAAGGATATAGGAATGGGATTTTGAGATTAGAGACAACACAATATAATCCTTCAATATACTCTGACCAGTTTACGCAGACCCAAAAGCCAAGAAATACTTTCCGAGTTTTTTAGGAGTTTCATAATAACCGCTAAGCAGAGATACTTTTCGGGACTAGCCCCAGCCAAGAGTGCAACAAGATGAGCAAAATAGCACTAAACTTTATGCGTAAACTGCAAACAACGCCCTAGAAATCAGACTTGTATTAAGTTTTTACTTAAAATTTTTTGCATTTTTAAATTAAATGATGCTATCTTGAGATCGTGGGACTTGAAAGAAGTTGGTACTTTATCCAAGAGGGCTGGGCTACTGTGAGAGATTGATTGTTGGCACATATTCATTGAACAGAACTTTGGAATTATTTTGGGTTTGTTTCTGGTATTATATTGCAAACGATTAGTAACAAAGATTTTACTGAATACTGCTGGATTTTTATTTTTGCTCTGCTTATACATAAATACAGCAATGTCTTCAAATAAAAGTTGATCAATTGTTATGTCTGTGATGTCATTGTTACAGTTTTAACCATTGGTGGGCACAAGTTCGTTAATCGTTAATCCGTTAATAACAAAGCTAACTTTCTTCTTGAACTCATTAATCCGTTAAAAAGTTTTTTCATGTTAACGGACTAAATTAACTTCCGTTAAGCTCTGTTAACGGACTAAAGTAACTTCCATTAAGTTCTGTTAACTTTCGTTAAGGTTTTTATCGTTAATATCTTGCACCATTCATTCATTGTACTGGTACAAACCAGTTTGCACTGGTAGCACTTGCTGTGTATTAGCACGAGTTTGATAGAAGAAAGCAAAGAAAGGAGCTCTTTTTTGTGACAAATAATAAGCTGCAGCCTCAGAGATCTATTAATTATCGCTGTTAGCAATTTCCAAAGATTTTCCGATCGCAGCTTCGGTAGTGCATTTGAACTTTATTTTACCTTGATATTAGATTAGACTGTAACATGTAACTTCCAAAGCACAAAAAGACCAACCAAAGCAATAAATATTTCCTTGCAATCTGTTCACCAGCGTCAATACATGTTCTAGAAGCAAGTCAATAAAAGGAAATGTAAATTACACGCAAAATGTTAACGAATTAACGGACTTTATTAACTTCCGTTAATTAAAGCTGAAAATAACGGATTAACATTAACGGAGGTGTGAAGTTTGTTAACAGACTAGTGGCTAATGAAGCTAACGTTTTGCATTAACTTGCCCACCTATGGTTTTAACCACATGCTAGCCTAATAAATTTCTCACACATTTTCTGTAACTGGGCATCCGCTTGTTTGTAATTGCTGTGTTACCATGGCACCAAGTGGAGATGCAGTACTGCAAGTGACTGCCCATCAATAAATGATATAAGGTGATTAGTGTTCCTTGTTTCAAAAAAGTTTTACTCTTCTTACAGCTGTCAAACCAGATCTCAGTTTGTTGAGGACATGCTTAGCATGAATTGACCAAGTTTGATGCTCATCAATATGAACACCAAAAAATTTCAAAGTGCTAACTTGTTCAGTATCAAGTTTCCTTAATGAGATGGATTGACCAGAAGTTGGAGTTTTTGATTTAGTTGACCTAAACAGCATTCATTTTGTTTTGGAAGCATTAATCGATAATTTATTAGCAGTCATCCACTGATCAATGTTATGGAGATCTGAGGATTGCCATGAAGTGATTGACAGTTTTTGTTTTGAAAGATTACACTTGTGTCATCAGCAAACATGATCGAGTCGCCATATTTTAAACAATTTTGAAAGTCATTAACATAAACAAAAAAAAGAAGTGGGCCGAAATTTGACCCTTGTGGTACACCTCGTTTCGCAAGATTCGTCGTGTTTGATAGGATCCCACAACACTCCACTTTTTGCATTCTTCTGGTTCGATACCTTTTAAGCCAGTCAAGAGCAATGTTCGAGTTTGGATAACAATGAACTGTGATTGATGGTGTCAAAAGCCTTCGATAAATCTATCAAAACCCCAAGAGTGGGTGTCGAGATTCAAGAACAAGGCAGCGAGTTGCGACCTTGGTGTTGAAGAGGGTCGCGCGTTTCAGTGGTTATACCTGTGGCGGCTAACGAGAAGTTTCGAGTTTGAATCTTTAAGACAATGAAAGAATGGCTCGCACGTAGATATGTAGCTCACAGATGCAAACACAATCGAGTCAAAGGGGAAATCACGTGTTATATTGCCAATGGAAAGCACAACAGCTCCAAACAGCAAAGACATAAAGCGTATGAACCAGAAAAAACAGATATAACTACCAGAGCTGGGCATCCGCTACTTTAAAAGTAGCGGAGCGCCGCTATTTGGCAAAAAAGCAGCGGCGCCCCTCCGCTTGTGGCTACTCAAATGAAAAAGTAGCGCCGCTGCCGCTACTTGCATACAAAACAGCAGCTGCTGCCGCTACTTTAGAAAAATAAGTAGTAAAAAAAACGATGGCATTCAAAAACAGTATCTAATGGTGAAATTTCAACTTTATTTATGAAAGTTAATTATTCAAGTTATTAAGATATCGGTTCAGGTTACAATCGGCATTAGCAGGCTTAAATAGTAGACAAGTAAGCAAATCACCATTCAATTACTGTAGTTGTTGCACACTCCTTTCTAAAAAACAAGCATTTCAAAATGCTGATTGGTTGAACCAGCGCCTTAGAAATTACTTAGGAAGTTACCCTTGGAAGTTACACTAGGAAGTTATATTCCTTATCGCATTTTCTACACTAACAAAATGCATTAAGAAATATAGACTCAAATAAGTTAAGGTTTGCCATCAAAGCACAATTACATACAGTATTCAGCTTCTGTGCAATTCTGTCCCGACTCTTATAGCTCTGAAGTAGCCGATCTGTTTATCACACTCTCGGCCCTCAACCACTAAAATAATTCTTCGCGTAGAGAGCCGAAAGAAAAATTTATCAATCGACTGTGTTCCAAAACATTTCTTGGAGTTTTGTAGAAATGGTAGGTCATTTATGTCCCTGCAATCATTTCGTCCAACTTTGACACAAAAATAGATCGAGCGTTTAAGATATTGGTGTTTACCTGCGATCATTTCATCCAACTTTGACACAAAAATAGATCGAGCGTTTAAGATATTGGTGTTTACAAAGTCGAAGGAGATACATGGTAGTGACGCACATGTTAAGCAAATGATGCTCAATGCAATTCATGTTACACTGAATATTTTTTCTACGAGTATATCTCCATAACTAAGTTGTCTTTGAAGCTTATTTATTACCTGGTTCTATTTGTTAGTTCAATTCTCAGCGCACTATAAATTCAATTCTTGGTTTTATTGTTAACTATTGTAGCAAAAGTTATTTTACTATGCATTGATGTAACTACTCAGGCCCGGCACCACGGGGCATAGGCGTAGCCAGAGGGGGCCCAGGGGGCCCGGGCCCCTCCAATTGAAATGCTACCTACAATAAAAATGTGACAAAAAAAAACTGTTGTTTCCTCAGTTTCAGTTTCTTTCAGCATTTTTTGCCTACAACAGTAATTAACAAGAATATTGACGACCAGAAGGCTCGGGCCCTCTAAATTCAATTTTTGCCAATCAATTAAAACAAATAACGTTGATGAAATTAAGGGTTTTTATCATAAAAGTTGCTACCTCGGGCTCTCATCTAATCTTTTTAAAAACGTAATGCAATAACAGGGCGGGATTTACCATATGGCACAGTGCTACGAGCCCTGTGCTCAGATGGTAACACTTTATTTTTAGTCTACACTTATGTTTGGCAGGAAGATGTTGCAAAAACCTTTAAAGTGCCAGGGGCCCCGCACAATGTAAATCCGGCCCAGGCAATAACATGATAATTAAGCGTAACCATATATTGTACGGTTTTCAATAACAATTCACCTCCACCCACCTCGCTAGTTTTTACACTCAGAAATGCTTTTGAAAAAAAAAATTATCTATGAGAAATGCTCATTGAATAAATTATTGAATTTAAATTGAGGGGCCTGGGGCCTCTTGACCGTACATGTTCTACAAGTGGTTATTTTTTTTGTCAAAACAAAAATAAGGAAAATCTTCAAGTGGATTATTGTTTCGTACTAAAATATTTATAAAATTTAACCCCAAACTGCGAAATTACAAACGTATTTTTGACCAAACTATACATAAAAGTAGGATTGAAACAATTTAATTTTTTTCAATTGGCTTTCAAATGTTAATAATCTACTTCTTTCAAATGGTTCTGAACACATGCGAAATGTGATCCAATGGCATTAAAATAGCTTTTTTTTTCAAAAAAATTCCAAAAAATTGCCCAGCGACTGGGGGATTCATCCCCAGATCCTCGTCTGTGATATGTTTGAATAAACTAGTTTACTTAAACAAGTCTCCCAATTTAGATATTTTCATTTGTAACTTTTGCTTTAAGCCCTTTCCCTCTGGAAAACTCTTGGTTAAGTGCCAAAGCAGCCCACGGTTTCTGATCTATTCTACCATATCTTTGTCCCACAAAAAGTTCCTCTTTTGAAAATTTCTGATGACATCATTGCATGTGATTTTTGGTTAGCCCCTGGCTATGCCTATGCACGGGGGATGGCAATGGCATTTCGAGCCACGTCCACCCACATCACTGCTTCTGCTTTCCAAGCGAGAGTAAACTTTTGTAGTAGCACAACTAGCAAACTTTTGCCCCAAAACAGGTCACCACAAACGATTTTTTTCTTTGAAACAGCAAGACAGATCAAGTGAACGTAATAAGACTTTGCGATGAAAATCTTTTTCATTTTTTTGCTCTTCACCTCCAAATTTGAGGGCAAAATTCATACAAAAGAAGACTAACATACGAATTTGGAGCGAAATATTCACCAGATTGCTGCCGCATTCCAAATTCATCTGGTCTTGGCTGCGTAAGCGTCCCCCCATCCAAGTGTTTGTGCCCCCCAAATACACTGCTCTGACTTTGTACCAGGTATTACACTGTTGTGTTCGCATGCACGATCAATACTGTGGTCTGTGACTAGAGAGCCAACAAATCATCTTCATTTGTTTTGCTAAATACTAGCACTTTGAGGAAATATCGCGGAAAGTCGTCATTGCGATCTACAAGTTTTTAGCAATTTATGGAACTCTAAATATTGCATTTTTGTTAAAGAGATACTGCTCAAAATCAGCTTTATTGAAATCGGTTTTATCAGTTCAAATTGACCCGCTACGCTACTAGACCACACTATTTGTTCAATTTTGATTCAGAAAAAAGAGGACCACGTGCGATAAAACTTGCCAATTAAAACGTCACAAACGTCTTGTATGTTCTGTTAAACTAAAATAACGAGGTTAACAAGAGCAGAGTGAAAACAAGCAGAGAGTAAAGACTCCAAACGGTAACGTGTGAAAAAATGTGAATTGAAAAAGCCGTGGAAGGAGTTTATTAGCAGCAGCGGCAGAAAATTTGCTTAAAAACAGCAGCTCTGCCGCTTTTCGGCTTAAAAAACAGTGGCGCTGCCACTTGTCGCTGGTGACACAAAAAAGGCAGTGGCGCTGCCGCTTGTCGCTGGTGACGAAAAAAAGCAGTGGCGCTACTGCTACCGAAAAAGTAGTACCTAAATTTGGTCAAGTAGCGCTGCTGTGCCCATCACTGATAACTACACTCCCATAAAGCCAAAGATCGAACCCACAAGTCCCAAACACACACAAAGCAAGCTACCACAGCATGCAAAACAATGCTGAGCAATGTAGGACAAAGCTGAATAAAGAAGTCAGAACAAAGCAAGGTAGAGCAATTACTGAAATATTTTGTCCTCCCCTAAACGCACTAAATCTCAACTAACTTGTTTGTTCCAAAGATTTGGTAAAAATACAGAACATGAGAAAAAGGAATTTGACTGAGAAAATCACATAATTCTAAGAAATATCGTAACCCGAAAGTTAAAAATTTTGACATCAATGACTAATTCGCTCATATTTGGCAAAGTTGAAAGATATATGAATCACAATATTTGGCAAAGTTGAAAGATATGTGAATCACAACCTACATAACACGAGGGTTCTACTTGTTTACACCACGTTTCCGTCTGTGGGTGTTTTGTTTGCAAGAGATTCAGTTATGTTGTAAGTTGAGAAGGACAAAGCATGACTTGTGCTATGGTTCGTTCTGAAACCGAATTGTTGATGGAAGAAGAAATGGTTTTGGTCCAAAAAGGAATATAACGTTTTGTACATAATTTTTTTTAGAATCTTTGATATATTGGACAATAAGCTGATTGGTCTGTAGTTGTTGCTATCTTTTGCATTTCCCTTCTTAAAGACAGGACATACTTTGGCAATTTTGAAGGCATTCATGAATTTGCCTTTATACTTAAAGATAAATTAAACACATGGCTAAGAGCAAGTAAAATATTGTCTGGAGAGGATTTTAATATCTTAGTCGGAACTAAATCTATACTACTAATTAATTTGTTTTTCATTTTAAGTAAAATGTTGGAGATTTCTGAGGGACAGGTAGGCCAAACATACATTAAGGTAAGGAAGGAATGCTTCAATATTCTGAGAAAGTAGTGTTACTGGAGGGGAGAGAGTCAACTAGTTTTTCAGCAACCATAGAAAAATGATTGTTAAAATGATTTGCAACTAGTTGTGGCTTATTTACCTCACTGCCATCAGTTAATAAAGTAATGCCATTAGTTTTGAATTGTTTTCCAACTAACGAGTTAATGGAGCGCCATGTACCTTTAATATCACACATATAATTTTGAACCTTGGCTTTATAGAAAGCCTTTTTTTTTCTTTCATTGCTCTGAAGTAGAGATTTCTAGCTTGGGCAAATAAAGCTTTTGATCTACAACTTTTGTTTATGGTGTATTGTTTGAAGAGTTTTTCTTTACACTGTTGTAAATTTTCAAGCTCTTGGTCAAACTAACTTTTTTGTGGTTTCAGTCTGGTTAGTCGTTTTTTTGAAGGGAAATGCTCCTCAAATTTGTTGCTGTAATCTTGGTAAAATTTGTTATATGCAGTATTTGGATCTGTTTCGTTTAAGACAGGAGTAATATCAAGCTCAGAGAAAGATTTGGAAAAGAATTCAATTTTTAAATAGTACTCACTACCAGTTTTAGAGCTTTTATATTTGTTTACTGCAATGTACATCATTGTAGCTTGGTGGTCTGAAATTGAGAAAGTTATGATACAGCTTTATAGTTTTTGTTGTGTGTTACTGTTTGTCCATATTTGGTCAAGTAATGTAGAAATGTTATCTGTTATTCTGGTTGGCTTATTGATTAAGGAACTGAGTCCATGATTATACATAACATCAATGAATTTTGTCACATTAGGTTTATCACAATCTATAATGTTGTAATAAAATTCACCAAATAAGAAGCTTTCCTTTTTGTTTATTTTTCTCAGAATATCGTCTAGATTAGTAAGGAACATTTTTTGTGCATTTCCAGTATTTCAAGGAGAGCGATATATCGTTCACCTAGAACGGAACTATTCTAAGTCCAATTTTCACATTTCGAGAAATAGACCAAAAAAAAAATATATTGAATTTATGAATATAATCTTGAGAGCATGAACAACATCAACAATTATAGCTGTCGAAGTTGTTTTTTGGTTTTTTAGGGTTATAACATAATGTGATGCTCACCACCAGATGGCGCAGTTTTGTTTTTTTTGGCCGAAAATTGGACATAAAATAGTTCAGTTTCAAAAAAAAAAAGATGGCCTGGACGTACCATATGTATTGCAAGGATTTAATACAAATAATAAAAGTTTGCTATGGATACTTTTGTTATTGATTAGCTTCAATTCTTTTGTCAAACTATTACAATAGGTATCCAGTCAACAACTTTGTAAAAATATTGTCATTTCTGCCATTAACTTCTGGTACCGGTATTTAATAAGTTCAACAAACAACAACACACGTAAAACTTAGTTTACAATGCAGGCTAAGCAATGCTGGGTCGTTAACTATTTAAGTAACAAAATGCAAATTATGTTGGTGTTTAGTACTAAACTTCAAGCCGACATCATTCATTACTTCACAGATTTCACCAATTATTTATTATTCAAGAAATTTCACATTTTTCGTAAAATTTTAATTATGGCACCAGTATTGGTTTTCAATACATGAGGCTCAATAACGTACTGTTTTTCATAATCTTTCTTTCAGATCTTGATTCTCAAATTTGTTCACAACATCATCATCATTTGATTCTCAATTGCATTAATAGAGTTAAGTAATTAATAAATTTTACAACACTCGAAATGATCCACGAAAATTTCACGTAGTTTGGCTCAAGCTATCAGCTCTGATTACACAAAAAGCTTCACAAACTTCACAAAAGCTCTAATACTGAAAATATCTGTCTGAGTGTCTGTGTGTGATCAATGACCACACAATTAGGCACATTACACATTTTCAGCTTATCAATTGGTTTTCAAAATCTTCATTAATTTGCTGCAATATGTTACACATTTTGAAAATGGCACAAATTCATAATATCACTTTTCACACAAATCTTAACTCATGGTCAATTCTTCATTTTAAACATTTCACATACCCACAGTGTGCAATTGAAAGAGTAATTCATTACAAAATTTATCTGTTGTCAGTTTGGCTTTGTAAGCTTTTCTCTTAATTCATTACAATGTTAACATGGCAGACTTAATTCATTAGCGATACATTTTACACTATTAACCACAGTCTGTATGATTAATTAGAAGGTAACTGAATTATACAATATAGTACCAAAAAGTCAATTTTCACTGTACCATACTCTTCTAAGCGTCCTGAAGTAGCGAAAATATTTATAATTAACTCCATCAAAAATACTAGTTACTATGAGGTGTTTGATCACAAAGCGATTAGACAAATTAATGTAAAGACTGTGGTTAAACTTACGCTTTCTATTGTCGTTTTCACAAGTTTCACTGTTGATTGCTTTAAATTACAGTTACATTTGATTCTGAAGATTTACCAACTCATTAAATTTAAATTTTCAGCTAGTTAAAAACTTTTTTCATTCATTGACTAACCTGCGGCGTTTCTAAATTTTGACTAATATCATACATTTTGTTCAGCCCGAAGACTTGTTATTTTACTATGCTGCACAAGATTCAACTTCCAACCGACATTATGACACTAATCCATCCTCGGTAACCCCCATAAATTTCACATTATAATGAGCTAATAGTTGCTTGCTGACATTTCATCAGTTGATTCTCAAACTGGTACTTACTCATTACTTTTCAAATTGCTTTACTTGTGCTGTCAGTGCACTGGTTGTCATCCACATGTTTACATTAAGTCTATTGCTGCTTCTCAGAACTTAACTAGTACATTAAATTTACGCTCTATAGCTCATTAGTTAGTCAAGTCAAAAATAAACAATTTATTATATTGCATTTGACAATTTCTAGTTCTTTCATCTTCAAACTATCAAAACTTCAATGTTTTTTAAATTAATATACGAAGTTCATACCTACCTTACATACTGTGGTTACTAAAAACTGCATAGTAATGCTTTAGCTAACAAATTGTTCTGAACTGGCTTCAGTTCATTAAATTCTGTCTGCAATCACTTTGAGCCACAATGTACACTTATATGCTCAATTTTTCCATTAAAATTTAGCTTTACTTAAGCTCGTAAACATGCTCTTAAAAGAAGAGGGAACACTCGTCATCATAACATATTATAACATTCAAACTTCAAGTCATTTTGATTCATGGTCCAACATTAATGATTGCGGCACTAGCTCAGCTATGACAAATTAAAACATAAAGTTAATGTAAATAGTACAAGTTTTATAGCAACAATTACTTAAAAAATATTAATTCAGTGTTGATTGAACAAGTAACTAAATATGTTATGTCCATTCAAAATGAGAATTAAAAATTTTAAGTCCACAAAATAATGGTATGTCCACATATGAATGATGACAAAAATATGTTAAGTCCAGATTTGGACATAGCATTATTCAGTTTCTAAAAAATCCCAATTTTGCTTGGACTTACCATAGTGAGTTAGCCTAATTAAAGCACTTGGGACAAATCCAGTACTGCCAAGTTATAGCTCAATGTCCAGTAGTTCAAAAATGGCAAAAAAGTGAATTTTCAAAAAGTGACATAGCATAATTCCATTCTAGGTGAATGATATGTTACCACAAGTTATAACTTTATCTTGAAATTTAATATCTGTGAAAACGGATTCAAATATTTTTTCATTCATCATATCTAAATTTGTGCGATGAGTGTACTCAGCATCGTCTCTGATGTAAAATACAACACCACCTCCATGGTATTTTGATTGATGGTTTGAGTGAAAAGTATAATTGGGGAGGTTGGTACGGGGTCCAAGTTAGGGTGAAATGAAAAATAAAAATTTTTGATTTTAAAAAAGTGGTCTTCATGTATGGCCCAAATACCATATGAAATACTTCTATCACAATTTTGTGTTCTTGCACCCTCTAGTGGTCATGAAATTTGATCAAACGGGCTTAGAATAGCCAATTTTGCCATATCTCACTAACCACATATGCTTGAAAGCTAGGTTTTAGCTTAAAAGTTGCAGAAACAGCACATTTATATCTCCACTAAAAAAAAACTTTGCCATAAAAACGTACAGAAAAAAAGTTACAGCCAAATTATTGATAACAGATTTACTGATTATTGATAAGTTTTCTATGCTCAACTTCAAATGCATTGCAATTCACGTTGGCATTGAAAATACACCAGATGAAGTTTAAATTTATGTATATTTGAATTTTTAATGTGCTATGCTGCCTTATCAGCTTAAAATAGTTTCTCTAATGGCAATTAGCCATACACAACTGGGCAATGTCCAGCATAGAATAGTAACAAATATTGAAAGTTTCATGTTATAGCATCATCCAGTATTGGTTCGCTCTTGCATCATAATTTTATTTATGCTGAACTTTTGGAATTATATCTAGTTACTTCAAAACAAGTTTAGATTGTACAGTTTAATTCAAAAGCACTGAAAGATGCAAAAGTACAAAATTAGAAAAATAAGAATTAAAAAAGCAATTAGTAATTCGAAAAACTACAGTTCTAAAAGGAAGAAAATTTGGCAATATGTTTAATGAACAATTTGATACCATTGTTTATTGTATTGTAGATACAGTATATACTGTACTTAATGGCATAAATTTCGTTGTTTCTGAAGCAGCATGCGAACTAAAAAAAATCCAAGTCTAATGTTGTAAAAAGTTGTATGATGGAGAAATTTTTCGAAGTTCTGATGATTTTCCTCCAGGGTTGATGCCAACCAAGAGACAAGTGATTGGAGGGCTTGCTCAACTTCAGTCACTTCAGGAAGTTGGATACAGCTCTAATTGTTGCAAAAGAACAGATGGATTTGGTGTAAAGTTTATGCTATGTATGAGATGAGTATTGCATAAAGATTCCATCAACTAATGCTAAACTTCAGTGGTTTAACTAGATATCCGAAAAAATCTAATACATCAGATCAATACAAAGACCTTGAAACTAATTTCTTGCACGATTCTGATAAAGTTTTTGATATTTTTTGCTATGGTAATCAACAAAGAAAGCCATATGAAATTATCTATGGCTTGAGAATAACATTTATTGATCTTTTGAAGATCAAAAAACAGAGCCCAAGGCTACATGCTTTGAAAAATTTCTCCATCATACAACCTTTCACAAGTAACATTAAACTTGAATCTTTTCCTAGTTAGAATGCTGCTTCAGAAACAACCAAATTTATGCCATCAAATACAGTATATATTGTATCTGCAATACAATAAACAATGGTATCAAATTGTTCATTAAACATATTGCCAAATTTTCTTCCTTTTAGAACTGTAATTTTTCGAATTACTAATTGCTTTTTTAATTCTTATTTTTCTAATTTTGTACTTTTGCATCTTTCAGTGCTTTTGAATTGAACTGCTCAATGAAAACGTATTTTGAAGTAACTAGATATAATTCCAAAAGTTCAGCATAAATAAAATTATGATGCAAGAGCGAACCAATACTGGATGATGCTATAACATGAAACTTTTTAATATTTGTTTCTATACTATGCTGGACATTGCCCAGTTGTGTATGGCTAATTGTCATTAAAGAAACTATTTTAAGCTGATAAGGCAGCATGGCACACTAAAAGAGCAAATATACATAAATTTAAACTTCATCTGGTGTATTTTCAATGCCAATGTGAATTGCAATGCATTTGAAGTTGAGCATAGAAAACTTATCAATAATCAGTAAATCTGTAACCAATAATTTGGCTGTAACTTTTTTTCTGTACGTTTTTATGGCAAAGTTTTTTTTTAGTGGAGATATAAATGTGCTGTTTCTGCAACTTTTAAGCTAAAACCTAGCTTTCAAGCATATGTGGTTAGTGAGATATGGCAAAATTGGCTATTTTAAGCCTGTTCGATCCAATTGCACGACCACTGGAGGGTGCAAGAACACAAAATTGCGATAGAAGTATTTCATATGGTATTCGGGGGCCATACATCAAGACCACTTTTTTTAATTTAAAAATTTTTATTTTTCACTCCACCCTAGTCCAAGTTGGTCAGGTTTGAGCCAGGTTTCAGTAACTGCAATGATACAGAGTTTAAAGATCTAATGTTGACACTAATGGCTGTGAATTTACAAGGGGAACTAGCATCATGTATGAATGTTTTTTTGACTAGATTAGTTGTCACATATTGCGTATTCGAATTGATAGTGAATAGGGCATCTTCTTTTTGAGATGTTATCATGATCAATGTCAATTTTTGCTGTTTTGTCACTATTCATAGTGTTGTTAAACAATAAATTCAAATCATGGACATTGTGAGTTTTGTCATGTTTGTCACATAGCAAGGGACAGATGGGCTAAATATGTCAGCAAATTCAACTTCAGAGCAGGAAGCATAGGGAAATGAGCTATCACAGTGGCTACATCTCCTGTCAGTAGTTGTTGAAGAGTTAGTTACAGAGTTGTTTTGGTGTTTTTTGCCAGGGTATTTGATGTGCTCAATTAGTAAGTAATGTGAACAATTTAATAGTTTTTGATTTTTTGTAATTATTTATAGGCAAAAGGAACAATATTCATTTCATTTAAAGGCAGAGGAGCAATCTCGAAAAAACTAAGAAAAACTAACTCAGATGTAAAACTCATATAAATTGTGATGTCACAATCAGAAATTTGTACACCACATTAAACTAGCATAATTGTTAGATAACAAAGATGACATTTGGGAAATAAAGTAGTTAAAATAACTGTGAGGTTGAAAACTTATGCAACTATCGAATTGGAACTTTCTGGTAAGGACTCGGTGAGGCCAACTGTAAGCGGTAAATAGTTATACATTGGCAAATAAACAGCAGTGGTGTTTAATCAATGCATGGCCACCACACATGCATTTTGAAGTACAATTTCATGGCTGCAAAAAATCCTTGTACGGTCGCAGGTTGTGCACCATGCTCTGAAGATAATTGGCTAGCAAAAACAAATTATTATTGCTCGCACTGAAAATTATCTAGGCATTTTTCAAATCACATTTTACGTTTTTGAACGCAGTGCTGCATGCATGATGGATGGCCACGATTTTGGCACTGATTTATGACAATTAAGTTTGCTATGATTTTTATCAGTCTAGAGAACATTTTATTTTCTGATTGACTGCTTGTTTTGCTAAAGTGTCTTCATTGCATTAATATGTAAAATATTTTTATTTCTAATGTTTTCTGACCATGCGTATAAGGAGTGTTTTTTTTAAAGGTTAGGCTTGAAGAATCGTGAAACAATTTTGAAAGACTGCAAATTTTTTATCCAAGTTTATAACTAAAACTGCTGTCAACAAATTGCCTGTATTGTCAGAGCATTTGTGTTTGCGTTGAGACATTTTCTTTAAAATTAAAATATCAAAAATAGCTTTTAGCAAAGTAGGCTTACTAAGCTATTCTGCTCTGTAGACTAACCACGAAACTCCACGGCCTCGTCTCCAGTAACTCTTAAAAAGTTTACTAAACCCAATTCGTACAAACGTACCAAATCTACTGAACCCTCTTTGTAAAAAGTAACAACATTTTCCAAACACAGCCTAAAATAGTAATTGACTGAAATACCCGTATACTTTATCAGCTTCCAAAAAGAGTTTATTAATTAATTGAACTAAAACGAAGAAGTTTAGTTGCTAACACTTATCACTTTTAGTCAAGTTAAGAAACGAATGTCCTAGTTGGCTTGATTGGAAGTCATTGTAAGTTCCACATTAGTCTCTAGCATTAGTCCATAGAGTAGACAGTGATTTAGTGAAAATGCCTGAAGTGAAATAGTAACAATTGACTTTCACAAAAGTCGTTTGTGACAATTTCAGAAGTCAAATTGTGATCATTTCTTTTCATTTTGCCGTAGCCTAACAGACTATAGGACTCTGGCTTGCTGGGATTGTATAATGTAAAACGTTACTTTGACAGTTAGTTTATGAATATTTTTCCTATTGTTCCAGAGCATACTTAGCTTTGTTTGCACTATTGTAGAAGCAGATTTTGAGAGACTGCTGGACAATTTTGAGAGACCGTTCCAGTTCCTCAAATCGCCTTAAAAAAAAACTGTTTAAGTATAATGTGTAAGGATAATAAAAGTAATAATAATAATAATAATGTACAATAATATAATTATACTCTTAAGAAAAAAACTTTACTTTTTTCCCTTCTAGCTATGCAGAAAACAGGTATTTAAATATTCTCAGCATCATGCTTTTACCAGAGTGCTTTATACGCTTCATTGCATTCTGAAAACAACATAAGCGCAGGCCACATCCATTCATTACACAATTTTTTTTTCTGAGTTTTCACGCAAAACTATTATAAGAATAACAAGTTAGGTGAAATTGCTAGATGTAGGTTTTATTTGTTTATGCTGCAGGTAAAAACGCTAATTAGCTGAGTAGAAATTATTAGTTTGTACAATACTGTACTAACAAAATAAGCACACTGTTGTGAGATATTGCCAATAGTGTTACAATGCAATAATAGTGAGGTGTCGAAGATTGTTGCATTGCTGAAAATAAGGGTTGGTTTCAAACCAATGAATATTGTAAGTCGAGAGTTGAGAGCTACAGTTTCAATTGCCACTCTAATCTAAAATGGCCTGCTTTTTTTCCAAAGTTGGGTTCATTAATTTTGGTCTCATTTGTGCAAATTCCAGTCACTTAGCAATATTTTCTAAAATTGAAACTGGCAAAATGCGTCACGATGAAGACAACAATTGAAAAACTCTGTTATCTTTAAAAATAAAATTTAAAAGATACAGAGGCTAATCAATAAAAGCAATTGCTGCATTTTAGTAAAAACTCACAAGATTAAAAAAGTTGTTGGAGGTTTAGTTTGAGATCACTGCATGGCTTCAACTGCTGAGATTTTGTTCACCAATTTCCCATTTCCATAGATGAAACAAAACATTACAAAATATATTAAGAACAATGCACTGAGAAAATTAATAATGAGCTATAGACAGTATACAGAGTCTTAGCCTTAGACATACTGTTTCAAAATCGACATTCGTCTTTTATTCCTCATCAGTATAGCTAGGACTGCAGGTATGAACATGAGCGTAGAAAGGCAATGAATCACAAATTAACCAGATCATCATCATCATTTTGCTCCAGGAATGTGCTTCCTTCTATTTCTGGAGCCGAGCAGAGGTTCCCCGCATGCAGGGTTCAGCTGGCAGCCTAGATTCCATCTTTCACGATCTTGAGCATCCAACCTTTGCAAACCTCTGGCAGTCATGTCACATTCTAGTACTTCTTTCCACCTCTTCTTCGGTTTTCCTTTTTTTGTCCCATCAACTTCTAAGAGTAGTGCCTTTACTGGACCCCTTTTTTCATCCATTCTCTCCACATGTCCCAACCATCGCAACCTTTTCTCTCTCAGAAACTCTTCCAATCTCACTACACCTGTCATTTCACGAATCCTCTCATTGTTCATTTTATCTTTCAAGGCTTTCCCACATATCATTTGCAACATTCTCATTTCATCGCAATCTTTTCTCTCTCAGAAACTCTTCCAATCTCACTACACCCGTCATTTCACGAATTCTCTCATTGTTCATTTTATCTTTCAAGGCTTTCCCACATATCATTTGCAACATTCTCATTTCTGTGGTCTTCAGCCTCCTTTCATCTTTCATTTTCAATGCCCAACATTCAGCACCATAAGTTAGAGCATTTCTTACGTAGCTTTTGTGTGAGGTGCCTCTAACCTTCAATGATATGCTTCTTTCGCATATAACATTTGAAACCTCTTTAAATTTTTTCCATGCCGATCTAATTCTTGATGTTACAGCCTCCTGAGCATCTCCTTCCGTACTGATTACATCACCAAGGTAAGAACACCTGTCCACCACTTCTATGTTGTCTCCATCCAAAGTTATCATTTTATCCTCATCTTCAAATACCACACCAGGGATGCATTTTTTGCAAGTAAAATCTTTCTCTCTGGTTAAACTTCCATGAACTCCAGAACACCTCTTGTGCGCACCCAGTGTTGACATTTTGTACACTGCACGGAGTTCCTTCCCACTCCTTTGCCACATACAGAGCAAGCATACTTTTGAATTTGCATTCTTACAAAATTTCTTCTTATATAAAAAGCCTTTGTCTTATTTACATTTATTTTCATTCCTTTCTCTTGTAATGCTTTTTTCCATCGACTGTATCGAGATTCTTCCCAGTTATCACCGACTAACACAATATCATCTGTATATGGCATTTCCTTTACAACTCCTTCTCTGATGTCTTTAGTCACTCCATCCATCACCAACACAAACAGAAGAGGACTTAGTATCGATCCTTGATGGACTACAACTTTTACATCAAATGACTTCGATCTTGTGTATTCCACCTTGACGGAAGTTTCAATATTTGTATACATTTCCATTATCGCTTTTATTTCACATTCTAGTACCCCTTTTCTCCTCAGTGACCACCAAATCACCTCTCTTGGAACATGATCAAAGACTTTCTCAAGATCCACAAATACCATATATAGATCTCTTCCAGCCATCTCATATTTTTCCAACAACTGTCTCATAATGAAGATAGCGTTCGTCGTACCTCTACCTGGCATGAAACCCATCTGCATTTCATCCAGTTTCACAACTTTCCGTAGCCTTCTTTCAAAAATTCTTTCAATCACTTTCATACCATGTTCTAACAGTTTAATGCTTCTGTAATTTCCACACGATCTTACGTCTCCTTTTCCTTTAAAAATTGGAATCAGATCACTCTTTCTCCAACTTTCTGGCATTTTATTTTCCTCCAGCATATTGTTTGCAACTTCGGCCAATCTTCTGACTGACTCTTTTTTGCAAACATTTAACAACTCCACTGTTACTTCGCTTGGTCCAGCTGCCTTTCCTGTATTCATTAGAAAAGAGCTTCCATCACATCCTCTGTGGAAACTTGTTCACAAGGACCTTCAACCTTTGTTATTTCCATAATTACGTTCCAATCATTTTCTTTATTCACAGTTTCTCTTCATATTCCTTCCAGACTTTAATATTCTCCTGCAGTGTCACCATTAGCTTTCCATCTTTTCCAAGGATACAAGGCATTTCCATTATGTCTTTTTTGTTCTTCTTGCTGTGTTTGCACAGTTTAAAGACATACTGCAGTGCTTTCGAATTTTTCTTCTCAAGAAGTTCTATTATTTTTTTGCCTTCCTTTTCCTTCGCCATTGCTACCACTCTTTTAACTTTCTTTTTCATAGCCCAGTATTGTTCTGGATGACCTCCTTCACTTCTTCATTCCACCATCATGTTGTTTTTTGATTATGACCACCTTTCGATATTCCACAAACTCTTTTAGCGACATTCATGATATACTTGCACCAATCATCCCAACTTTCCGGTTCCTCTTTAGCATCTTTCATTCCATCTTTTATCATTCTTTTGATTTTTTCGTCTTTCAATCTCCACAATTTCACTTTTGTGGGATTTTTCAACTTTCTAACAGCTCTTTGCTCCATCATCAGGTCCATGATAAGCAATCTGTGCTGTGAAAAACATTCCTCTCCCGGGATTACTTTTATGTCTCTACCTTTCTTTATAACTTCTTTCTGCACCACTGCATAGTCAATGACAGTTGCACAATTTCCAGATTTATAGGTGAATAATTTTTCGTCGTCCTTCTTGAAAAAAGTGTTTCCAACAACCATATCAAGACTGTCTGCAAACTCTAGGATCCTTTCACCATCTCTGTTGCGCTCACCCCGACCAAATCCACCATGAATTCCATCATAGCCTAGAGAAGATCTTCCAACATGCCCATCGAAATCTACTAACACAAAACATATACCGTGTCTAGATTGTACTTCAGCAGTGAGATCTTCATGGAATTTTTCTTTCTCTTCTTCACTCCTTCCACTCTGAGGTGCATAGACTGAAATCACAGTCACCACTTTTTTGTTCACCACTATATCTACAGATATGATCCTTGGGAACACTCTTCTCACTTCCATCACTGATTCAACAAGGTCATGTTTCACCATCAAACCAACACCACCACAACCGGTCTCTTCTCCTTTCCAATACAATTTGTATTCAAAGTCACCTTCTCGTAATTTTCTTACACCCTCATTCTTATATTGCACCTCTTGTATAGCCACAACATCCACATTTCTTCTTCCGATGGTTTCTGTAACTTCTGCACTTCTTCTAACCATTGAATCAACATTTACCGTTGCCAGTCTAAGCTTAACTTGAGATTTTCTGGCCAAATTTCCTTCAATCCTCCTGGATTCCCAGGAGGATTGAAGGAAATCCTCCTGGCTTTAACAGGAGTTGTCATTGATTTAACCTTGTCTGTCTCAATGTTTAGCTTCTTCCTAGTAGCTCTATTTGCCCCCTGTACTGTAGGGGCCAGCACATAGGAACGTAAAAACAATTTATTTTCTTTTGTCAGCTGCACTTTTTCTTTGTTTGGAGCATTGAAAAATTTTATGGTTGCATGGCCTTGCTAACACCAACCACCAGTTATATGCGGTAGGCCTAGCATTTGCCTAAAAAAGCATTTACTCCTACAAGGCAGTAGGATCACTAGCATAGTTTAGCCGATCCACCGAGATCGTTGCTCGCTTTGTGGTACTTGGAATCACTATGCTAGCATTTAGCGATGACGGTGAGACTAGTGCATCCGAACCCTAATTTATGATAAATTAGGCGGTGGTCAGAAGTACAAAAGTGCTACTCGTCTGTTTTCACCGATTTTCATGTCGTTGTATGAAAATTGATTAAGTACAGCACGCATCTTTCTAAGCATTTGAACAATTTCGTTATATTCAATTTCACAGCCACATTTTTAATAATTCTTCATGCATGTTTTTGCTAGTAGTAGTTTATTATTTGGGATTTTTAGCGGCGATTTTCAATCCCAAAATCGTTCAGCGGTTTTAGCATTGACCCCAGATTGTTAGCCAGTGATTAGAGTTGTTCTTTATCTCAAAACAAATTCTTCACAACATTTGCGCTCCCTTTTTTTAAGAACAGGTTTCAGCCATCTCAAGATACGTTTTGTTAGTGATATCTAAGATATACTAACTTTTTTCATGTAATAGGTTATCCCTACTAATTGTATTTACTGATAGATAGTTAATAGTTAACTGATTTCCTCCGCATATTCGGAATTTATTAGGTGAAAGCCAAACCAACATATAACTTAGTCGCTCGTTTCATTTGCATGTGTTGGATAAGGTTGTCTTGAACAGCTTACAAATTGGATTCTGGGTTGCTGAACAATCATCACGAGTAAAACGATAACAAATTTTAATTGCACAAAAATGCAGTGAGCATGGTAAATTTAAACGATATTGTATGAAAAGTTGTGGAAAATGGTTGTCGAGTCTGCAACCACTTTTAATTCAACTCACACAGCAAAAATAGTTTCAAAGTAAAACAACAATTTCAAGCAGCATACCATCCTATTCAACTTTAAAAGTTCTTGATGCACTTCTGAAGAAATTAACTGCAAGAATTTAACATTGTTTTTACTATGAGTGTATTTACAACAAGGTGTAAAGATTAAACTTAAAAATATCCATTTCAACATCGTTTTTATTATATTTACAACAAGGTGTAACGACCATAAATAGAGGAATCTGCATACAGATGAATCCTTATCTCCTGAAAAACTTTACTGTATTGTTTGATAGAGGTCGACTCAAAATAACCATGAAACGTCATGTGGCTTGCTGCGTGTGCCAATATTGCACAAGCAACTCGTGCCCATGCGCCACAAAATTTGAGACTGCAGGCTGGAGATTGCATGCATCCAAATTAGGTAAAAAAAAAACTTTGCAAACATGTAGTGGAAAACATTTTTTATTATTGAAAAAAATATAATAAATCAATTTTTTGTAAAACTTTTTTCGCTCTCCTTCCATCTTTCTGCTTTTGAAGTCACTTTTATCAAAACTTCTAACCTCGCACTTTGCCAACAAACAGAATTCTTGCACAGCTTAAAGGTTGTACACAAATGATGTTCTATCATCGATCCTTTTCCAGCCAAACACTGCTCGGGTTTTTCCTATAGCCGCTCCTTTTCCTGCGCTATCTCTTCTGACGATTCTTCTTGACAAATGTCAAATGAAAAGGTTCGAAAATATTAACATTTTAATCAAAGTAAAACTTTTTTGTGTGAAAAACGTTGTTTTTTTTTGGAAAAACGCTTTTACTTGAAAAAAAAAATTTTTAAAGAGAAAATTAAAAAAATATTTAAAAAAATCCAGGCGCAAAAAAGCCCCGGCGCCTAATCGGCAGCACTTAAACATCCGTGCCTAAAAGTACTAGACCGTAAAAATGTTATTAAATATCATCCAAAATTAGAAAAGCATTTCAAGTTCGAAATTTTTGAACAAATTAAAATTTTGTTTTGGCGCCTAATATTCGCACACCTGAAAGTCAAAGATTGCAAAATTATTCTATTCTAAACATTCCTGGCGCAGATAATTAGTGGAATAGTTCAGTGGAAAATGGTTGATTGTTTTGGTGTTTCATGTAGATTTTACTTCACATCTATCCGGAGTATATTGCACCATTGTTTGATAAGTATAATCCTCTGCCTGATGGAGAATTAAAAACAAAGATTGAGGAACTGGCTGCCTCTCTTGCCTTTCCGTTAAAGAAATTGTATGTAGTTGAAGGTACGTTTTATAGAGCGTTTTCGACTGAATAAGTGGAAGATTTTCTACAATTTTTTGTAACTTTGTATAATTTGTTAGCTTTTCAATACATATTGGTTGTGAAAGTTTGGAGTTAAGTTCTAGTCAGTGGAAAGTCTGTAATTTTAGAATATTTGACAAAGCTTTATTTTGTAGCCAACTGGCTTGGTTAAACTGCGATTTGATTAAATGCTTTGGATGTGTGCTATCTTACTTAAACAATGACTAAAGGCTAATTCAATGGGGTCATTTAAAGTTAGGCCAATCGCATGCGACTAGATTAGCGTTGACTCCATCTTTCTTGACCCAGCCGTTCCATAGATATTCTACTTCAAACACGATGTCTAGCCTCTGCTATTACAAATTTCAATAATTTTTGTAGGCAACCCTGACATTGATAGCCTTAGCATCATTAGCAATGCCATCCTAGTTCTAATCTAAAGCAACGCCACTACTAGGCTACTGCATTGGGTTGTTTCGCTGTGCAATAATCACTTTGATCTTGTCCGTGGAGCATATCCGAGCTGGTAGGAAGAGTAGATTGTACAGTAACCTGCGTAACAAACGTATGAGAACAAACTGAAAGTAAGGCTAGTTGAGTTTTTATAGTAGTAGGCCATTGTTGGCAACTTAGATGGAAAAGTCTATTTAGGGTCATAAAATACTACAAGCAAATACAATCGGACCATGTTGGTGCTGGTAGTTTAATTATCAGGTACAAGTTTGTACTTTGTCGCATAGTAACAAAAACCTTATTGCTTGGCTAGGCTGTGATTTAGACTGAAATGTATGTGACAGCTTGATTTTTACTGAGATAGCTAGGCTACCAAACAGTCCACTCTTTTTAGTAGCTCTGATCTCTACTGCTGACAAGATCAAACTGTTTAGTGTGCAGCGAAACGACTCAATGCAGTAGCCTAATAGTGGCTTTGCTTTAGGTTAAAACTGGGATGGCATCGCTAACGATGCTTAGGCTATCAAAGTCAGGGTTGCCAATAAAAATTGTTAAAATTTATAACGTTAAAGGTCCCAACGTTGTGTTTGAAGTAGAATATCTCTGGAACGGCTGGGTAAAAAAGAATGGAGTCAAAGCCAATCTAGTCTAATATGATTGGCCTAACTTTTAATACCCCCATTGATTTTGCCTTTGTAGTCCTTGTTTAAATGCCGTAGTGTAGCTCTATGCTGGATTTATTTTTTCGTCCAACACTTTTGGTCAAATGTCGGAATTAAGAGAAGATTTTTTGAATACTTGTATTTTTTTAATTGCAGGAACAAGTCTTCAGTTTTTTGCTTAGTTTGGTCGAAATGGCAAAGCTTTTTTTGGTCAGTTACTAAAAATTTAAATTAATTGTCAATGTTTGGTAAGTTTGCGAAAATAAACCTAGGTTTTAAATTTTATTGTTTGCAGGTTCGAAACGATCTGCACACAGCAATGCTTATATGTATGGGTTTCATAAAAACAAACGCATTGTCCTATTTGACACCCTGTTAGAAGACTACACTCCTGTCGGAAGGACAGATACTCAGGAGGTATTTCATTGCACACTGTAGGGCTGTAAATTGCAACTACTGTATTTTCACTATTGTTGTTATTTGGCTCGCAAGCTTATTAGTATCAAAGTTTAAACCTACCTTGAAAGATTCAAACATTCAGCAGATATTTTTTTAAGAGTTGGCAAGTTTTTCACTTTTCACGACTTTCATTAAAGATTTTCTCTTTTAAGTCTAAACGTTTTGATATGATTACTGCTTGTTCTGTAGGAGCAAACCAATGAAATAAAAGAAGAAAAAGAAAAATTATCGGAATTAAGAGAAAACAACGACAATAACAAGAGTCAAATTGAAGGTACACTACTGGACCATGATACTGTAGCAGCATGGTTGCAAAGACTGAGCATCATTTTTTGTGACCAATTTTGGTCTTGGTTCTACTGTTTTGTCTTGCTGCATTTGATTGCTCAAGAAGTTCTGCATCAAAAATCTCGACTTTGCCACTCCAAACAGGATGGCCAAGAGGGTAAAGGGGTCGTTTTTCCAAAGACCCTGATCGCATTATCTGGCTTCAACTTGCATCCTATTCACTTTGTTGCGTCCTTGGATAAGGTGCTTTACGATGATTATCTCTGCTTGGTAGCTTCAAACAAGCAGCAAATTCAGTGGACAAGAATTTGAAGAAATCCACAGGAACATTGTAATTGTAACTAGAATTTGATATCGCAAGCAATATTTGGGGACTTTGTAAAAGTGTGTTAAGCGTGTTTATGGTTGTTGATAGTTAGATCTGAAATACTCTGCTTTCGAATTTCATAATGTTCCATTAATTTGATCAGGTTTGCGGTTAACGGCTTTAAAATTTTTGCCTTAAATTCCCATAACTACTTCTTGTAATTAAAAACTTGATTAATTAGTAAAGTACTCAAAACTATAAGATACCAGTAAATTAACACAAGAATATTGTCGATCGCTAACAAGCTATTCTTGCCTTCAACTAATGCGTCTTATCTGCTCGAACTTCGATTGGTTATGTGTCTATGTTCAGATAAAAGCTACAAATTATTGTCCATTTACAGTCGTGTTGACAGATGAGGGTTTCAAAATGATGGCATAGAGAAAAACCTTTCAGCATAAAATGATCAATTTAGTAAATTCTCAGACAAGAATGACAATTGTGAAACAATAATGCTTACAAAAGTTATACACTAAAAAATTGGAATGCAATTAGCTTACAGGGCCAAGGCCACCTAGAGAGAGAAGGCCTTTCACGTGCTTTCGTTTGAGCGCGTGACGTCACAGCAAATAGTTACACTTTTGTCGTCTCGCGATAGCAATGATGCGACATACGGTCGCCTACTTGCGCAAAAGCAAAGCAAAAACAAGACTGATTAGAAAATGTATTAGCTTCGCATAGCAGTAAAACGAAAGAATGCATGAAAATAATTTTTAACATAACGCATCAACGTAAAAGTGAATCATTAAAGTGTGATATGATTTTCAACATTGAGTCTTACAAAACAAGTCATTTGTACACTTGTTTACGCTGAAAAGTCAAACCAAAAACTTCTAAAAGTGAATACGGCCTCAAAAAACACCTTAAATCACATTTTATATCCACGCAGGGTCTACACTTTTCGAGTAGGAAGAAAAGAATACATATTTATGTAAAATTTATGCTATAGACGATTAAACGTAATGCGTTACTTGAGAAGATACAGTAGTCATAAATTGTGAAACATTTACATATCGTATGTTTGCGTAAACTACATTAAACAAAAATATTTCAAGGCCACAGCAAAATTGTAACACTATCACTAAGGAATTTACACCAACGTTTGAAGTTTCCTACGCTTACTCTTTTTCATGTTGGTAATGGTATCATTCTTTAAAGAACAGAAGTTATTCAGCAAAATGTTAGAGCAAATGAAAGCAACCATTTTTGTCACATAAACTGGTTCATGGTCGTTTAAACATCTTGCATTGTGCAAAATCAGTAGATCTTCATGTTTATATATAGACTGGCACGTAGCCAAAAATTCGCTATGGGGGGGCTGTTTTGGGGGTCTGGGGGTGCAGCTCCCAGACACCGAAGGCACGGGGGTCTGGGGGCGGAGCCCCCAGCGCTCAAAAATTTAGAATTTTTTTGCAAAAATAACTTAATTTTAGGGCAATTTTGATAAAAAAATAATGCTTTTAAAACGTGGCATTGAAATTGGCCGAGCAAACATGATTAAACTGGTTGCACAAATGGGGTATTAGGGAGGTGGCTAATGGCAAAATTTTAATTCTCGTAATTAGATGCTGGCAAGTTATAAAATCGTATAGTTCAATAAAACCCACGTGGGGTAATCTATTTCGTCCACAGCTTATAGAGAAAAATAATTGGGGGAGGGCTAATGAAAAGAGATTTGAGAGGAATGATTGGTACGTAATTAACTAATACTGAATAGCCCCCCCCCATCCCCTATTCCTATTTAAGTTTATAGTATATTTGTTGATGACACCTATGTTTAGCATTTTTGCACTAGCGATCAAATTTGATTGCTTATTTTTGGACATTTTTCAAATATTTTATTTATTTGTGGTTTTATTTTTGACAAATCAACCCCTACCCCAGAATATATGTTTCAAAAAATGTTTTAAACAGGGTGTCGAACCGAACCTGAACCCGAACCGTAAACCCGAATGAACCGTTTCATTTTGGTGAACCCGAACCAAACCTGAATCAGCAAAATTTTACTTCAGTGAACCTGAACCAAACCTGAACCTTCAAAATTGTGCTCAAGTAAACCCGAACCAAACCTGAACCCCTAACAAAAGTAAGAATATAATTTTTGATATCCGGATATCACTGGCGCTGGTACACGCACAATAAGAGTAGTGGTGATCATCAACCGGATCAGCAATTTCTCCTTTTTTTTCTGGACAAAACGAGTAACGACTGTTAAATTTTAAGTCAATGAACCCGAACCGAACCTGAACCAGTAATATTTTACTTGAGTGAACCTGAACCAAACCTGAACCTCGAAAATGGTGCTCAAGTGAACTCGAACCAAACCTGAACCGCTAAAATATTTTGAGCAGGAGCTAAACCTGAACCCGAACCGTTATTTGAAACGGTTCGACACCCTGGTTTTAAAGCACCATTTTAATCCATTTCAGTGCATAAAACAGTCTCAAAAGAGCTAAAAGCGTGGTATTTTTCTTATTCTGCATTTTGGTCGACATGCCAATGGCTATAGCCGATCCCTCCTCCCCCCTGGCTACGCAACTGTATACAGATATATACAGGGTGGGCAAAACGTAGATACACTCACACAGTTACTAAAAGTGGGGGCGTGGGGATTTGGTTTAGATCATAACTACTGGTTTATAGCGCTTAATTGCTTATACAGTGTATCATCAAGCACTTTTTAAAGCATAGGCTTATAATAGTTGATTAAAAAACTGTGTTTTGGTTCACCCTGTTGGCTATGGTGCTTAGAACACCCATACTAAAAAAAAACTACTGCACTAAAATTGCATCATAACTGTATACATTACCTACCGGTGCCTAATTTTATACCACCGTGTACAGGTATATTGCTAAATATTTTACTTCACATGGTGTATATACTTGTAATCCTCAATAGTAGAAATGAATATTAACTGTGCAACTACTGCTGCGACCATTATGCCTTGATAACTTCTACATTCATGGTACAACTACCATCTACACTGCTACATGACAGGACAAGCTGCATTAAAACTTATTTCTGTAACAGCAGTAGCTTCTAAGGCAGTCTTGAAAGGTAGGTTACAGGCTAACATTACCTTAACAAAACTATCACAAAAGCTTATACACATACAAAACTTCAATCTTTTAGCAGTTTCCCAAGCTACTACTTTCTAACGTTTTACTACTCAGTTCTGCCGAGCTATGCGCTTTTGGGTTTCTCGCTTTTGCCTAATGTGTAGTGACTAGTGAATCTATATGTCACTACATCGAGTGACATATCGCACGCGAAAGGCCTTCTCTCTCTAGGTGGCCTTGACAGGGCCCATTTGGAG